>PVHT021183693.1:2359341-2411556 GCA_004024745.2 Catagonus wagneri | reverse complement strand
TTTTTTTTTCACAAAATCCTTACATTTTGTAAGGTTTATTTATTGGTATTTTAGAATTTTAATTTTTGCTATTTTGCTTCCCTTAACAGTCATTTACTTTAGTATTGCTTTAAAATATGTAGTGTATAAAAATGAGTTATTTTTATACATTGATTCAACAAATTTACTAAATTTTATTAAATCTGAGTTTACCAGTTAATTTCTCTTGACTTTTTCAGTCCATTTATTCTTGGTTTTAGCTCCGAGAACTACTCTATTGCCCTATCAATATCCTCTAATGTGTCTTTTGCTGTTATTTCATCTTATTTTTGCCCACAGATCTGCGCCTATGTGTTTTTTCTCTTTCAGAAATTTAGAGCTTTCATATGGCACTCTTGTTTCTCTGGGTTTATGTATAAGATTTTTGTGAAATCTTTTTTTGTAATTTCATGAAATACATTTCCTCCAAGTGGCAACTTGAACTCAGTCTTTGCTTGCTTTCAGTTCCCCTCCACTGACTTGATATTTTTCACGAGTAAATTTTTTTTGCAGACCAGGTTTATTTTGGAAAAGTACACACATAAAGTTTTTGAAAACTAAATCATACTTTAAATATACTAGGTTACCTTAGCTTTTTAACATCTTACAAATGGTAATTAGTTGTAAGGTACAAACTCAAAATTACCAAAAACAAATAAATCGATAAATCGCTAACAAATAAACAAACAAAACCTATGATATCTATTCTATATTATTTTTATTAGGGTTTGGTATCAAGATAACTCTCAGCTTATTCACTGAGTTTTAAGTTTCATATTTTTTATTTTTGGAAAATTTTATCTAATATGGAAATTATATGGTCCTTGTAGGTTGTTAGATCTTTCCAAAACAATTAATTTGCCATAGTACCAATAACAGAAATAGATTTCAATCACTATTTTAAATTTTTTAATGGCATTTGTCTATCCCAATGTTTTGACTTTTCTTGAGTTAATGTTAAATGAAAAAGTTATTTTATCTGAGTTTTACAATTGCTTACATAAGGCTTTTCATAGAATTCTTTCATAGTTTTTAATTGATTCAACTTCTGCAGTTACATTTTCATTGCTTATGAAAATATAACTAAATTTTCTATCAACTTGTATGTCTTCTCTATCAACAAAAAAATGTTTTTAACAGTTATTTTCAAAGCACCAGGTTCTGGTTTTTAACACCTTTTTTTGAAAGTTCTTTCTCTCCTAATTTCAACTTTTACATTTAATCATGTCTTTCTACTTTCCTTGAATTTGTTTTGCTGTAATTACTCCCTGAGTTGAGCACATTTCATTTATTTTCATAATAAGTGTGTTCAAGATTCTAAAACCTCTATAGTTTCTCTTTGACCACTTCTCACAGATTTTGTGCTCCCTTGGTCATTTATTTTTAAATTATTAAAGAATTTCTTTAATAGGACAAGGACTTCCTGGTAGTGGTAGAGAATGGCATGTGTGTGTCCTTCTTTTCTAATATTTTTAATTTAGTTTTTATAAGAGTTTATATGGCTTCTGCTTTGTTTTAAATTATTTTTATCTGTTGATGTTTTATTTAGAATCTGTTCAAACTTTTGACACTATCCCGGGTATTTAAAAATAAAGTGAGTTAGTGGCAAACATCTCTTAGAGTCATTAGATACAAATAATGGATAGGAGCAAAAACACATATCTTGATTTATTTGCCTAAGTGTGAAAAATTAAGCCTAAGTCTGAAAAATTAAGATGACCTCATGGCAAAATCAAACAGCATGACCAATAAGAAATCAGAGAAAAGGCCTAAACGTATTTTAAATACGTTGGTGCTATTATTTTAGCCTCCACTCTTTTCAAATAGATATGGACAAAACTGTGGGTTTTGACTTTCTTTTTTATAAATTTCATCTTAGGGTCTCCTGTCGTGGCTCAGTATTTTAAGAACCTGATAGTACCCACGAGGATGTGGGTTCTACCCCTGCCTTTGCTCGGAGGGTTAAGGCATTAACCACAAGCTCTAGCATAGGTCGCAGATGTGGATCAGATCCCATGTTGCTGTGGCTCTGGCACAGGCTGGCAACTGCAGCTCCAATTGGACCCCCAGCCCAGGAACTTCCATACGCTGTGGGTGTGGCCATAAAAAGAAAAAAAATTAAATTAAAAGTAAATTTCATCTTGGGATATGAAAACCCACAAATCTTATTTCTTATAATTTCTATGAAGTCTGGTTGCAAAGGAAGCACTAGAAAAGCAGCCACTTTTGACACAGGAGACAGAGACAATGCAAGTGTAGGAAATCATATAGAATTTGTTGGAATCAATCGATATGTCTTTAGATAACCATTTCCAATATTTGATAGCGCATAAAGTTATAGCCTAATATTTATCCAAAAATGAGACAGAAAAGCTCTACAATGGATTGGTGACATTCTTTTATCCATTAGTACATCAACAAGTATAAATTGATTAAAGGAGAAACTACTTAAAGAATTCAGGGAGTTATCCTGAAATCTTCAGGCCACACCATCCCTGAGAGAGAAACGGTGTCTCAGTATTGGTAATAAGCAGCATTATTCTGGATTTCATTCGCCAACAGGTGAGGATAACTTTCAGTCCTTGAAGTCATCTTACACTTGCTTTCAAGTCTCCAAGGACCAGCACAGGTAGGCTTTCATCCCTTTATCTCAGCAGCCATTAAGTCCAGAGACCTCAGTTGCTCCCAGTGGTACATGAAGCAGCCTCAATTGCTCTCCAGGAAGGAGGAAGGCAAGGAGTCATGCCTCCTGCTCCATCCAGCCCCGAGCTCGTCCCCGATCCAGCCCCGATCTACTGACGGGACAAGGCTGAGGGCCTCTGACAACTTTGTGGCCTTGGTGTCCTCACAGCACCTCACCTTGGTTATCCAGAGCTTCAGTTTACTCAAACCAGAAGTGCCCCTGGCCAAAGTGGAGGTTGCCTCCCTCCACCTGTACTGTTATTCTATTATCCTGACCCCCCAAAGAAGCTGCCTTTTGCTCCAACATGGTATGTACATAAATACTGCTCTCTTTTGGTTTTACCCAGGCATCATTCTCCCTCTACAGCTCAAGCGTGGATACAGACCATTGTACCAGTGTTACCCATGCATCGGACTCACCTCTTCCATCTGATGGCTAGATATTAGACCAAGCCCATGAACCCAATTCTCTCCCCGATATGATGAGGTTTTCTTATAGGTTCTCTCAATTCCTGATTCAAAGAGACCCCAGGTATCGACCCCATATTCTGCCAGTGGTGGCCAAGTATTTCTGAATACAAATGAATAGGTAGCTCAGATAAACCAAAGCCTTCCCTTTAAAATATATACTATTTAATCTCCTGGAAAATCAGCAAAGAAAATATGCAATATGTAATAATACTATTTGATAAGCATTTGGTAGAAATTTACATAGAGCAGGGACCTGATGGTGCACAAAGCAGTGATTCATCTGTGAGGCTGGCTGATGTCATAAACCAGGAGAGGTGAGGAGGAGAAGTTTATGAGCAGTAGCAGTTGCCTCTGAGTAAATTATGGCTGTGTATTCATTCTGGGACATTTACTACTTTCTCCCATAAATACAATTAATGTGCTGAATTTATTGTCCAAGCACAAAGCAGGGTTATAACTTATCTTAAAGTTTTTCAGCAGAGAAGCATATAAAACAACTTCAAAGGGAATTCTCTGGATCTGGCTTATTGAAAAATTGAACCAGCATCTTTATTTTCCTTTTGGAGATGGTGGCACACATAAGCAGAATTTCCTTTCAGGATGTGGCATGTTTTCAAAAGCTGTAGACAGAAACTAGATGCTCAATTACTGTTTTCTCTTAACTTTACCATTCTTGTCTTTCCCCCCAAATATGAATTTGACTTGAACATGGTGCTTCTATTTATTTATTTTTTTGAAGGAACTTGTCATCATGAATAAAACATGCTTATGAGTAACTGTAAGCCATGGAAAGTTGCCTCAATTGGTGTTCAATTATCTAAAAATACAGTTAAAAGGAAACATTCACAGAAGTTTACCTGAAGCCTACAGGAATTTTCCAAGTTCTTTTAAAACTTTGGATAGCCGCCTGAGGGGCCTAATTTGCACTGACTTTATATTCCGTTGTCTTAGAAAAAAACAGAAGTAGTGATTTGTTTTCATTGACTGAACAGCTAAAAATACAGTGAAAGGAATTTCTTCCACTCTCCCCTTCCCAACACATATTCCCTTTCCTTGTCTTTCACACAATCTCAGAATTCATTCTACAGTGTTCCATCATGAAAGGGAAACAGGGAGTTCCCATTGTGACTTAGCAGTCAGTGGTTATGAATCTGACTAGTATCCATGAGTATATGAGTGTTTGATCCCTGGCCTTGCTCAGTGAGTTAAGGATCCAGCATTGCTGTGAGCTGTGGTGTAGGTCACAGATGCACCTCGGATCCATGGTTGTTGTGGCTGTGTTGTAGGTTGCCAGCTGCAGCTCCAATTCAACCCCTAGCCTGGAAACTTCCATATGCTCCGGGAGCAGCCCTAAAAAGCAAAAGCAAAAAAAAGGAAAAGAAAAAAAGAGAAAGAAAAAAAAAAAGAAGAAAGGGAAAACATTGTACATTGTTCAGGTGGGGAATGGGTCTATCAAGCAGGCAATGGAGCATGCAAGCAGGCCACTGACCAAGTACTTAAGCATCCAGATGAAACCACATAGCTGTAAATTACTGTCATTACTTTCCAAAAGTTCCCTAGATCATGCAGGATTACCCATGCAATCATAATTACAAAGCAAGTTGTAGTAATCATTAAACAAACACAGCAACTTCTGCAGTCTTAAGCAAAATGCTTGTTTTCCTAACTGATGCTCATGTACAATCTAGAATTACCAAGTGGGAGGCAATAGCTTCCCTTCTTTCCTTAGGATTCAAAGAGAGAGTTATGCTCTCCACAAGCCATAATTATCCTCACCAGCAATGACATTTGGCAAGTTTATATGTGTTGAAATGAGCACGTAATCAAGGAAGCTCCGAGGACCATCTAGGAAAATTGCTCATGATATTCAGCAAGAAATTCACAAATTTGAGTTAGCATTGAAGGAAGCTTTTTTTTTTTCCCTCCTGGCACACCGTTTACAGGGGATGTTTTACTTTCTTGATTTTCATGGAGGAAAGTCAAATGTGGAAATTGACTTTAATAGGTACTTATGTGGCAAAGTGAAAGCTTTCTTCAACTATTATCTTCTTTAATATTCACAACAGTCTTCTATGTACAACAGCTTAATTGTCTCCATTTTATAGAGGAGGACAGTTAGGCTCAGGGCAGTGTGATTATTTAACATTTTCCATCACTGCTCCATATCAGAACCATGATTCAACACTGGAATTATCTGTTTCGGAAGGCAAAGCTAACTCTGCTGCCCTGAGCCAGTGATAGAAAAGCTAGGAGAGTTTTTCTAAAGTAAAAAAAAAAAAAGAAAATGTTGGGTGGCATTTTATTTAAGATTTTATTTTAAAGATGAGGCAGTCTTCTCAGATCCAATAAAGCTACAATGGTTATCACAAACAAAAGCAAATCAATCCAGCCAGTATCTGGAAGAACACAGGTGAAGATGTTTACCACAGGCAAAAACAAAACTTAAGTCTATATGTGACATTTATCTCCACATCTTTATTGAGTGCTGTTTCGCAAAACACTGTTGGATGTTGGTAAAACAATGGTGACTATGCAATACCCCTACACATACACTCTTTGAACCCAGAGGATAGTCAGGATGATAATTAAAATTCAGTAGAACCAAGGCAGACAGGAACTACAACTGGTGGTGAACATCTCAGTCTCTCAAGAAAGATGAACTCCTCCACTAACCTTGTCTGCCCCATGCACCTGGGCTCCCCAAGAGGTGAGTGCGCCACCACCCACCCTTGTGAAAATGTCATATTGTGAGAAGTGTAAACAACCCATCTCCAAGGTTCTGGGTGGATCTAAAGCATTGTGAAAGAGGAGAAGGATGGAAAAGGCCAGCTAATGATGAAGTGCATCTTCACAAATCCCACCTTAAATGTCAGCCTTCAGTAAGACAACAATGCCCCTCAAAGTGAAATCTCTATTCATTCCATCCTAGACCAGCCCAGGCAGCAAAACCAGATTCAGATGCTGGAAAAACCCAAGAAGCTGTGTGCTGCAAATCCCACTTGAAGAAATAACTGAATTGTCCTGAAACATCAATGGAGCCACTTCCAGCCCCTCCCAAGCTCTTAGTCCTTGATGACGTGACTCACGGATGCTTGACCAGCTTCCACCTTCACTATCCACTCTACGCCCTGTACTCCTGGACCTTCTGCAGTTTCCCAAGAGATTCACATACCGGCTGTACCTTCCTGTGTGACCTCCTATACTTTTCTTTTCCTGTCCTAGTTTTGAAAAATGCATCTCAGGCATCTAGCTTCAGTCAGACTCTTCTAATTCCTCCAAAAGGTGCATTTGTGTGATTTCATTCGTGATATTATCTAAAACACACGTGTAAACACTGAGGCTTCAGCAGTGCACAAGGCAGGCAGCCTTGTCTTCACAGACTTTGTATTAAAAATAAATGGGATCATTTCAGATATCAGTAAGTATCATGAGAAGGCATCATGGAAAGTTAGCAATGCAAGAGGACTTACTAGAGGGTGAGAGGCAGAGGTGGTCTGCTTCACCCAGGGCTCCACTCAGGGAAGTGGTAATTAAGCAGAGCTTTGAACTGCAGGAAACTTCCAAAACAGAGGCAGTGGAAGAGTTAGTTTTCAGGCCATAGCAAAAAGGCATTAAAGTGCCCTATCATTGCATTTCTCAAATGGCATTCCAGTTGCTTTGTGAGGGCAGTCTGATTACTTTGAGGGGAAGGTCTAGCCTATTCATCTTTGCATCACCAACATATATAGATTTGATAAATGCTTGTTAAATGAAAGACAACAAAAATAGCCCTAGCTTTAAGGTTAACTTTACATATTGAAAGCAGAACAGTGAAAGGGAGAAACAGTATCTTAATTCTACAAATGTAATGGTGTTGGTGTCTTGGCAGAGTTTTGGGCATGCCAAGTTAGACACATCCGTCCTACATTTATCCAATTGCATCTATTTATGTACAATGGAGTTTAGAAATCAACTGGAGGGAAAAAAAAGCCTTCCACAGACAGCTCTGATATTTGGACATACCAGGCAATCTAGCAGATGAGGGCCAGGAAAGTACTGAAAGATACCTGCTCAAAAAGGAAAAATCCCCAGTCGAGGCATGCATGTCCAATGGAAGTAGTGGTTTCTGGCCATCAAAACCTGTCTTCAGCCAACAGCTCTAGCGGCAATGGAGAGGAAGGGCTGTACAGATGAGCTGAAAGTACTCTCACTGAATTCTACACTTTGTGACCAACACAACCAGCTGTGACAAACTCCAACAGCATAATAAAGAGGAAGGAAGCTTTCTCTCTACATTTCTGAAAGCTGACCAAAACTGCCATAATATTGTGAAGGTTAAGAATGGGCAACAATGACACTCCAGTGGAGCCAAAATTTGCTTAGTTCGTGGGACACAAGCTGCAGCCCAGTCACAGTGACAACTCTGTC
Organism: Catagonus wagneri; assembly: GCA_004024745.2. NCBI lineage: Eukaryota > Metazoa > Chordata > Mammalia > Artiodactyla > Tayassuidae > Catagonus > Catagonus wagneri. The sequence continues at coordinate 2,403,978 of PVHT021183693.1, read as the reverse complement.
TGGGTGCCACAATAAGCAACAAGTTAACTAAATTTGTAAAGACACATTTGAGTCTCCTAAAGAATCCTAGAAATTCTTGCAGACAAGAAACTGTACGAAGTATATAAGTAATATTATATATAAGTACATTTTATATCCAAGAATGTAGAGATTTACAAACAATGAAGATAATGTTAAATCATGGTTCTGTAAAGGATGCTGATGGGAACATCATCTTTTTAACATAATCTAGTTATTCCTAGACTATAACATTGACTAGGTATTTCTTGTGCTCTAGCTTACTGTTGTATCGAAATTTAGAGAATATTGTAATTTAAATGATTAGGGTTTTTTTTTTTCTTTTTATGGCCACATGTGCAGCATATGGAAGTTCCCAGGCTAGAGGCTGAATTGGAGCTGCAGCTGAGGTCTACACAACAGCCACAGCAACAACAGATCCCAGCTGCATCTGAGACCTACCCCACAGCTTGCAGCAATGTCAGATCCTTAACCCATTGAGCGAGGCCAGGTATCAAACTGCATCCTTACGGATACTCAGATTCTTAACCCATTGAGCCACAAAGGGAACTCCCATGATTAGTATTTCTTAAGCTAATATTTCTCAGTAGTGAGTGTGTGGAGCTATCTCTAAGTCAACTAGGAAGTTTTTCAAAATACGTTTCCTTCATTCTCTATCTGTAATACCTACCCCCCACGATTCCAATATACTCCCCCTTCCCAAAGAGCTGAGATGGGATAGGTGTCTGTTTTTGCAAAATCCCCTTAAATGATTCTAATTATACATCTCTCCAAAGCCGTCCATCTCCTGAATTGAGAACTGTCTAATATCAGTTGCCTCCACCTAGGCTTGGACTAATACTGTACAGTAAATCAGAGTTAGTACCATTAGTTAAGTCCCTGCAAAACAGGTAAGTTGATCAAAAGGTTTCCAGCTGCAAGTGATATTTCAAAAATTGAAAATATCTTTTTGATTTTTGTTACTGCACATAGAAATAAATCTGAAGATAGAGTGGCTCTAAGTCAACATTGTCAAAAATGAAGACTCTCTGTCTTTTTCATCTATGTCCCCCTATAGCACCTCAGCTCATCCTTCTGGGCTGGGCCCCTCATGGTTTCAAAATGTCTGTGACAACTGCAGGGATCACAGGCAAACATAACATTATCCAGAGGGAAAAATGTTACTCTTTTTGTAAACTTCGTTTTTAAGAAGTCAGTGAGAAAACCTTTCGACAAACCCTCAGCCATGTTTGCCTGAATGGCTAACTCAACCCCTGATGGTTTATCAAAGCACAGCACTGATCACTGGAGAGGGCCTGACCTGGTGCCTCATCAGATCCTGTCTGCTCATTAGAATCAGGAGAGAGCCCAGAGCTGGAAATCCTGATTGATTATAAGTACGACAGGGCCTGAGCCCTAGAGTGTCTAAGTTCCCCAGGTGATCCTAATTTGTAGTTAAGGCTGTATCAGTCATGATTTACCCCTGGCACTGACACGTCATGACTCAAACACCTTCCCATCCAGAGGAAGTAACAGAAAAAAGCAGGGTTGTGTTAAGAAAGAAGAGGAAAATGAATATTAGCTGGATCACAAAACATACCACAGGTAATCTGAGTTGTTCCTTGAAACGAGGTCCGGAGAGGGATGAGCAATTGATTAAATTCCAAAAGATTTTTAAAAATTAAAAAAAAATCCTTTCAAATTCAGGGTTTATTTACATTTCTGACAAGAGATAAACAAAACATTTTAAAATGCCTGTAGTCTCCTCTATGAAGACTGCTTCGAAACAAAAATGTTCTAATCTCGCTCTCCCTTCTATTTTCAAAAGTCACACTTTGAAATATTTAGCAACAGTTCTGATATCGCTTCTGGCAACACTAGGCAATGACCTTATGACCACCTTCTCAGTGACCTCTAGGGGGAGCTCAAGTTTCCCCCACAAGCCCTCAGAGGCTCAAGGAAGACAGACTAAAAGGGATGTCCCATTGAAAGAGAGGTGAAGGGTATTGAATTCTCAGTGCTCTAGGGAAGATGATTAAGTTATAGGCCTACATGGAAGCAGTTTCCCCCCCCCCTTTGGAAATCACCTCAGAACTGTTTCTTGAAAAGTGTTTTTCTCTGTAAAATCGGTGGAAAGAAGCCCGAGTCTAGAACTTCTGCACACATTTTCTGAAACAAAGGGACTTTTTGCTCCATTCCTGGTGTGCCTTCCTGCCTTTTCTTGCTTCTTCTTAAAGAAGCTAGAGAGAGCCGAGATCCATGTGAGGACTTAAAAGGAAATGGGTGGAAGAGATTACCCCCAGTACCACCTCAGTTTTTGTTGCGACACTGAGGTTACCAATAAGCTAATAAAGTCCTTCTGGTTCCATATAATTTAGGCCAATTTTTTAGAGCTCAAGACTGACACTGGTGTTTGGAGCCAAAGCCACCATTCCTTGCCTGACCTAGTTCTCATTCAGGAATTGCCTGTGGAATGAACCAAGTGTCAGCACTAGGGCAGGATCATGTTTGGACTCCTTTGTCTCTGCCCTTTCTGAGTCTCTCCCATTTCAGCACAACTCATGCTACCTCTTAGGCTGGAGATGAAAGAAGAGAAAGGAAAGGAGAGCAATAAATATTCATGTTCAATGGTGGTCGTGTTCACTGTCTTTGAAAACCGGGAGACATCATTTTATGTTCTAGATCTAGTACTTATGTGCCCTCGGATAAGGTGCTTAAAATCTCTAACCTTGAATTTCCTCAGCTATAGAATATGAATAGTAAGAGGAGACACATAGAGTTAGAATGAGGGCTAATTTTGATCAGCTTTTCTCAAAAAGAGCACAGATAAGAATCACCTGGAGGAATATATACACAATGGAATATTACTCAGTTACAATAAAAGAACAAAATAATGCCATTTGCAGCAACATGGATGGACCAAGAGGTTATCATACTAAGTCAGAGAAAGATAAGTAACATATGATTATAACTTATATATACAGACTTTAAAAAATGATGTAAATGAACTTATTTACTAAATAGAAAGAGACTCAGACATAGAAAACAAACTTATGGTTACCAAAGGGGATGGGTGGGAGGGTAAATTAGGAGCTTGAGCTTAACATATACATACTACTATATATAAAGTAAATAACATGGCCCTACTGTATAGCATAGGGAACTATATTTAACCTATGATGGAAGAGAATCTGAAAAAGGATAGATAGATATAGGGATAACTGAATCACTTTTTTGTACACTTGAACTAACACAGCACTGTAAATTAACTATAATTTTTTAAAAATGGCTTAAAAAAAAAGGAATCACCTGGAGGATTTGTTGACCCTGGGTTGTTGGGCACCAACTCGAGAGTTTCTGGTGCAAAAGGCCTGTGATGGGGCCCAAGGATTTGTGTCTCTATTAAGTTATCAGATGATATTGATCTTGCTGGTCTAGAAACGAGTCTTTGAGAACCAGTGATTAAGATAACACAAGCAAGTTACTTAGCACAATCCTTGGGAAATACTAAGCAAGCAATAAATATGTTTTAGCTATTATTTTAAAGCTACATTTTTTTTACTTATTCTTAATGGGAAAACACATTATGTTTGAGAGTTTTTAAAGCAAAGCATCTGTTATATCATTCCTAATGCTGGCAGAGAATTTGTGTTGACCGTAGCCAGTTATGTTTCGTAATGTAATTATAGCTACATGCCAAGGCATGTAAGAGGTTTTTGGTTGTAGACTATTCATTCGCCTATGATATGTTTATTAGCCAGTGTGAGTGAGTTGCTAAATTTATGTCTAGAAAATCCTACCTTGACTATTTCTTCACTGTGATTATTTCCATATTAGGAAGTCTGACTTTACACAAAATTGTTAGCCAATGTTGACAGTTTCTTAAGCAAGTGGGTTCTTCAGTACCTGTCTCATAAGTTGACCAGTGTATTGTCTAAAGAAACCTGAGAATCAATAGTTCTACATAAACTAAGTTAAAAGGAATCCTATCATTTTGGCTGTTCAATAATAACTTATCCCTCTCTTCATCAGGGTTAAGTGGATTGCTCTTCCAGATTAATAATAAGTTCTGAATGACACTCACATAGGTTTCAAATTGCTTTCACATTTATTATTTATCTGATCCACACAGCCTCACAGAGGCAGTTTTATCATCACCGTAGCCATCCCACAGATGAGAAAATGAAGACCTGGACTGGTTGTAAGTGTACAGTATCATTTGTTAGATTTCTGGGGAGACCAAGATCTACATACAGTGTGTGGTCAGAATGTTTTCAAACTTTTTAAAAATCAGATGTAAGATTTGGGCTTTTTAAGCCTTTCATTTGGCAGGTCACTTAAAACTGAAAAAGCAATACTTGTCTACTATTGGAAATTAGAACATATGTAGACAAAAAGAAAAAATTAAAACACTACTCAATCCAACCCACTCAATAAGGACCACTATAGCATCTTGGTGCATAATCCTCTATATTGCCCTCCCTATCATGCCATGTTCAAATCAAACCCTGATGATTTTGAAGCTGCTGTTTTCATTTACCAATATATTATGATCATCTTATGTCCATAAATCTACATTTTTTACAGCATAGTGGTTCATTGTTTGAAAGCACTATGATTTGCTTAACCAGCTGAGTGCTAGGTGATGTCCAACTTCTGCTTTTTCAAAAAGCATGCCAGCGAATACTCTTGGAGCTCAATCTTTCCCACATCTTTAGTTGTCTTCAGGAACAATTCCCGAAAGTGAAATTACTATGTCAAAAAGCATGCACATTTTAAGGCTTTTGGTACATACTGCCAAACTGACCTCGAGAAAGGTTGTGCTAAATTACTTGCCAGTCCTCCACTCATGAGCACAGCACTTCCCCTCTTTTATTGTTATTGCACAGTATTTATTTTTTTGGCTACTGGTGGCTTTTTCTTGGCCAAAGCCTCTTATGTTCTTACCTCCACAAAAGAAGCCTTGAATTGCTCAACAAGAACACCTAAACATCTCTTCACATGAACGAGATCTGAGGATTGTGTGAAGAAAACTGGTAAAGCTCTTTCATTTAACTTCATTTTCTCAAAATTTCACCCTACCATCACCTCCCCTTTCCCACCTGTAACAGTCAGTCTGTACAATGAGCCCCACATTATTCTAAATCCTTTATGTGTGCAAGCCATTTAATCCCAAAGAATCCCTCAAAGAAGAAATGCTATTATCCCCTCTCTACAGACGAGGAAATGGAGGCCCATCTTTTCCTAAAATCACATTGGAAGTTGGAGAACTGATATTTGAATGCAGGTAATCAATCTTTATGCAAAAATAAAGGTAACCGGAGGGACAACTAGGAAGAAGGCAGAAAATGGAGGGAAACAAGAGTGCTGTTCCAGAATGTCAAATGGACAACCTTGAGAATGTCAAAGGAGATAATAAAATAGTGAGTCTGTTGTGTATTTGTTATTATTCCTACTAACATGTAAGGAAATTAAACTAATGGGATCCCAAGTGGGACTGAACACACCGCTCAACCCATTTCTATAGCACCATCCGTGGTCCTTATGAGGAAGAGAGCCAGGCCCCCTGGAGCTCAAGACCTCTGAGTCAGGATATGCCACTTTCCAAACCTCCCATCTGGAAACAGAGCTGTTCCATCTTGCCACCTACACCAATTTATAGCTTCAAGTGGGCACACTGAATCACTAAAAGTTCTGATGGACAAAACCTGTTTTCTTGACCCATCATATGCTTTCCAGATCAGGAAATAGAACAAAATAGGGCAAGATAATTTAAAAACAAAAAAAAAAACCCCTTCAAATCTCACACAAGTTATTATGAATACATCTAAAATCCTGGAGGATATTGCAAAAATCTTACAAAACCGCTCATTAATTCTGGTGCAAAAAGGATATAAATTGTGTTAAGCCAAATGTTGCTAATCTTTGGGGACATTGATGCATTTCTGAATAGAAGCACTTCTTGAAAGAAAATAAGTAAAAAAAAAAAAAATAGCCCCATGCTCATATTTTATTGAGTTTTGTAGTGCTCGAGATTTGGGATAAACTAGTGGTATGATTCATTAAAGCATTTTAAACCATTATCAGTCATTTGCAAAAAAAAGGATTTTTATCCAGAAACAGCAGATGCTGTATGTCTTCCCTTTGTCATGATTTGATTCTTTCTGCCCTTACCATAAAACATTTTCCCCCTACGTATTATTTGTCACCGTGCTCCCCCCCTTTTTTTTTTCCAGAGATGCTTTTGTACCACTAAATTGGAGATGCTTTTGTACCACTTCCTAATTCACAACATCACAACATTGTAAACTAGATTTGTGGAAACTTAGTAAGGTAAGAAGTAAAGTAAGTAACAGAAGTAAAAAAAGGACATGAGTGTATTTTTTTCCCCAAATTAAATTTCCCCAGGTTTCTCCAGATCCGCCTCTCCTCTGCTTAAAGAAGGAAGCAAGAAAGTAACTAGATGGGCTCGACCAGATCAGAAGGGGCTTGTCCTAATGGCTTCATTTCCATGAGCATACGGGAGAGGGAGAGAGACAGAAAGAGAGAGAGGGAGGGAAGGAGCGAGGGAGGGAGGGAGGGAGAGAGAGAGAGAGAGAGAGGACAATACTTGTAGGCCCTGCTTCCACAGAACATGTTGCAAAAAAGTACATTTGCCTTCTTACCTCCTCTAAGGAGGTAAGTCTTCTACTTTTTCTTCCTATTGCAACTTCATTCTTCAACCTCAGTCTGATCCTGAAATAGCTTATTTTTTTACTCATGGTTTAATTTTCCTATCATGTTTTCAAGAGCCAGTAAAATTCTGAAACAGACAGAAAATGCAAACCAGATGTCTAAGGCCACAGGCAACAACATACAGTAGACTCAATTTTTTCCCCATAATTTCTCTTTTCTTTTCTTTGGAAGTAGCTACAGATAAATAACCAACTCAATAGCAACAGAAATGATGGAAGAGATGATAGACTAATATATTCAAATAGAGCATCCTTCATTTCTTCCTTTTAGTTGAAGAACTATTCCAGCTAGTTTTACTGTGAAATTTTCACCCACAGAAGCAAATGAATAAAGTCTAAAACCTCAGGTAAACTTTACTAGGATAGTTGGAAAAATGCCTCAAGAAGAAAACAAAGCAAACCAAACCAAACCAAAACCAAAAAATAAATATTGAAAACATGCTAAAGAGTTGTGGTAAAATATTGTGTGCCCACTGTAAGTCTCCCAAAGTAATCACACTCTGTTCAATAAAAGTCTGTCAATTCCCAGGATATTATTTATTTGTTTTTCTCACCAGAACCCATAAATAAAAAAGAAAAGTACTCTAACTACTATCTCTTCAGGAAGACATCTCCTTCCAAGAATAATCCTTCAAAGTTACCTCTAGAGTTGATGAGCCAGGTTTGACTTGGCCTAGACCATAAACTTCTTTAGTCTCTTAGAAATGTCTAAGAGCTTAGTTATGAAATACAAGACTTCACTAGCTTGGATTATTTGTAGGAAAGTCTAACATGTTCAAGGGATAAGGTTTTCATTGAAATTTAGTTGTGCTATTACGAAACTATATGCATAAATAGTTACTTCCATTATCACAGTACAGCCAGATTTTACAAGGCCCATCTTTAATTATGCAACTGTTTATTGGGTACAGTTTGGGTTCTCTCTTTCTCAGATACTACTTTCTCTCCAAGAATAAACTCTATGCTTTAGCCTGAGTAGTACAGTCATCACTTTCTACATTAGAAGATTAAAAAATAAAAGTATATAAGGACATGGCTTCTAGCCAAAAGACTAATTTATTCCTCTTCAGTGATGGCCCTAGGATATTTCTAATTGTACAATCGAGTGTTGGTTACCTGGAGAACATAATTTAGAGACAGATGCTTATAAGAATATTCTCTGTCTTTCAGATGGGAGGCCTTGTATTGCCTACCTCCTTATCACACTAATATAAGGGGAAGAGGGCTACCAGGGAGGTGACTGTAGAATTCTAAAAGATTGTGATAACATTGAGATGTAGTCAAAAGCTGAAAGTGAATTTTCGTAAGCAGGATTTATGTACTCTTAGGGAAAAATGTAGGCCTAACACTCCCCAACACTCATAAGCCACAGCAGTATCTTCTCAGATACGCCTCCTAGAGTAATGACAGTAAAACCAAAAATTAACAAATGGGACCTAGTTAAACTTAAAAGTTTTTGCACAGCAAAGGATACCAAAAACAAAATGAAAAGACAACCACAGAATGGAAGAAAATATCTGCAAATGAAGTGACTGACAAGGGATTAATATCCAAAATATACAAACACCTCCTGCAGCTCAATATCAAAAAAACCAAACAACCCAATCAAAAAATGGGCAGAAGTGCTAAATAGACATTTCTCCAAAGAAGACATACAAATGGCAAAACACACATGAAAAGATGTTTAACACCGCTAATTGTTAGAAAAATTCAAATCAAAACTATGAGGTATCACCTCAGACCAGTCAGAATGGCCATAATCAAAAAGTCTTCAAACAATAAATGCTTGAGGGGATGTGGAGAAAAGGGAGCACTTTTACCAATGTAAATTGGTGCAATCACTATGGAGGAGAGTATGGAAGTTCCTCAAAAAACTAAAAACAGAACTACTATATGCTCCAGCAGTCCCACTCCCAGGCATGTATTCATAACTCAAAAAGATACACGCACTCCAATGTTCACTGCAGCACTATTTACAATAGCTAATACAACCTAAATATCCATCAAAAGAGGAATGGATAAAGAAGATGTGTGCATATATACAATGGAATATTACTCAGCCATAAAAAGAATGAAATAATTCACGTTGCAACAACACGGATGAACCTAAAAAATATCATACTAAGTGAAGTTAGTGAAAGACAAACATCATATCATATCATTTATATGTAGAGTCTAAAAAAAAAGATACAAATGAACTTATTTTCAGAACAGAAACAGACTCAGACTTTGAAAAATTTATGCTTACCAAAGGGAACAGGTGGGATTCAAGAGAGGAATGGACTGAGAGTTTAGGATTGGCATATACATTTTGAGATATATGGAATGATTGGCCGGTGGGGACCAAAAAAGTCCACTCAATACTCTGTGATAATCTATGTGGGAAAAAGTATCTGAAATAGAATGGATGTGTGTTACGTATGACTGAATCACTTTGTTGTACAGCAGAAATTATCACAACATTGTAAATCAACTATACGTCAATAAAACTTTAAAAAGTAAAAATAAAAGGTAAGCAATATTATATGTGCAGAGCACACAGGCAAAAATGGTAATTTTTTCACATCTATTTCTTAAAGCTAAAGTGACCACTTGAAGCCAAAACTCTTTCCGAATGAATGATAAATATGCCTGGTGAGGTTCTTCAAATTAATTAATGTGATCTAGAATGGAGTACAAGTTATTACCATATAAAATATGTGTGATTACTTACAACCTAGAAAAGAAATCAACAGCACCAGCTCAGGTTCCATGGGCCTTTCTTCAGTTATCGTATTATGATTTTGTTTGATACCTGGATGTAGTATCCCCAGTAGAAAGAATATCAAGCTGCCCAACCCAATCTGAGCTGCTCTGGTTGGTGAATCTTTCCACAGCGTTTCCCATAAAGGACCTTTTAATTTTCCAAAAGAGAAATTATAATACCATAATCTCAGGGAATGATAATACCATAATGTTCATCTCTAAGCACCCATCAAATTTCCATTTATTGTCTACAAAATCATTTAAAGAAAAGGTACATACTTTTTAAAGAAAAGATGCGTTTGTTCACTTTTTAAAAATGTGTTCTTAAACTAAAACACACATAAGAAAGGGCAATACCAACAAATACGCTCATGGAAGGAATAAAGGAAAACATGCCAATGTCTTAAGAGAACATTTCAAAAAGGACCAAGCCAGGGGTAAGAGAACCAGACTTGACAGGCAGCAAGTGTATTTGTGTTCTGGGATAGGCAGTAAAGCACTTTTTCTGGAACAGTTTTATAGCTAAATAAAACTTTTTCAACCCTGATTCACATTATTTTTGCTCCGTTACTTGAACTTCATTTTTTCCCCTTGTTATTGGCCAAAGCTCAATCATTTATTGCCTTGATAAGAATTTGGAACATGCAACTGAGGTCCACATTTGGAAAAGAAATTGCATGGTTAAGGGAGTCAATAGAAAATTCACAGAGGAAATTTCACTATTCTGGCTTCTACCTCATGGAACCGTACAACTTATAACTTAGAAACCACAGACCTACATACAAAGGTATAACTGGCTCTGCTCTAAAGCACCACTTACTTTACCAAGAATGTGACCTAGAAAGATTATTGCCAAAATGCATAGCTCCAAAAGGTGAAAACATTGTTAAATGTTTTTACGTTATGAATTTAACATAAAAAGTAGATAGCTTCTTCACCGAGAGATATATTTTTATGAAGAAATGGAAAGCAGTACGTATATAGAGCAAATCCTTATTTATTCGGCATTAACAGGGTAATCCTCCATGTTTCTCAAAATCAAAGCCTTTTAAAAATGTGACTTACTTTCTTACTTTTTAAAACATTTATTTTATTTTGCATTTGTCAAGACCCTTGGGGTAAATTAGTCTAGAGTGATATATATCGTTAGAGGTTCCCAAAGAATGCTCTGTATCCACAGAATGTAGTGTGAGGACTTTTGTCTATTTCTAACAGTTCTTCACCACCATATTGGTCAAGCTGCCATCTCTCCTTGCTGTGTGGGAAAGAGCCTAACAGACTCTGTTAGGGTCTACTAGATCCACTCTCTCTCTCTGAGTGTTCTGATCTTCTGCTGTAACAGAAACCCAGACAAACACAGGCTTATTAAAAGTAAACTTAAACTATGAGTGAATAAATGCTAAGTAAGGATTTTTTGGTGGTGGTGGTGAAGACCTTAATGTTTGGGCTATTGGGAAGCCTTCCCAAACCTTTCTCTTTGCTTCTTGACAATTTCCTGAGCAGTAGAATGTGCCACTTGACTTTCACGTGCAGTGAAGTGTCGTATGGTTTGCCTGCTTGTGGGTTGTGTTGTTATTCCAAACAAATGTCATCATTCCAATAATTTTCAGTCTTAAACTGTTCAGCAGCAGATCTTTCCTATCACACTACACATGTATTTTTGACTTCAATGACCTTCTATTACTAAACTAAATTAAAACAGAACACATGTAATAGAGATGAAAGCAATGTTCTCACACCTTTAGAAGAGACCAAGGTAAATATTTGGTTTCAGATCATAGTCTGAATTAATATGTGGGCAGTCCCATGTGAGATGAGGACACAAACACATTCACACCACGCGCATGCACTCATGAACAGACTGACCCTCAGACACCTGAGTGGCTTGTTATTATAGCAACAAAATGCAATGCCCTCATCTAACCTCACTTGGCTCAAGACTGACTGTCTTTACTTCTTCCATCCTACCTATGATAAGTTGTATGGATGGCTCTTTGTTCTTGGATATTACTAGGAAAAGTGAAAGATTCCCAGAACTAACAAATAGATGATTCCTTCAAAGCATTTTGATAAAGTTAAAAAAAAAAAGCAAAACAGAGCAGTGTTTTAAAAATAGCAAATATCTCTAGTTCCCTTGAAGAAAATTTAAAAATCTCATGCTAACGATCTATTCATTTTTACTACACTCCTAGAAATGGCTCCTTTTTCACATTTCTGCCCCCTTTCTCTTTTTTTTAAAGTTATTTTTATATTTTTTAATCAAGAGAATATCCTGCTCCTCTCTAGCCAATACTGAAAATAATTTCAGGCAATGGGGTGATTAGAGGCCGCATCATTACCCTGGAGAAAAATGAAACGCATTACACTGGCCATTATCATCATGCCAAAAAGGGAGAAACACACTTAAATAACTGCTGAGTCAAGACATAACCGTCATTGCCTAGACAGCCGCTGTCCAAGCAGAGATTTTCTCATCTATTTATCTTTGAATATGTATTAAAAGCTCAGTTTGATTTTTATTTCTGAAGATTATATCTAATCACTACCCATCTTAGAGCACAGATTGAAGATATCATGCCTCTTACATACTAATCGTTAGGCTAGGACAGATCTGCATCTGCTCCAAACTGCTGCTCAGAATCTCTGAGAGGAGGAGACATTATCTCTGCTAGTGAGAGGGTGAACCAGTGTTGAAGCCCCTGAATACTTGGAAAAATTCAGGACTAACTCTGAGTTACTTGCCCACATTTTCATATTATTATAGATTTCAATTAGTCCCCTGCCCTAAGAGATTTAATACCTGCATGTAGGCACTGACCCATGCTGAGGACTTTTCCCTCCTCCCCACTCTCCCAATTCCATCCCTTCACTCACCGGCTAGTTTGACTATGACTTAGAAACTAAATGGGAGAGCTTAACTTTTTAAGGGAAAGGATATCAATTTTCCTTGATGCTCTCTTCATTCATTATACACTCATTAGTACGGAGCGCAGAGACTCAAGGGCATGGCATAGAGATATTGCACATTCTGCAATAAAATAACCTAAAAATTGATGTGCTTTGAGTAAAGTTTCAAAATAGGTGATTTGCTTTCATAGCTTCTTCTTGTCTCCTCACTTGCCCACTAAGTGTCTTTCTTCACCAAAGACTTAGGGAAGCCGTATGCTTTGCCTAAAGCTTTTGTCTGAAACTTAATTTCTTTTTTTTTTTGTCTTTTTTTGCCTTTATCTAGAGCCGCACCCGCGGCATATGGAGGTTCCCAGGCTAGGGGTCTAACAGGAGCTGCAGCCGCCAGCCTATGCCACAGCCACAGCAACGTGGGATCTGAGCCGCATCTGCAGCCTACACCACAGCTCACAGCAACGCCGGATCCTTAACCCACTGAGCAAGGCCAGGGATCGAGCCCGCAACCTCATGGTTGGTAGTTGGATTCGTTAACCACTGAGCCATGAAGGGAACTCCTGAAACTTAATTTCTTTTGACCCACATATTTTTTTCTTTTTAGGGCTGCACCTGTTGCATAAGGAGGAGTTGAAGCGGGACTGCAGCTGCAGCCTATGCCATAGCCACAGCAACGCCAGATAGGAGCCACATCTGCGACCTACACCACAGCTCATGTCAACAGTGGATACTTACCCACTGAGCAAGACAAGGGATCAAACCCGCACCCTCATGAACACTATGTTTGGTCCTTAACCCACTGAGCCACAACAGGAGCTCCTCGACCCACATATTATGTTCATCACCCACTGAAACTGCCTTTGCTCTTGCCTCCAACAGGCTCCTGCTTTACCCTGCAACTTCTCTTTCTCCTTTCTCTTTTCTCCCTTTCTTTGTTTCTTCCCTTAGTATCTTCTAACTTCCACTTTATCGAACCCCTTCATTTCTTTTACATATTTGTTAACAAGACAGTGTATCAGCACAGAGTGGGAAAATGAAAAAGATTTGTGGAAAGAAGGAAGAAAGGGAGAGCTAGCAGGAGGCAGAGTATCAGCTCAAACACAACCTGATTTCCCAGCCTAGAACACCTATGTTCCCAGACCTTTCTTCTACTCCAGCTGCAGGACACGGAGAGTAGAAACAGAATAATATATTAGGAAAGTGAACATATTGAAAAAACAGATTTTGAGATGTTCTCTTTCTCTACTCCTTTTACTTCCAAGAAAATAGAAGACAGAGGTCTTGATTATTTGACTAAGTTTATTTTGTCAGAATTTAAGAGCTGAGAGCATCCAGCTCCCATCAACTGCTCTTTTGGTTTCCATTTATGTGTGATCATCGTTCATCATATTCTTCAATTCTCTGAGGTCAGAGTCCTCTACTGTGACTGCATATTTCCTTTTTCTATTTTGCAAAGAGCCACCTTTTTTCCACGAGACCAAAACCAGCCATACCCCAGGCCATGCTGAGGCCCTCTCTTCTGCTTTCTGCTCTCTGGAGCCAGAACCTCATCAGGTCTCCCTCCATGAAGGCACACCTGTGCCACCTTGGCCTGAAAATGACTGAGTGGTTCCTTCAGCATCCAAGGCCTATTCGTATTATTTTCTCCTACTATACTTCCCTCCCCTTGAAATAGTTTTGTGTCAGGAGAGAAGCTGCTATTATAACTAATCATCTCAACAAACCTCATCAAACTGAGGAAATCACGCAGCGTGCTCCAGCACCTCAGGAATAGAAATGATCCAGTTTTGGGATAATACAGTTAATAATCACCTTAGCTTCAATTAAGACATCCACCAATAGAAGCCTTTTTTTCTGTTTAATCATCTTTTCTTTGCATGAGTAAGTTATTTCTGGCAGGAAACCCTGAGATTGTTAAGCTGCTGCATTTCTTTATTTCACTTCTAAGTAGCTCCACCTGGACTGGATTTGTGACATACTATACAAAAAAAAAACAAAAATATCTTGTATCTCAATGTAATATTTGGACGCTGGAATGAACTGAATCTCCGAATACAGCATTAGAGCAACTGACAGCATAAGCTCAATATTTTAGAGGTACATTCATTTTAATCTTTTATAAGTCTGGTTACCAGAAACACCTTGGGAGGCCAATCCACTAGCGCCCTGTGGTACCAGTGCAACTTAAAACTGGTTTCACTGACTCTCATGGTCCTTCTGCTGCATAAGGATAAGATAAAAGGCAAAACTGTCTCATCACTTAACTCTGAAGAGAAAATCATTAGAGAGATGGTCTAATCTAAGAAGTTACTGCAGCCTGTCATAATTTTTTCTCTCGTTGTTAGTAATTCTGGGCAGTTATTAGTGATAATATTTTCATTGATTGCTAATGAAAAGATTTAGTTTCTTAAATCTTCTACTTGTGCTGCATTATGAAATGTTGCTTGAGGGTTCGAAGTGTTTCTTAACTCCTAAAATTAGAAATCACTCTGATTTGAATGAAGAACAGTTCTGTTTCATTCAACAGTAATTCTTTGTATTGAAACATATTTCCATTAGTACAGTAATAGAAACTTGAATATGAAGATTAATCAAAATAGATCCTAAGCCTTAAAATAGAAAGAAGAGGATGCTATTTACAACCACAATCTTCTATATCTCTAAACCATCCAGAAATACTACAAGAGAAGAAACTAGGTTAAGATGGCTGACTGAAGCCATTCAAATTTGTCAGAATATATAGTTAGATATTTCAATATTGAATTTATTGAAATATATCCAGATCACCGCTAACCAAGAAATGCTGTCAGTCATGAATTAGAAATGTGGATGAATCTGTGAAAATAGAAATCAAGATAAAACTAGTAGAGAAAACCACTGACCACACCCATTCAGGTAGGAACGCTGCAGAGGTGAGAGTGGCTCCAGGGTTGTCCAGAATTTTTCAGGGATTCATGAGAGACCCCAGGGAGTTTCCTGGAAATAAGAAATTGTGTTAGAAGCAAAGACATTACTTAGCTCCTTTCTTTCACATTTCTGTTGAGCAACTGGTATCAGAAGCACGTGTGCATAAAGAAGAGTAGTAAGGATGGCTATAACCCACCTAGTTATGAACTACCAGAAGGCAAACCATGGAAAAACTACACATTGTAACTCTCACACCCACCCCTTGCATTCAGTGCGGATGACCTCTGGTTATCAGAAGAGCATCCAGCAGCAAGGGAACAAAGATTCTCAAATACAAAGATGAACATATAACTGAGAGTCACTATGGGGTTCAGGAAAGACAACACTGAAAAATGAGCACAGATAACAATAATAACAACAAACCGCATCCCCCCAAAATAGAAGTACTTTAATAAAAAGAAGAAATTTTAAAATAAGGACAATTGATATCTTCGGAGAGAGCTGAGAAGATAATTCATTCAAGAAAATAAAACAAGTAGAAAGCATCAATGTTTAAAATATGATGATAAAAAACATAATTAACAAAATGACTAAATAGCAGAATGAGACAAAATCATGGAACTGGAAAGTAAAGGAAGTGTAAAAGAAATGTTCAGAGACATGAAGAATGCAATAAGTGATCAGAGAGGCTAGATATAGGAAATGACCAAGAAACTTAAAAAGTCTCAAAGTTCTAGAGAAATATGTCTTGTGTTTAAAATGGCCCCATGAATACCAAGCAGGATGTTTGGTAAACTGCTCCATCCTCCCAAAATATCATCCTGCAATTTCTGAACACAATAAAAACTAGTCAGTTTTCATTAAGGACTTTACCTGTCCAGAAATCTATAGGGTTCATGAAGATTAAAAACGTAGTAAACTATTGAAGATTTAGATTAACAAAATAAACAAGCTTAATTTAGTGTAGGTATGTAGACGTCTCGAATATACTTAAAGGCAAATACATTCTAAGTTTAGAAAGAAATAAACTGGAGTTCATTGATTTTCTGATGTTTTGAATAATTGCTAATGATTCAATGGTATGGCCCTCAAAACCTTAAAATGCATAAGTAAATGAAACAGGAAAAGGCTTAAAATTTAATTAGCATAATCCTAGAGAATATGGAAACAACAACAACAAAAAACTTACAATGTTTGAATGGTTCTTCCAGGATACACACTCACACACACACACACACACACACACACACACACACACACACGTTATCTTTTCTAAAATATTCTCCACGCAGAATACACCGTTCTCTTTGTCTTGACTAGATTTCTTGGACCAAAAGGATATGTTGCCACAAACAAAAATCCTACATAGAGACAAAATATTTATGATAAAGTAAGCCACTCAAAGAACAGCCAGGCTCTCTGACTAAAGCAGAAATGGAATACAGGATGATGGACTACAGGATGATGATACAACTGATAGCATGAGTACGATTTACAGCCACAAACTGTTCCAGCACAACTGCTTTAGACTCTCCCCACAGCAGAATTCTGAGTGGTTAGAGCTTATCAGAATTCCAGTGGTGCAAGCTCCTATTGATATGGATATGAGAGGAGAAATTCACAGGGGCAGTTTGGAAATCAACGAGCTCAGGACTCCAGCATTTTATATCAGGCCTTGTTGACTGGACTTCCTTCTCTAGGCCTCCCTGGAGGAAATGGTTTTGTAGCTTTACAGGGCTGCTGCATTACAGGAGACAGAGACTCTAAAATGTATGCACTACCAGAATGCCCCAGCAGCAGGTACATCGATTTTAAGTCAGTGTGAGGGAGAAGGAATGGAAATCACAATGGAGGCAACCAGAAGGGGTGACTGGCTTTCTAACTGTCCAGCTTCCTGGGCTCCTGGGGTTTTCACCCACCAGCCTGCCCAGGAGAATCACAGGTGAGGCATTTCTCTCTAAATCTCAATTTGCAAAACAATAACCAAATCCACAGACTGGTCAGAGAGGTGTGAGTGGTATGCAGGAAAGCTGTACTTTGCATGTGGTGCTAACTTTTCTCACAAACATACAGGGTAGTTGCAGACACATGAGGTTTTTAAATTCTCAATAAGTTAAAGAAATCACTGGAAGCATTTTTAAAATTCTGAAATGACTCTAATATAGTGAATTTGATAGCGATGGAGTAGGCACAGGTAGTTTGAGAAGTCCCAGCAGAGGATCATAGATAAAGAGGGAAATCCAGGGGACTTTGGGAAATCACTGTAAGTTAATAAATTGCTCAAAAAAGTCATCAGAACAAGGCAGGCTTGCTTGACTAGTGGAAGTGCGAGAACTGCCTCAGGTCGTTAGGTGACGATGGGATGAGGCCTGCATTCAGATTCAGACCAAGGGCAGGAGTTTGAGGACCGCCCTTCTGCTGATTTGAATACACGCCTTACCGGATACTGAGGAGGAGCTAGTACTCCAGAAATGAAGAGGCAGTCTTTTCCGATCCCTGTTCCCCCTGGATGATAAAACTGTAGCCCAGCGGATTCTCGGGCAGAGCTTCCATGCCTGCCCATTGGTACCGCTCACAAGCATCCTATCTTAATAAATCTATTTCTTGTCTATCACTTTATCTCTCGCTGAATTCGTTCTTCACAGAGATATGAAGAACCTGAACCTCAGTGAGTCCAGACAGAGGGTGAGTGATTCTAATTTAAAACTGTGGGTTCAAGTCCCAGTAAATGATTTCAAGTCCCAATCTGCATTCTGGCTAGGTTCAGGCCATTAGTACTTTCTGCTTCAAACTGAAGGGAATATATATGAAATATAATAACCATATAATATTACACTATAGTAATACAATGTATATTAATATATTAAGAAATATATTAATATAATATATAAAATAAGTTTACATATATATATATATGACTTTTAAAATTGTACTACAGGAATGGCAAACAAGGGCAACCTTGCTCACAAAGGTAATGGAGGAAAAGCAATACCAAAAGTTGGGGGTATTCACTGGGTTCCTTAAAAAGACAAATTTGATCCTAATAGAATGGACTCAGAAAAGCCATGTTATTTTTGCAACTGTCCTAGAAGTTTTATGAAAATGAGAATCATCACTATGAATATGCCTCAGTTTCTCTTAATATAATATATATATAATATACAAAAAATTCTCAAGGTCAATCTGAAAGGAACTATAAGAAAACATGCAGAAAATGTCAATAAATACTAATAATGAAGTATCATTAACCTAAGATCCTTAGGGAAATTACCAAAGAATAACTATAAAGCCCTCTGAGCACTGTTTACCAGGTAAGAGTGTAATTCATTCACATCATTGATATCTAAGGGTGATTTTATCGGCTTAAATTATGTCAGGAAGAGTTATTAGTTTTCATTTAAGGTAAGCATAAAAAAGAACATTAAAAATCAAATTTAGAGACTGACTAAAAAAGCGAGATTATATAAAGTATAAAAATATGAACAAGTACACGGATGCAGCCCAGGTGTAAATTACTGAGATTTCAAAAAACCCACATTCAGTTATTTCAACAAAAATAAAATTCATAAAGAAAATGGAAAATTTTCACAAGACACAAGAAGAATATAGCTAAAAATTACTGGCAAAATAATCAAATACAAAATGGAAAAATAATAGAAGCCTATAAGTTGTTGTATTAAATTCAGCTGCAGCCTAGGTCTAGAAAGTCAGGATAAAGACACTGATCTTGCGTGGGAAAGAAAATCTCACAAAAGAGAAATCATTTTTTATCACCAGTGTAAAGTGGGATTCTGCCAGCACAAGAAGGGTCTCAAGATAGAATTCTAACATTGCTCTTTCTATCTCCATTTCCTGTAACCATTTAGTTCCACTTTAAGAGCTCAGTGATATATCATGACCATAAAAATGGGAGGGAGGCTGTTTTCTCAGCAAGAAAAATCAACACTTGTTCTGCCTTACAATTGGATTCCTTACTCAGGCCCCCAATAGGGAGAGAACAAACAGCGTGGTGTAACTGTTCCAGCAGCAGCGTCTCTTTTTCTCTATTGCATTTTTTTTTTCTACTTCCCTCAATAAGAAATGATTGCTATACAAGGAAGTTCACCTGTCACCTCACTGTGGGCATATAGGTGATTGCACTTACCCAACTTTCAACCTCCCTCCTCTTCTCCCCTGCAGAATGGTGTGCTCTCTGCCATCCTAGCATGTTTGACCAATGTTCTGTAGTCTGCAAACCACGTTCACCCATGATAGAAGTACAAGACTCCCTTTGTTAGGCCTCGGCTGAGGCTCTAAGCCTGAGGTTGGTATGATAAAATGTTCTTTAAAAAGAGGTGAGGCAGGAATGGAAAGGATAACAATTATCACACAAAGTTGTCATCCATGTACTGGGGACGCACTGATGTTTCCTTTACAGGGAGCTGCACTGATTCTGCGCAAGCATAGGGATGTGACATTTGAAAAACTGAGGAACTGGCCAGCTAACCGATAAGGGCTTTTGTTTACCTGGCAGAGTTGGAGGGTTGTACTGCCTTTTGAAAGAAAAAAAAAATATCTGCAATCACATCTGGTATCTAACTTTTACTATAGGGATAAAAACTGGCAGTTAAAATAAGGTATGAGTAAATGTTACCCCCAAAGGGAAAAACAGAAAGATGGCCCCACATTGCCTGGTTTATAAGCTTCTTCCTGTTTTCACTTAAACTCACTGCTGATAGCAGCAAGGGGGAAATAATTAGTAAAGAAAACTTTATCTAAAGCTTTCCTGGTTTATTCAGAAAGATCTGGTTTTCTGGGTGAACACTTGGGTGTCAAGAATTATGAGGAACATTCTCCCTTGTACCTGCTAAATGCCCTACTCAAACACTACACAGATCAACCTCAGTCTATTTTTCTTTTGCTTAGAAAAGAGAATCCATTTTGAGCATCTTTATATGAAACAATTCAAACAACTTATTTTCTTCTATGGCATGCGACATCGATATGTACGATTAAGGTGATTATACTGTTATTTAAATTCAGCAGGATTCACATTCCTATCTAGTATTCTGCATCCATGTTAGCAAACCTAAACAATGTTAAGGAAATGCTCCATCAGGAATGTTCTGCAGGGGATTTCCCATTGTGGCTCAGTGGGTTATGCATCTAACTAGTAGCCATGACAACATGGGTTCAATCCCTGGCCTCGCTCGGTGGGTTAAGGGAGCTGTGAGCTGTGGGGTAGGTGGCAGACATGGCTTGGATCCTGTGTTGCTGTGGCTGTGGTGTAGGCCAGTAGCTGCAGCTCTGTTTCGACCCTAGCCTGGGAACTTCCATATGCCACAAGTGCAGCCCCTTAAAAAGCCAAAAAAAAAAAAAAAAAAGGAATACCCTGCAGGAGTTCCCGCTGTGGCACAACAGTATCAATGGCATCTCTGCAGGGCCAGGACACAGGTTCAGTCTTCAGCCAGCATAGTGGGTTAAAGGATGCAGCACTGCTACGGGGCATAGGTCACAACAGTGGGTTAGATCTAATCACCGGCCCTGGGAACTCCATATGCCTCAGGGCAACCAAACAAAAAAAATGAAAAAAGGAAAAAAAATGTCTTGCAATGTTCAAAGAGGCACTAATTAAGGAGACCTGAATAAAACAGGTGCAGTAGGTGTTGTCTGTTGTCTGCTCTCTGCTCTGCCTATCATAAACACTTTCTTCTGAGAATTAATTCCATCCACAAGGGAAGCACTTTAATAGTCGTATTTAAAATATATGGTCCTGCAACCATGGCCACAGATGACTGGAACAAAATAAATGCCTGATCCAAATTGGGCCAGATTCGCTCTTCCCCAGAAATCTGCACAGATGAGATTGTAAACTGAGGACAAGCAGAACAATCAGTTACTCAGTCCTCTTCCTCCTGCCATGTGATGGAAAAGGAGATAATCAGATCTTGGGAAAGAATAAAAGAGCTGCAAAGACTGAAACAAGTAAATGAAATAGATGGCATTCCCTGGTTGTTTAAGGATCTGGCATTGTCACTGCTGTGGTGAGTGTTGCTGCTGCGGTAAGGGTTTGATCCCTGACCCAGGAGGTTCCCTATGCCTCGGGTATAGTCAAAAAAGAAAAAAAAAATGAAATAGAAGCAGAGTACTACTTGGACTCCTGAAAACTCCCCATCCTCTCCTGCTGACAATGCTGCTTCCTTCATTCCCCACAGATGTCATTCTGAAGCTCACTCATTAAATTTCCAGTTCATGATTTTCCATCTCAAAGTCTATGAGGAAAACATAGACTTACAGTATTTCACGTATTATTTTTCCCATTATTTACTACAAAACACATATAGATCAATGTCAAGAAGCTCTTCAAATTGGATATTATGACACTATCTATGCATTTCACTTTAAAAAGTTATGTTTCAAAAGCACAATAATCTGGATATACTAGAACATTTTGAATCATTTTTGATTGTTCCAACTTCAAAAGGAAAATGCACTGCTTTGCATTTTAAAAATCACAAGAAATTTTACTACATCTGACCTTAACTCCCTTTATTAGCTTAACTGCATGTTGAAACACATATGAAACACGGCATGTGGTAAGGCTTTCCAAAAAACTAATCATCTATCTGTAAAAACATTGCATCAGAGAATATGCAGTTTCTGGCTTTATCTGAATTCTAAAATGCGAATTAAACAGCTTTAGGTTTTTTAAGAGTGTAGAAAATCTCATATTTTCTTTGCTCTCCTCTTAACAATTATAGTCTCTCCTGAAATCTGAGAGCTTGGAGAATTAACATATTTTCAATTCAAACCTTGAAAACATCCATTTATGTCTTAGTGATAGAAATATATTGTGGCGGAAGATTCTCCTCCATTATCAAGCACATTTTTTACAAGCAAAAGTCTTTAGACCCTTATCAAAAACTCAGGCCATTCACCAAAAGAATACATTCATATTTTATTACTAATCATGTGTACTCTTATAAGACCTTAAATGGACTATGGTTATCAAAAATACTTTGTAAACTTCTTTCTCCTTGAGGGCTCAAAATTTTTTTTAGCAAAATTAAAACCTTTACAGAACTTCTGAAATCTTCTCTTTCCTTTAGGGGAAAAATACCATTTTAATATGCAGTTCTTTGATATCATTGATGTCTTTGATAATGACATTATGGTAGATGCTAAGAATACCATTTGAATTATCATTTTTCCCTCTAGCATTTCATGGGATATAGGAGTCTGATTAATATTTAATCACTGCGAATGTGAACATAATTCTATAGAAACTAATGTATTGTCCACTTTAAATACATACATCCCTTAGAGCAGTGACCAACACATTTGTTTCCTATAACAGGTTTGCCAAACAAAAGAATGCCCCACTCCCCCCAGAAAGAACACCCTAAGTCAGAATAATGTTAAGGAGAATTTAAGGGCAGTCATTTCAATTTCCCATATCTGAAATTGGTTAAAGCTAGGTATTATAGACTTTGGAAAACCTATGGTTTCCAAATGAGACAATCTGGGGGGTGGGGGGATGCACTGAGGGTTTGGGATGGAAATGCTACCAAATTGAGTTGTTACGATTTTTGTACACCTATAATTGCAATAAAATTCATTAAGTAATGGGGAAAAAAAGCTAGGTATTATAAAAGTATAGATTGTTCTGACTTCTTCAAAAGCCATTTTATTATTTGGAAAGCATATTAACCAATTTAGCCTAATAATTGAAATGTTGATGCACTCTCAGCCATTTTAGCTAAAGCAGAGCAATTATTGGTAGTGAAAGCTTTGTCACAGCTTTGCAGTTAGTTTCCTGGCCTTTAAGCCTGTATCTCTATCGGTTTCTGAATGAGGTGTCTTTTTAATAGTTGTAGGGACCATTTAAACATCATTTAATCAGTTGTGATCCTTGCCTGCTAAGCTGCCCTCATCTCTCTCCTTCCTGACCCGTAATGTTTTTTAACTGCTGCTCTGGGTCTTTGGTTGAGAAACACACCGCTCTTGGCAAGATTTGGATTTCTCTAGCACCATTCTTATTGCTATGCCCCTTGGCTATCCGGTCTGCTTATCCCAGGGGTAAACAGGAGTTTCCGTTGTGGCTCAGTGGAAAGGAACCCGATTAGTAACTAGTAATGAAGATGTGGGTTCGATCCCTGGCTTTGCTCAGTGGGTTAAGTATCTGGTGTTGCTGTGAGCTGTGGTGTAGGTTAAGATGCAGCTCAGATCTGCTGTTGCTGTGGCTGTGGTGTAGGCCAACAGCTGTAGCTCCAATTCGACCCCTAGCCTGGGAACTTCCATATGCTATGGGTGCGGCCCTAAAAAGAAAAATGTCAATCTCGCTTTATCCTGGATCATAATACTACCCTGGCCCGGACCTGACAACAGACCATAAGTTAATTACCGTGATCAAGACAGAAAATATAGTCTCTACCTGTTTCTACACTGAGAAAATATTGGTTCTTGCAACAGGAACTGACCAGTTATGTGATGAATCTTTCAACAAGTGAGAGTTTTGTATATTGCAGACATACTTGCCTGATTTGAGCCACTTGAATAAACATCTAATTTAAGAGCTCTGAGGTCTGAACCTCTTCCATAATGAGCCAATGAACCAATCTTTCATTTTATTTCATGCCACGCCATTTCAAATTTCCATAGAATTATAAAATAGCAAGTATTTATTTTGCTTTTTCTCCCCTAAAAAAACCACTCCCACAAACACACATACACATAAATACCAGGCATACAAGGGCCAAAGAAAAAGGAATTTTATTTCTGCCTATAAAAAGCTTTCATATATATGTTTAAAATCTTATTACAAATTCAACTTTTCCATTACCCTTTCCTTAAAAGAAATCCCTTGAAATTCAGTTGTCATTGATACTTGGTTCCTTTTTTAGTGTCAGAAATTTTTCAATTCAGAGTTCCTGTCATGGTACAGCAGAAACAAATCCAACTAGGAACTATGAGGTTGTGGGTTCGATTCCTGGCCTCACTCAGTGGGTTAAGGATCCAGCGTTGCCATGAGCTGTGATGTAGGTCACAGACACAGCTCAGATCTGGAGTTGCTATGGCATAGGCCGGCAGCTGTGGCTCTGATTAGATCCCTAGCCTGGGAACCTCCATATGCCCAGATTATGGCCCAAAAAGCAAAAAAAATAAAGAAAGAAATTTTTCAATTAAATTTTTAATATGGAAATTTTGCTTCCTGCCTTTTAGTGAAGTACCAAATCTGCAAACTTTTCAGATGTCTGACTGAATTCATCTACAGCCATTCCATGAATGTAGGAACAGTTACTGGATGCCCTTCGAGTCAAACGGGAGACTTCTCCCCACTGAGAGAGGGGTGGTCCCTTGCACATCAAAGAAAGAGTGAGAATATTTGCCCTGCTGTCCCTTTTTTCTATAACATCACATTTCATTTTCTATCTTGGCTTCTTTAGGGAAAAATTGCATGAGTGGAGAAACTATTATTTCTCATCAACCTCTCTGGAAAAGCAGACATTTAAAAGTGTTATACTAAGAGCATTCCTTTACTTCTCTGGTCAGATTTATTATTTCTATACTGCAGTTTTCTGAGCATGGTATGAAGCCTCAGAGGCTTGTGCTCAAATGAAACAGCTGCTCCTGGTGGAAGGAGCCTCCTGTTTTCTACGTTTATACCATGGCTCCTGGGCATAGTATCTATGGACACAGGCTTCTGCAGACCTGTGGGGTTAGGTCTTCCTCTGGCCAATAAAGCATAATCTGACAAAACCCATTGATTCTAAAGTTCAGCACTGTTTTTCAACTTTGCAATCAATTCCCACCCTGTTTTTATATATTTTTTAAAAAAGTTTATTGTACAAATGTTTGAGAAACACAGGTAAGTGTGAAAATAAAAAATCACCAATGGCTTCCAACCCAAAGATGACCTCTGTGGTTCACAACCTTAGATGACCAGAACTAAAATATAAATGAATAAAATATAAAAATAAAAATGGGAACTCCCGTCTTGGCTCAGTGGGAAATGAAACTGACTAGCATCCTTGAGGACGCAGGCTGGATCCCTGGCCCTGCTTAGTGGGTTAAGGATCTGGCATTGCTGTGGCTGTGGTGTAGGTCAGTGGCTACAGCTACGATTCAACCCCTAGCCTGGGAACATCCATATGCCGAGGGTGCAGCCCTACAAAAACAAAAAAAGAAAAATGTTTATTTTAAAAGTTGCTATCACACTATACCACAGTTTTGAAAACACTTTTTTTCATTTAATAGGTTTTTATGTTTGTCCACGAGATTTTAGTGTCCATGTCATGTTTTACTGTATAGATGTCCCTAAGTTCCTTTAAATGTTCCTTTGCTTTTGGACATTTAGGTTTTTGCTTTACGGACAGAGCAGAGACGATGCTGCAGTTTGGAAATTCCTGTTACATATCTCTCTATAATTTTAAAGGATAAAGGATAGACTAGGCTTTATAACTTGAAAGATGATTTTTGCCAAATTGACTGGTGATTGATGGCATTTTCAGTACTGCTTGCTGGTATACTCAATATGGGCACATGAATCTTTGAAGAAAGTGGAAGAGGTTAAGAGGAAGAGGTAGGGAAGGAAGGAAGGAAGGAAAAGACAGAGACGAAAGGACCATCACTGAGTGCAAGTGCTTCCTGTACCACATTCTGCTGAAGCTTTCAACCCTTTAATTCATTCAGCATTTACAATAAACCTTGACTTGCCACCTTATGTTGAATAATTATTCACTCATTTTAAAGATGATAAATTCGAGGAAAGAGGTGATGAGGACCAGAGATTATACATAGCTTGAGTCCTTTTATACCAAAATGTTATATGACCCTGGAGCATTTGCTTAACTTAGAGACTTGATTGTCTCATTTATAAAATGAATGAGATGTTCAGATCTCTTCGAGCTCAAAGAGTCTATGAACCTTGGCTTAATAGAAAGGATGCTGCCAGTACCTCTTCACATTCCAATATGAGGAGACAAGACCACTTAGTCAAGACTTACCTAAGGAGGGACCAGACACATGTTCTGTACCATTAGCCAACACCTATCCTGCAAGTTTAACAAGATGAAGTTTGAGGAGGATGAGTCTTGGTGGAGAAAGTCATGGATGCCCTGTGGCAGTGTACCTCCCCCACACCCTCCCCCACACCATGCCCCTCGCCCTAGGGAGGCCAAGGGAAAGAAATCCCCCCCACCATAATCTTCACTTACATGACAGGAGCTTCCTGGGGGTGCTACAGAGTAGCCCTCTGGTATTTAGGGTTTGGAGTAAAATAGTGTCTCATTTTTGACAAGATTGCAGGTAAAACTTTTGTAGCAATGATGAAAAGGTAGTGTTTGTAAACACCTACAATACCACTGGTAGCAGATCAAAATTCTCGGTGTGTTTCCCAAAGTCCAAATGTAAAGCCTATTCTAGGGCTGTCTGCTTGGGCATTGCCCCGGCAAGGCTGTCTCAGCAGAAAAATCGAGTGGAGGTGGGTTGGGAGGATGATATAAGTAGCTATTTGCAGGGGAGGTTCTCACCACATCAAGGGATTAGCCTGGCTACTCAGGAAAAGATATTCATAGATGCTCCCACAAGATAAAATTTTCAGCTTTAAACACCTGCCAAGGCCAAGAGAAAACAACAAGAGATTTTCTTAGTACTGACCTTGCCCCTTACCTCTGCTCCCTACCTGTTTCCAATCTTGGAGGGCCAGTGTGGCCTCGTGAGTGGAGGAGGGGAAGATGCAACAGGGAAATAGAGAAGAAGCTAACCACAGGCTCACTGCCCAGCAGGCTTATAGCCACAGCTATACCAAGCTGGAAAAAAAGAATGAAATTTGGAGTTTGGATTTTATACTGGACTGAACATGGTAATTACCGAAATGAAGTTATCTTAATATGCAAAAATGACTGGGGGATATTCCGGTCTCTGAGAGTGGCAAGAAAAGTCACCAAATCTACTCAACTCTTTATCCAAAGAGTGGTGAAAAATGAGTGCCCTAAGTAGATTACGAGAGGCAGATGGAGGAAAAATTAAGTTGCTTTACTGTGGTACCCTATGAAGTCCCACCTCTTTCCACCAATAGGTTAATGTAGAAGGTATCGAAGCATGCAAAGCCCATTTCAGATTGAGCATAAATATGCATATTGCTAATTTCAAACAGGTCTGGACTCGCCTGGGGAACTGGTGGAGTAGGCCTGATTGCTGGCATCTCTCTTCTAGGACACTCTAAGGAAGACAAAATATCCTGACAAGGAAAAATAAACTTGACTTGGAGATAGGGCTCCATACCTCAGAGTGAAGAGCTGATTCTAACATGGTGTTTGTCAAAAGGACTATTTTGCTGCCCTTTCTAGACTCATGAAGTTCAGAGGAAGAGAATGAAAGAGAAGGCTGTGTAAAAATGAAAGATTTGTTGCCCAGTTTCCTTTCCTCCCTGCCCTTGCTGTGGTTCACTGTGAAGTAGCTACTTCTTGGCTGCATGACTTGTTTGGGGCAATACAATGTGGACGGAAGTTAAGAGTGTTTTCTGAGCTCTTAAAAGGTGTCATGTGTTTTTACTCAGTACTCTTGAACTTCTGCCGCTTCCGTAAGAACGTAGATCTGACGGCAACCTGCAGCCTAAGTCCAGGCAATCCTACGTGAACTCGGCAGAGCCAATGTCAACCCACCCAACCACAAATAAAAATTAAATGCTGATTTTTGTGAGCCACACGTATTTTGGTGTTATTTGTTGGGCAGCATTGTCACAGTGAAAAGCAAAACCAATTACTATAAGCAATTTCTATTAAAACACTGTTGGACATTAGAACATATAGAACACTGGAGTTCGAAGGAAGTATTCACCCCTTATTGAGCTACTGAACACTCAAAGTTGTGACACCTTCAGTGATTCAGGCAACAGAAGTGACAGGAGGACCTGGAAGAGACCACAATGCCTGTTGCCTGGAAATGGATGGCCACGGCCATATTCTCATTGGTAATGAATGACAGAAGTAGTGGAAATTTGTGTATGGAGATGCCTAAGCGACACACGGGAAGTGGGAAAGGAAGAGTGGAGTTCTCACAACTCCACAGATCCACGCTGGGCTGACTGTACGTGTGCAGAACCATGTCGGATACACAGGTGTGACTTCCCCAAAAGACGTATAGTCCTACAATACCAGTCAGAGCCAGAAGCAAAGAAATCCAGGTTACGAACTTGTCATTGCAATGGACTTTTGCCAAAAGAATCAAACCCAAAGTACCCCAAAAGATGTGGAAGGAGTAAGAAGGCATGAAATGGTACTCTGAATATTGTGTTAGTTTATATCAACCTAGAACAGTTTCCCAAACATGTCACATAAGACACTGGAGGTCCTCAAAATATAAATGTTGTGAAAAGAAAACAGAATTCTAGATTCTATGGTGAAATACTTTTGGAATAAAAGGTAAAACAAAATTACACATTTATTAACCATAAGGAATTCTCCAAGCCTTTAATATATTCATGCCAATTGTGACTCTTTCAGGGAGGACCTGTACCTGGTACGTGATAAAACAGAGGAAATAGTCTAAGATTTAACTTGTAAGTGGGATTCAAACTTTTCTTTTTTAATGAAAGTTTCATTTCTTCAATCCAATATATAAATCAAAATTGATGGGCACCAAAAACACTTTTTATTGAAATTAAAATAAAAAATAACACAAAAAAGGAGAAAGAAACAAATCCTCCAACAAAGATTAAAAAATGACCCAAAATACTGCAGTTAGGAAGCTAAGGGGTCTGGAAGCTGCAAAATAAAAGGCATTGCTGAAGAAAAAGGAAGTGTTTAGTCTGAAAAGAGATGACTTCAGGAATTAATGAGTAATTTTCAAATATTTGAAATGCTATTTTTTGAAAGAATGAGTAAACTTTGAAAGACTCCAGAGAATAAAGCCAAGGGCAATGAATGACTATTACAGTGTCAAATTCTGATGTGATGCAAAGGGAACATTTACAATCTGGACTATTGAAAAAAATAAAAGTGGCCCTCTCACAGAGGAGTGAGGCTTTCATTCCTGGAGGTATGTAAGCAGAATTGTAAAGTGGCTTTGTTGCAAAGCGATCTCTGTTTAAGTTTCTCTCTCTCTCTCTCTCTCTCTCTCACTCTCTCCTCAAACTTTATCAGTCTTTGAAGCCTTCTGATTACCACTTAGTGGCCTTGTTGCAAAAGGATTTCTGTTTAAGGTTCTCCCTCTCTCTCTCTCTTTCTCTCACTCTCTTCCCAAACTTTATCAGTCTGTGAAGCCTTCTGATTACCACTTACCCAGCAGTAAAACAATCTTTGTAGAATCCCTCTACTTTATCATCCAGAGGGGCATATGGAGAAGCAATCCAGGTAAGAATTTTCCCACATTTACAACAGCTTACCTTGCCCACATGGCATTTTCTGTGTGTCCCTTCGAAAAGTGAGCCCAGGAATAGCTGAGGTAATGTCTGAATGTGTGTCTATGTGAGTTTGCCTTTGCTCATACATTTGTGATACTGTGTAGATGGTTGAGTGTGTTGATAAATACAGACATATACAGAGAGAGGGGAGCTAGAAGAGAGAGAGAGGAGCTAGAAGAGAGAGAGAGCAATAAATAGGAGAGAGAGAGAGGGAGGAGAGAGAGAGAAAGGAGAGAGAGAATGTAGCCAAAAGGGTAAATACTGCCATTTAAATCTGCACATAACTAGAGTCCCCATCTTCTAGGAAAATGGGATAATTTTTCTCCCTTTGGAACACCGTGCATTCAAAAAACACCTTCCTACATATAAAAGGTGAAGCACTCAGTCACAGTCCATCAGCCAGATAAGTTAAAGAATATTGAATTATTCAGCAGAATATGTAAGAAGAAGCTTAAGTGTCAAGGGCAGGGACTACATGATGAAGGGTTTAAGGAGGAAGAGAAAGAAGAAAATGGCCAACAAGACAACTGGATGCGGTGGTCCACTCTCTGTGGGGAAAGCTGGGGAGGTGAGCAAAGACAGGGACGTCCAACAGGCAGTTGGGGCAGTGATGAGACGATTATTCTTGAATTACTCCCCAAACGCCAGCCTCAGTCAGCTGCATGTGCAGTCTCGTGAGGATGGGCCATTGGAAAATGAATTAATCTGGGTGCTGCCCAGTGTGGGTCGATGGTAAGCATGAAGGTAACAGAATGCCCAAGGGTTGGGAGCTTGGCAGACACCAAAGAGTAAAGCAAGAGGAGAAAATAATAAATGGAAATCTTATAAAGAGCCTTAAAATATTAGGATGGAAACATACTTTCTCAGAATTTCCTACTCTGACAGAAGTTGGAGCAGTTTAATTTAAATCCTAATGGTCAAGGTCACCCCTGCAGACTAGAAGATTTAGAACTGGCAAATGTGTTTAATTGTGGGAAAAAAAGAAGAGGCACCGCTATCTGCAGATGGGCTTCCCTAAACTCAATGTATAAGTGAGCAGCCGTTAGCGAGCGACCTTTAGTGGTCCTGCTCCTTTAGTGGTCCTGACCTTTAGTGGTCAGAATTGCAGTGGGCCCTTCCCCCAGCAAGTGACAGTTAGTGAGTGACCGGTGGCCCCTCCCCCTCCCTTTCCCCTGTATAAAAGGAGTCTGAATTCTGACTGAGGCAAGATGTTTTTTTTTTTTTTTTGGAGACACTAGTCTGCCATCTTCTCAGTCTGCTAGCTCTCTGATTAAAGTCACTATTCCTTGCCCCCCAGCTCATCTCCAGGTTTACTGGCCTGTCCTGCAGTGAGCAGAGTGAACTTGGGTTTGGTATTAAATATGTGAATTTGTAATCAGCATCCACTCTGTAACAGTTTGTAGGCCCAGGTTTATGGTTAATATGTTGTTAATAAGAACTGCAAGTGAATGAAGAAAACCCAATAAATGCATTTATATTTCTGAGGATTTTTGCTTTGCTGGTTAAGAGAGTTATTTTAAAAAATGAAAACTGGTGCAGACATGAGGGAAAACAGTATAGAGTTCCCCCTCAAATTAGAAACAGAACTAGCTAGCATATGATTTAGCGATTTCACTTTTGGGTATTTTTCTGGAGGAACTGAAAACACAAACTCAAAAAGATATATGTATCCCCCTGTTACTGTAGCATCGTTTACAATAGCCACAACGTGGAAGTAGCCTAAGTGCCCAATGATGGATGAATGGATAAAGAAAAAAAATATATATATATTTTTTCAATGTATATACAACATGTATATGTAAACAACGTTTATATATATACATATATGTATACATATACATATACATATATATACACATACACATATACATATATATATATATATACATAAAATGGAATATATAGCAGACATATAAAAGTAGGAATTCTTACCATTTGTGACAATATAGATGGACCTCGAGGGCCATCTCAGAGAAAAAAAGTATGATCTCACTTACATGTGGAATCTAAAACAAACAAATGAACAAAATAAATAATACAGAGAACAGATTGGTGGTTGCCAGAAGTGGGGTGGTGGTAGGGGATGGACAAAATCAGTGAACAGGGTCAAGAAGTACAAACTTCCAGCTGTAAGATAAGTCATGGGAATGTAGTGTACAGCATGGCAACCATATTGCATATTTGAAAGTTTCTAGGAGATTAGATCTTAAAAGCTCACATCACAAGAAAAATAAATTTGTAACTATGGGAGGTGATGGATGTGAGTAAGTCTTATTGCGGTGATCATTTTGAAGTATATATGTGTATTGAATCATTGTGTTGTACATCTGAAACCAAAATAATATGTCAATTACACCTAAATAAAAACAAACAATATATTGAATTATTTTGTGGATGTTTTCCCAGTTATTGATAGTATGAGCAAATATTCAGAATTATTCTGATTGCTCCTATTTCCTGACCTATGAATAGTAATGTTATATGAGAACATTCTGTATGTCTTGTGTCAGGATCCTGTATTAGTTTTTATAAAATAAAATAACAGTTTACAAAAGAAG
The DNA here is from genome assembly GCA_004024745.2 of Catagonus wagneri. NCBI lineage: Eukaryota > Metazoa > Chordata > Mammalia > Artiodactyla > Tayassuidae > Catagonus > Catagonus wagneri. The sequence continues at coordinate 2,371,753 of PVHT021183693.1, read as the reverse complement.
CACTTCTATTTGTAGACTACAATTTTGTTCTTCAAACAGCTTTAACATCTATTGGCTTGAAAATTATATTTCTACTCAGTTTATTTTATTAATGGCTCTTGTGATAATCCTATATTATTTACCTTAAATTAGGAGCAACACATAAAATATAAGGTAGATGTGATATTTCAAGTAATGAGGAAGTAGATGAAACTTTAAGTAAGGTACATGAAGACAAATCATTTGATTTATCTTTGTTTCCAATGTCCTTTTCAAACTGAAGTATTTATGATTAACATGATATCACATCTGGGATTTTCTTTAAAATACACCGTTTTTCTTTAAAATAAAAAATAGGGCATAAATCAAAACTAATGGCAGAATGTTGTTAATTAATGAAGATTCATTGTGCTGTTCTCCATCTTGGATCTGTTTGGAATTTTCTATAATACAATTTAAAAAATAGAAAAAATATGTATATCTGCATAAACGATGTAGACTCTTCTTTATTAATAACTGCAAACAAATCAAAAGCTTATTTTAGTAAATATATAAAAATTCCTCTTTCTGGCACTCACTTACCTTAAACAACCCTCCCACTCTCTAAATCTTTGAGGATAGGGGGTTTTGTGAGAATTTCTTTGCAGCTTTCATAATGTTTTACAGATAAAAATTACTTAGGATGATGACATCTGGTTTTTGTTCTTAAAAAGCTTCCCCAAACCAGTATGTGAAACCGCCTGCAGTAGTCCTTGATCCCTGAAAGCTCAAGGAACCAAGACGAGAGGCACATCTGGCTCAACGCATCTTATAAAATGTGATTGGTCTCATGATGCACATCAGTGGAAACAGATAACTTGATGGTCCTTTCCTATGTCAGAGAACGATATTCTGACCAAGACTTTGCTAAGACAAAATCTTCTCTCCCATTGCAGCACCTGGCCGTCCTCTCTCCACTTGGTCTGCCCTCTCTTATTCACGACCTCTACATCACATGACAAGCAATGGGCGCACAGCATGGACAAAGCTTGCTTGCCACGATGAGCTGCTTCAGAAAGTTGGAATTGTGATTTGGGGTCATTCGTGGGCTTTCGTGATGTATGTCAGATGACTTATTCCCATATGTCAATCCTCAGCTGATATAGGGCTATATACATAGGAATTATTTAGGAAAGTTTGTTTAAAATAGATTTCTGTATATCATCTCCCCAAAACTGCAATTTGAAGATATGAATTAGGATCTGATATTGTGATTTCTTTTTCTTTCAACTTTCCAGGTGATTCAGATCTGTGAGCCAACTTGGAGTTGATTCATTTAGAGCATCCATGCAAATCCTGAGTTTTCTGAGGATCTGGGTTCTCCTGATGTCTTGGAACCAAGAGCGTCCCTCAGAATTTCTCACAGGGGCAAAATAAAAATTAAGTTGTCTACACATAATCTGGAGGAAAATTAAGGTCAAAAATTTTGATACAAAAGGGACTAGGTAATCACTGATGGCTCTGCTTAATACGCAAAGAGGTGTCATATATTAGAGGGCTCCACCAGGGTCTAACCTAAAGGAAAAAAGAGACATAATAGACAAGGGAGACATGACTCTAGAACCTGATTCCTTAAAAGAGGGACTTAGTCCATTTCCATCCAAATATCCTGTTTTACATCTATATTTGAAAACAGATAGCCTTATGAATATACGATAACATTTCTATCAGATAGTCTTAGAATAAGAATGAGAAAGGGCTCGGTAGTCACAGGACACATGCATTTAAGACAGAGGGACACTGCCAACTGGTCCTGCAGAGGGCTCACCCACTCCCATTTTTTCATTCTCGCCCACAAGCCCTTCTACTCATATCCTTGTATTGACAACCCTACATTTTAAAAAGCATTTATCCTATTATCTGGCACACTACAAATGCTCAAGACACATAGTATTTTATGATGAAAAGTTGATATAGACTGACATATCCAGAAAAGATGAAAACACAAATTTGAAAAAATAGATGCACCCCAATGTTCAAAGCAGCACTATTTACAATAGCCAAGACCTGAAAGCAACCTAAATGTTAACAGATGAACAGATAAAGAAGATGCGGTACATATATACAATGGGATACTACTCGGTCATAAAAAAAATGAAATAACGTCATTTCAGCAACATAGACGGACCGAGAAATTATCATACTGAGTGAAGTAAGTCAAAGACAAATATAATATCACTTATATGTGGAATTGAAAATAAATGATACAAATGAACTTATTTACAAAACAGAAACAGACCCACAGACACAGAAGACAAACTTATGGGGACAGGAGGAATGGAGGGATAAATCAGGAATTTGGGATCATCATATACACACTACTATATATAAAATAAACAACAAAGACCTACTGTATAGCACAGGGAACTATTCAATCAATGTCTTGTAATAACCTATAATACAGTAGAATATGAATATATGTGTATACACACATACATACATTCGTATAACTGAGTAACTCTGCTATATACCTGAAACTAACACAGTATTGTAAATCAGTAATTTTTAAAAACTGATAATAGATTTTCAATTTATAATGAATCATGTTAATATTTTACTTTATGATTAACCACAAAGGTCCTATGTTAAATGACTATGCGTGTGAGTTATTAGAATATTACTTGATATCACGTTTACTACGAAATATCATGCTGTAACTCTCAAAATTCCCAGGGAACATTGGTAGAATGAGAAAGTCAAGGAGAATTGGAGGTTACCAATTAGGTCCACACATTAGCACCAGCAGCAGAGCATACAAAAACACGAGTCCCTTCACATATTCCTCACATCTCCACAGCCAGGGGAGGCAATATACCAAATTAATTCTGAAGGCGAAAAATGAGTGTCACTAGGTAAATAAAATTGGGAAAAAATATTAGCATGAAGGAACATCTGCTACTATCACAATGAAATACTGGCACATAGACCATCTTAAAGTGACAACACCCACCACAATGAAATTAATGTATGGACAGTAGACCCAGTAACTGCCTTTATGTACCTGTGCCCTCTTTAGCTACTTGCTAACACCCTTAGCCCAGTCCTGTGAATCACTGGAATTGCTGCAAAAAATGCCAAAATAACCTCTGAGAAGCAGATGGTTACGAAGGCTTCTGTACAGATGCCAAAACCCCATATGCTTGCCAATCTGTGTTTCCAGCATGCACCATTATACTTAAAATTATATTTTTCCTTTTCCTGCCATGTTCACTCTACCATAATTAACAAGGTTCTAATACTTTTCCAGAAAACAAGAAACATCACGGCCCGTTTGCCTTTCTTTTATAAATAGAAACGTGAGAAGCAAGTGTCAGACACCCCTAAACCTTCAACCTAAGCTGCAACTCGACTATTTGGGACTCACAGCAGTGGTCTTCATGGAGTCTTTTTATAATTTTTTTATTTCAGCAGAGTCATTGTCTCCCCTGGGCTCACCAAGCACCTCAGTACTGAAAAGACTGCTCCCTAATTCTTTTCCAAGCCTAGCAAACAAACAAAAAACCCAGTAGTTTCAGGAAAGAAACTAGTCACAGAATTTTTACTACCCAGAACCAGAAGTGTGAGGGTAAGAGACAAATTCTCTACTTTAGAGAAATAGTTGGATTTCTTAAGCCAGCATTGTTGGCTAATATACCCCACATCTCATGACAGCAAAATCTTTGGCACCATCTCAGAGATTGAGCTTTAGGTACCCAAACAAAGCACTTCGATCAGCACCCAAGGTTACATGTTACAAGGACAACTGAAATATTTCCCAAACCCAGCTGACCCGCTGGGGAGCCCAGAGATACCATTGTTCAGAGGTCAGTCCTTCCAACCATCAGTTTTTCTATTGACTTGTTTACTTGCTCATGGCCCAGAATGTCCACCCCCTCCAGGGTCTGGCACCATTAGATATGGAAAATGTCCAAAATTTCACAACAAGTTGTCTATTTCTGCAACAGTCAATTTGGCATATTTACATGGTGTTCCAATACAGGGCTTTGAAGCTACCAATTATTATAAACATCATTCTCTCACATTTCTCTTATGCTATTTTCCTAGGAATCTAAGCACCATACCTGGAAAGAAATACCTTTAAACATTCAACTTTTCAACAACAACAACAACAAAAAAAGGAACTGAAATTGCTTTCAGTAAATATTTTGGAGTTGTAGAACGTGTTCATTTTATTAGTAAATCCGAAACATTTTTCTTTTTTTTGTCTGTTTGGTATAGGGAGGCATGTTTTTGAAAAACTCAGATTACACTGAGATATATGAATCTGAATCAGCAATTTAAAAGTAAGTATTATGACATTTTAATATTTTAATGGTTAAACCATGCAAGTATTGCTGATTTACGTCAAAATAACTTGTTGAAGGTATTTTTCTTATCTGCGGCTATCTGGATACCTGACAAGAGGGAAATAGGAAAAGAGTGACTAAAAAGAGAATGATGGTTTTAGTTTTTGTTTTTTATTTTAGGGCCATACCCAAGGCATATGGAGTTTCCCAGGCTAGAGGCTGAATTGGAGCTGTAGCTGCTGGCCTACACCACTGCCACAGCAGTGTGGGATCCGAGCGACATCTGCAACCTACACCACAGCTCACGGAAACGCCAGATCCTTAACCCACTGAGCGAGGCCAGGGATCGAACCGAATCCTCATGGATACTAGTCGGGTTCGTTACTGCTGAGTCATGACAGGAACTCTGAGAATGATCTTTTAACGAAGAAAGAAAAAGTGAGTTGTGGGTTTGGAATTTCTTTATTTGTTTATTCAAATTAGTGTTGATAACTGTGATGGAAAGATCTAAGTGTAATAGCCAACATTTGGACATGTCAGTATGCACGATTCTAGGTTTGCATTTCTTTCACAAAAAAGTTAAGATTAAGGATGAAAAATTAATGACAAAGACTGAAACACATAATTCTATGTGCATATATGCTTGCCCTTCCACTGTTGTAGGATCTTATGTTTAAGTCCTGCTAGGACTCTCTTTTTTTAAAAAAAAAAGAAACTGAAAAATTCAGGAAGATTAGATGTAAACACCAAAATCTCAGAACATTTTTTTTGTCAGCCTTCTCCTCAAAGAGAGGAAAACTGCAGACATGTAATTGAGAAGCTAACAATAATGAGTTAAAGGCAAAGTCTTCTTAAAACATGGAACTTAAAGGAGTTCTGTTGTTGCTCAGAAGTAAAGAACCAGACTGGCATCCATGAGGATTCGGGTTTGATCCCTAGCTTCAATCAGTGGGTTAAGGATCTGTCATTGCTGTGAGCTGTGGTGCAGGTCACAGACGCAGCTCAGATCTGATGTTGCTGTGGCTGCGGTGTAGGCAGGCAGGTGCAGCTCCAATATGACCCCTAGCCTGGGAACCTCCATATGCTGCAGCTGTGGCCCTAAAAAGACTGAAAAATTAAAAAAAAAGTAAATATATAAAGAAAACACTGAACTTAAATATATTGAACTCTATGCAGATAATGAAGAGTGAAATAAGTCCAAGTATGGATAAATAAAACAAATTAAGATGGATAAATATAAAGTTTCTGTTGGAGAGTGGTGGTTTACTTATGGCAATTTTTTATTGATTTTGCTAAGGACTTCCTAACAATTTTTCTTTCTTAAACTTAAATCTCCAACCACACTAAAATTTTTGTATTATAAAAATACTTGCTCCATGGCTCTGAGCCTACAAACAGGCTATTTCTTCTGGGGAGGATGTGTGTTCCTTACAATCCCTGACACAGAAAACTAGCCCACATGGAAGTTTCTTGTTCAGATAGAATAAAAGAGAATCCTGGAGTTCCCCTCATAGCTCAGCAAAAATGAATCTGACCAGTATCCATGAGGACACAGGTTCGATCCCTGGCCTTGCTCAGTGGGTTAAGAATTCAGTGTTGGCTGTGAGCTGTGGTGTAGGTCACAGACACGCTTGATCTGGAGTTGCTGTAGTTGTGGCATAGGCCAGCAGCTACAGCTCCAGTTCCACACACAGCCTGGGAACCTTCATATGCTGTGGTTGCCACCCTAAAAAGACCAAAAAAAAAAAAAAAAGGGAATCCTTATACTGAGCTAGATATGAGTTTGTTTTTTTTTCAATATTATAAATGTGGCAATTTAAATCAGTGATTTAGGAGTTCCCATTGTGGTGCAATGGTTAACAAATCCGACTAGGAACCATGACATTGCCAGTTCGATCCCTGGCCTTGCTCAGTGGGTTAAGGATCCGGCATTGCCGTGAGCTGTGGTGTAGGTCACAGACACGGCTAGGATCCAGCGTTGCTGTGGCTGCGGCATAGGCTGGCAGCTACAGCTCCTATTAGATCCCTAGCCTGGGAACCTCCACATGCCCCGGTTGTGGCCCTAAAATGACAAAAGGCAAAAATAAATAAATAAATAACTAGTATTAGAAGAATTTGCTAATTATTTGGAAAATAAGTAAACTTAGACCCCCATGCCTCATGCCTTATTCAAAACTAGGGTCCAGGGGTTTAGCAGTGTGACAGTGTAAAACAAAACCATTCAACTATTAGAAAAGCATTTAGGAAATAGTTAAAAAACTCAGTTACAATGTGGACATTTATGGAAAAAAGCAAATAATAAATATACAAGATGACAATCTCAATAATGACTGGATAAATGTAAATCAAAATATCTAGTCTATATTACCACTTAACATGTCATAAATATGTGAAGGGGTAAAAAAAGTCACAAATGTGGCTGAAATTCTAAATCAGTATAAGGATTTTTTTTTCCCCCACTTTTTAGGGTTGTACCCATGGCATATGGAAGTTCCCAGGCTAGGGGTCAAATCGGAGCTATAGCTGCCTGTCTATGCCATAGCCACAGCAACACGGGATCCAAACCACATCTGCGACCTACACCACAACTCATGGCAAGACCAGATCCTTAATCCACTGAGCGAGGCCAGGGATCCAACCCACATCCTCATGGTTCCTAATTGGGTTTGTTAACCACTGAGCCATGACGGGAACTCCTAAACCGATATAAGGATTTTAAAGGGCAATTAGGCAGTAACTCATAAGTCCAAATGTGCATACATGTTAACTCAGAAACTTTAGTTTTGAAGAATATATTGCATAGATATACTCCTACTGTGTACAAAGATACACAGTCACTGCAACATCATTTTGCTATAGCAATGAAATGAAGACTACAAAAGTCCATCAACAGGAGATTGTTTAAATCACTTAGAATTCAGCTGTACAGTAAACATCAGACCACTATTAAGATGAATAAAATATATCTGTATTTCCTGCATTGGGTAAATGTCCAGCAAATGTCCATAATATGCTTTTAAGTCAAAAAAGAATGATGTATTGAGTGGTTATACGCACAAACACAAAAATGAATGTTAGAAGTACACATATTATACCTGTACATGTATTCTTCAACCTGCTATGTGTCACTTCCTTTTAGAACTTTTCTCAGTCTCCCTGTGAATATGGTCTTCACCTTTTAAGTCTTATGGATGTACCTACAATCCCACTGTGATCACACTCTTATAGTTTCTGATCAAATAAAAGTTAAAATGTTTTTTGGTGGACAGAGAGTGCTGAACATTCAGAAATACAGGTTAATTTGCCACACCTCAAATACCAAAGCCACACTGGAAAGAAAAAAATCAGAGGCAATCCTTCAGCAAATTCTTGGAGGCTCTACTGTTTGCCTAGCCTGTCTCCAGACAATATAAGATGCAGAGATAATATGCCAAGGCATGCCCACAGCGGTGACGCTCCCCACTGAGAGCAGACAGATTCTTGAAGGAAACTGGGGAATCTTCTCTGCTAGGAAGCCTATCCCTTGCAAGGGTCTCTCATTTTAAAAGTTCCAATCAAGTGTAGGCAGGTGGGGGTCAGAGAAGGAGGGTGTGGGTCCTCGGGCATGCTCCAGCAGCCCGCAGCAGGAGAGAGTGCTCAGCTCAAACAGATGTTCCACAGCTATTTCCCTAACATCTGCTCTCATCAACCCAGTTGTCAGACAGGATTTTACAGACAATAAGATTGTGCCAGTGACTATAAATTGGAAGTTCTGCTTGGGTTGAGGAGGACTGATTAGAAAGTGCATAGTTTAAAAGAAAGACAAGCAAACATGTTGATGAGTCAAACCAAAGTAACTATTCACATTTAACACACCCACAGCATGCAGCAGTTTCTGAGCCAGCGATCAAACCCACACAACAGTCATAACACCAGATCCCCCTTAACCCTCTGAGCCACCTGGAGACTCCAATATTTTAAAAATATCATCAATCCAGATTTTAGAACATCTCAATACTGAAGCATTTTCATAAAAGGATAGGATTATTCAAGATATATGATATCTTTAAGATCTCTCATGAATTTTCCACACCGATTCTCTCTGTAAAAGCTGATGATGGGTTACTAAGAGCAACCTGAGAAAAAACTGTGGTATTTAATCCATAGAGATTTTCCTCTAACTTCCAATCCTTTTCTAACCACCACCTCCAAGTTCAAATCCAGAATCACTGAGCTATTTAAGAGTTTAACAGAATTCAAACCCATCTGGCAAAAAGCTCTATTTTGACAGGTGATAGAGAAAAATAGATAAAAAACTATATACATTTTAAATATACATTATATATGTTTGCTGGAATGTGAAACACAATGTGAAAATCACTGCAGATTGTACCTTATAACGATGTTATAATATTTTTTTCTGATGAGTTACACATTAAAAAAAAAATTTCTAGTCCCAGTGCAAACTGGAATAAAGCAGAAAAGTTTTTTCTTAAAATCTCTTAGGCATCTTCTAATATAGTGGTTCTCAAAATGGGGTCCCTGCTTAGTAGCATCAGCATTTCCTGGGAACTTAGACATTCTGGGGGTGGTGCCCAGCAATATGAACTGAATGAGGCTTGTAGGTGATTCTGATGACAACTCAAGTGTGAGAAATACTGTTCTAATGGTTCTGGTTTTACAGGCTCTGATAAGCTCGACTTGGGGTAAGCTGACTATATGTGGTACTCAAGGTCTTTTTTCATAGGACTTCTACATTGTCATACCAAACGTAGTATCTAAGAGGAAATCACTTGGACATTCTGGATACACACATATATATTTTAAACAGATAAGTATTTTATATAAACTATGACAGTGGAATATATAAAAAAACTTTTTTCTGATTTATAAATGATTAAATTTGAAGTTTTATAAAAATATGACAATTGAATTCATTGATTTATAGTTAACAGGTCATCTCTATTGAAAAAAATATATAGGAGTTCCCATCATGGCTCAGTGGTTAACGAATCTGACCAGCATCCATGAGGATGCAGGTTTGATCCCTGACCGTGCAACCTAAGAAAAAACTGTGGTATTTATTCCTTAGAAATTTTTCTCTAACTTTCAATCCTTTTCTAACCACCACCTCCAAGTTCAAATTCAAAGTCACTGAGCTATTTAAGAGGCTTGGATCCCGAGTTGCTGTTGGCCGGTGGCTAGAGTTTCAATTCAACCCCTAGCCTGGGAACCTCTACATGCTGCAAGTGCGGCCCTAAAAAAAAGGAAAAAACAAAAAAAAGCTAAAATATATAGCAATTGGGCCCATCCTAGTAGATTTCAAATAGTCATATCTAAGTGAAAACTGGACAATATCTGTTCTCATTATAAAAGAAAGTGATTGTAATATAATTCTTCCTTGACTTCAATTCTACTTTAACCTTTCTCTCCATCACAATGATTAGATGATTTTCCTTGATGTCCTCAAATTATTAGCAGCCTTCTATGAAGTGAGAATTTCATTTACAATACAGATGAAAACCAGCACCTTCTTATTAGAATTACGCTAAGGAATAATAAGCCTTCTTTCTTTGTCACAGCACAGGATACAGTTTCAACGTCTCCAAACTTTCTAAACCTTCAATGAATTTTATATAAAACACAGTAAAAAGTCAATGCTCACATTTCTTACCCAAATTCAAACAAGATTAATCAATAAGACAAAAGGCATAAGAATGTACATGTAAATTGTGAGTTTTTGCCATTATTCCTGAATTTGAAATCACAAGATAACCACTCGCCCCAAAAAAAGTCTTCCCCAGGTAACACTGTAGCCTTGATTATGAAGGAATAATTTTTATTCTATCAGCTCCAAATACTTGAATAGAAACACTAATTCTATTGTAACAATTGAAATAAGTCAGAAGTTCAGATGATTGTATATAGAAGCAAATAAAAGCAATAAATTAACAGAAATTTTCTATAATTACCAGTGTATAAAACATCATTAATTTCATTTTTTATTCCTGATATGCCTCAAATCCCCACATTAATATTTCTAAGATGAAGGCCAAGTAATAGGCCATTCTCATAGCTTTCCTTTTGGCTTGCTTTTTACTGTTTCTTCAATTTAGTCTTTTAACATAACATATATAAGTATTACAAACTCTGGGTTAAATCTTTCATTTGATTCCTATACATATATGATGTGCCTTTAAAGGTTCAATTAATCACAATTTTCACATTCATAATTAAAAAACTTAGCCATTATAATTAAATTTTTCTTTCATCTCATCTCTCAATTTAAAATGTCAGACTAAAAGTAATATTCATCTTTAGGAAAAGATAACACATATTAAAATGTTCGGCACGACTGGGGATTATGTAAATACTTGAATTCCTCAAGCCCAAAAGGAACAAAAATGATTCCACCATATGAATATACACCTCATGGGGGGTGAAGGGGGGCAGTAAATAATTTTAAAATAGTATTTAATGTCTTTTTTATCAGCATAAGTATGCTTCTGTCTCTTTCCCATTTAGCAATGGCCATGCTGGGAACTGGTAGCAATAAAAAGGAAAAAGCTGCCTTTGCAGTTTGTTTCTCCTCTTGGCTCCTCTTTGCCCTGAGCCTGACATCAGTTGTAGTTGTCACCAGCAGTTCAGGTAGCAGACAGAAACCTCAGCCTGTTCTGAGACCTTGCCAAGAGCAGCAATTGTTCGGCACCAGCGGGTGTAGGAGCGAGGCTGGCAGTTCCCTCGGAGCATTCTGAGTCCAAAGACAAACCTCTATTAATGGTGCATACTAACGATCTTTACATTTTAATTAGAAATGCTTGAGTTAAGATCACTCGCTGAAAACTTAATGAGCAAAGGAAGGCTTACCTACTGTTCCTCTGCTTTTCGACTACAAGAAAAAGTAATAAGCTGACCTGAATCGGGTCAGAGCAAATATCAAGAAAACTCATTAGAAATCTGTGATTTAGTCCAAGCTGGAAATACCGGATATTTCCACTTCAAAGCCAAGAAAACATGAGGTTAGCAAAGGGAATTGTCTGAACTAGTCTCTTCTATTTTTCTTTTTCCACTCACACACACATGCATATTTGACTTTGCCAGAGCCAGTCCTTTAAACATGCAGGAACCAAAAGCCACATGCCTATATCAATGTCCAGTCTCCATCAAATGTGAATATTTTCCTAAGCATTTTGAGAATTTTGTTAACTTTCTTTGTCTAAAAACCCCAAGTATTACACTAAATATTCTTAGATTTAACTCTTGATTATTGTAGTGACAACAATATAGATTTAATACTTTTGGAAAATGTTTTAGAAACTTTCCTTTAAACTGAAAACTAATGTGTTCCTTTCAAAAACAGAGACAAGATAATAGGTAGTTTTATTAAAATATTGTTTTATTGGGAAAAAAAAATTTCTGTGAGGCTTTGCTTTCCCATGCCCAATGACTTCTAAAACATCACCACCACCACAGAAGCTTTCAAACTTTGACACTTAATAAATAAGTCCTCAAATATGGAGAAAAAACTGTCAACTCCAGGCTCCGCTCCAGGGAATGGCTTTGAGTCTCTCTTCCAATGAAAACAGAGCAGAGGTGAGCAGTTTTTCTTAGTTATTTCACATCTATATATAATTTCAACTCAACAAATTGAGATGTTGTCTCAGCTTTCCTTCTTGAAATACGTGGAACAGGGTTTCCTCAAGTGAGGTTTCCCAAAGTTTAGTGGTCCAGTTGTCAATCAAGTGGTCTTCAAATAACATGGACACTTAAAAAGAAAAAGCAGTGAAATGATTATGCCAAGAAGCAATTCAAACACTTATGATGGAAAAATGGGAAATGATTTGATCTTCACAGAAATCTAGTCATATATATAATTATCACCTTTTGGAAAGTTGTTGTAGGTGCTATGAGTATGTTGATCAATCAATCTTCTTGTCTGTTCTTCAATGAACAGTGTATTTTTGTCTCTGCTGATGAGTTTTTCCACCATTTGTGATATATTTTTCATAATTGTGAATTTAGCATTTTCTATTGTAAGTATCATGCTGATTTAATGGTCCTGTTTGAAAACTTGGATCAGTGACTCAAAAAGGGTTCAATGATGCATGAAAGTAATAATGACAATACTA
>PVHT021183693.1:2343140-2358341 GCA_004024745.2 Catagonus wagneri | reverse complement strand
TCTTGTCTGTTCTTCAATGAACAGTGTATTTTTGTCTCTGCTGATGAGTTTTTCCACCATTTGTGATATATTTTTCATAATTGTGAATTTAGCATTTTCTATTGTAAGTATCATGCTGATTTAATGGTCCTGTTTGAAAACTTGGATCAGTGACTCAAAAAGGGTTCAATGATGCATGAAAGTAATAATGACAATACTAATAATTTCTGCAACTCAGAAGGTCATACGAATAAAAAGAGCCTGAAACTCCACTGCAAATATAGAATACGAATTTATATACATTCACATATGTGAATCTGCTGGCTTTTGAAGCATAAGCAGATGAAAAAGAAAGTAAATATCTGGAAATAGTTGTTTTGAAGGATCAGCAAAATTATTAGAATCTAGCCCAATTTTATTTTCTACTTTAAAACTTTTCCCAAATAATGCCACAACACATAGAAGCTTCATTTCTATAGATAACAAAATGACTTCTTATGAAAACAACTTGAGATAACACAGTACAAACATTGAATAATGCTTTTCAAAATAAAATTAATTTTGTTACCTGGCCAAAGAGCGATTAGAACTAGAGTGGTATCCTGGACAGTGATCCTTCTCACAAGTCTAGGTCTTTCACTCTAATAGCACATTTCAGTCTCGCTGGTTTTAAGTGCTTCCCATTTAAACCCACGGTTTTCTGTTTAAGATCTTGGTGTCATCTTTAGATAATGACAGGAATCTCTTACTTTCCAACAGTTCCTCTTTCTTTATTTCCTATCAAATTTATTGTTTGGGCTTGGTCCTCTAGCTGTGTTGAAGAGTTGTTGTAAGAGTTAGCATCTTTGTCTTATTCCTGACTTTAAGAAGTCTCTGTGACACTTGCTGTGAATAGTTGATGGATACCAACTAGCACCTGAAGGAACTTCCCTTCTGTTCCAAATAAAGAGTATTTTAATATTAACTGGTATTAGATTTTATTAATTGTTTTTGAAGAGCATCAGTTAAAATAATTATATGGTATTTCCCTCCTTTAATCTGTTCTACAGAGAATTGCATTAGATCTCCTGATGAAATATCCAGATTCCTGAGATAATCCCTTCAATACTCTGCTGCAATTTCCTTGCTAATAACCTACTTTGAATTTCTGCATTTATGTTTATAATCAGAATACTACCTGAAGTTTGCCTTTTTTGGTATTATACTACTGTCTTGGTGTTACTCTAAAACAAGCCTTGGAAAATTAATTAGCTTTCCACTCCTTTTTAATCATTTGGAAGAATTTCTAACATATGAGAATTATTAATTCTTTACGTTTTTATAAAACTTAGAGTAAACCATCTGGCATCAGTTCTTCCTTTGAGGGAGATTTCTGACTATGTTTTCCATTTCTTCTGCAGTTATTGATGGTTTTATTTTTTGAGTCACTGCTTTTACTTTGTATCTTCTTAGAAAAATAATTTTTTCTCCTAGAACAGCAAAGGTATTGGTCCAAATCTGTAAATAGCATTTTCTTCAAAATTGTTCATCCCCACAATTCTAGCAATAGCTGTATTTCTTCCTTCCTATTACTATTTTATTATTATTCCTGTTATTTTTGCCCTTGATCAGAGTTAGCAAATGTTTGTCAATTTTGACATCTATTGATTTTATTTTATCTTTTATTTTAAATATATATATATAAAATACTTTCAACTTCTATCTGCATTAATTCCCTCTTCATATTTTCATAGTCACTCACTAATTCATCTGATATATTAGCATTGGGACATAATTTCAATTTGTCCCATTGATGATGACGTTCACTTTGATCACTGATTAACATGAGATCTAAATAACATATTTGTCAAGATTTAGTTTAATTCATTTATTCAATTGTATCAGAACTCATGGTTTCCTATTTTGACAATAGGTTATAATCCATTAAAATCATTGTTTTGATACTCAAATTGGACTTGGTTTGGTTAGTGGGAACCCCTCCAAAAAGGCTTTTGGGTTCTTTCTTCTGCCACACGATGACTCAGACTTATCAAACTTCCCCTGTCCCAGCCCTGAAAGCAGCATTTCTCAAAGGAGCCCTGTATCTTCTTTATGGAGAACAGTCATCCCAGAGCCCTTTCGGGGGACAGACGTAGGGAATAAACATGTGTATACCCTTTATACACTCACAGACACACATGAACATTGATACACATAACTATATTTAATTCTATAGTTACCTATTTTTATCAATCTATACTGAAGGCCAGGAATTCACACCAATACTGTTGAAACGAGTCTACAGAGTGCATTCTAGTTTTCTCCCTTGCTATATTTGTAATGCCTTTTCCAACCATGAGAAAATGATTCCCATTATCTTTAGAATATTCATTTATTTATGTATAAATTTTATTTTGGCCATGCTGATGGCATGTGGAAGTTCTTGGGCCAGGGATCAAACCCATGTCACAGCAGTGACCTGGGTCTCTGCAGTGACAAAACTGGCTCGTTAACCTGCTGTACCACAGGAGAACTCCTCTCTAGAATACTTATTTATTTGATGAATTTCTCCATATACATAGCCAATATCCCATTTCTGGATATTCCCCAGCCAAGGACTCCGAAGCCAGCTTGGATGTCTTCCTTGGCCCACTCGGGCTCTGACTCCCCATGGCAGCTGCCCCCATGTTCATGTCCATGAACACCTCCTCAACTTGCTGGGACTCTTACATGGTCCGCAAGACCACCCACCCACATAAACTCCTCTCTCACGAAGCATGCTGGGCAACCCTCAGAGGCAGGTGACCTTATCACCCTGTGGGACCCCGATTGCCAGCTCACTCTAGCTCCCTATTTCCAATGACAATGACACCTTTATCAACCCCATCTGAATTATTTAGGGAGGAAAGGGAAACAGGAAGAGGAAAAAACTGCATTCTATGCTACACTGAGCTTGCCTCAGTATTATTAAAAACCCAGAAAACTTTTGACAAAGTATTTGCTCATATCAATCAACAGACATTTATTGACCACGTGCTGTGTGCTCAGCTGAGGCAATATGAGAGAAATATAACAAGGTTCCTACTCAAAAATAGATGAGAAACTAAACACAGAGTAGAATAACAAAGGTTCACTATATTTTCCATAACAACAGAAGCACAAAAAGGAAAATCTATAACTATTAGTTTCTCAAGTTGTCATAATGCATAGTTTGCTTTGAGGTAAGCTTTCCGTGCCTTGATGTCTAATGCCTTTCCTTCAACTGCCATTGACACTCCCTTAGCATCAAGCTTTTTATTAATGCTTAAGAATGGCTGGTGGTAAGTTTTCTTCTGTTAAATTACTGGAGCACACACTATTATTATTTTGGTAGCACTGTCATCAGAACTAAAGCATAATAATGAAAATCATAGTATAATGTTTAAAAAAATCATCACTTAAGAAAGAAAAAAGAAAAAGAGATATATTACAGAGTAATTCTTAAAATGTGCTCACTGTAGGCTGGTCTGACTCAGACATGCAATTTATATTTTAAACACCATTTTCCTAAAGGTCTACATTTCATCTGAAAAGTGTAAAGCATAGAGTGTGGCTCCATGTTCTCGTGGGGAGTGTAGAGATTGGACTGTGGAGCCCAGCAGTCTCTATAGGAGAAGTAAAAACAGAATGAGGACCCATGGGGCGAGGAGAAGGCAAGGAGCCAGTGGTGACAAGGGAAGATGAAGTCCTGCTGGGAGGCCCTGCAGGAGTGGAGGGAAAAGGAAGTATCTGCTGTCAGTCGCTCCTGTCACAACTGTCATCAATTTTGATGGTTCAGAAGGAACTGATATCATTCATGTCTTATTCTACATGGATTTTTAAAAAAGTCAACAACAACAACAAACAAGGAGTTCCCTGGTGGCCCAATGATTAAGGATCTGGCATTGTCACTGCTGTGTCATGGAAATAATCCCTGGCTTGGAAACTTCCACATGCCATGGGCATGGCAAAAAAAAAAAGAGCGATTACAGTGGCTGATAGTATTATGTCACAGCTGAAGGCCATATATAACTAATGTCCACAGCAAGAAATGACAACTACTGGGAGTTCCCTTCGTGGCTCAGTGGTTAACGAATCCGACTAGGAACCATGAGGTTGTGGGTTCGATCCCTGGCCTTGCTCAGTGGGTTAAGGATCCGGCGTTGCTGTGAGCTGTGGTGTAGGTTGCAGACGCGGCTCGGATCCCGCGTTGCTGTGGCTGTGGCGAAGGCCGGCAGCTACAGCTCCTGTTAGACCCCTAGCCTGGGAACCTCCATATGCCGCGGGTGCGGCTCTACATAAAAGGCAAAAAGACAAAAAAAAGAAAAAAGAAATGACAACTACTATTAAGATTAGTCATAAGTTGTCCCCATTACTGCTTTTCTCAAGATAAATGTGTAGAAATAATTATGGAAGTGATTATTCATTCCTTTAAATTTCACAAGCATGTTTGAACTTTACTCTTGCTTTCTGTAGGAATGACTGAGACTCAGTACTTCTAAGTGATGTCACTTATGAGCAAGGCACAGCCTTCATTAAGGTACAAAATACTTCCTTCCAAACCCTAGAAGAAAACAAAAGCTGATTCCTGAATGTTCTGGACGTCCTTCCCTGCAACAGAAAAAAGTCCCCACATGGTCTTCACTTACTGCAAATGTGGTTGGTCCTACATTCCTTAAATGAGATCTTTGTTAACACTGTCCAGGCTCTGCCCTGTTCTCTAAAACCTCTCTCAAGCAGGCTCCCTCTAGGACCCTGACCCTTTTGCCCAAATTGTTCAATTAAGGCAAATTCTGACCCAAACTGGATTAATGAGATTTTCCCTCCTGAGAGATTAGTGTTAGCACTCAGACTCCTGTCACTTACCTGATGACACTGAATTTTTAAGGACTTCAAAAAGCAGAGAAAAGTGCCCTGTGAAGACATGAGAAGGTGAAGCAGATGGGCTGAGAGAAAGAGACTGTTCAGGGAAAAATGGAGGGGCCCCAGTCTCTGACCTTTCAGTTCTGGACCCACCGTCTACCCTTCCATTTAGTAAAATTCCTCTGGTTCCTTGTAAACATCCCTTACATTCACTCTGCCTTTTCCTTAAACTGGCTAGGACTGGACAGAGTTGAGGAAAGCTTTTGTTCTGTGAACGTGTATCTGTCATTGCTATGCAAGTCTTATCTCTTAACTCTGTGACCCTTTGTTTTAAGGGGTGGCAGTATGTACATGGAAATACCACTGACAATTTTTATATACCTGTAGATAGTTACTAGTGGATTACTGAACACCCAGAATCACAGACTCATTGCTTAAGGCCTCTTCTGTACCCAAATTCCATCCTATTATTCCTGGAGCAGGTGATCCAAGGAGCAGAGGCCCTAGATTGGAAAGTTCTATCAATAGCTCAAAATATCTCCACTTAGAGACTTAATAGAGATCTCAATGTTTGTTTTTGGTACAGGTCCTGAAAAGCCCAACTGATCCTATTAATGCTATGGAGTATGCTAATTAATTCATCTGGGCCCTCAAAGAATTGCTGTAACAACCACTGGTTTAATTATGTCAGAGACACTGCAAAGGCTTTTAATGTTCCCTTACAGTGAATATACGAGAGATAACCTTAATTAAGCTAAGTATCCTAGCTTTCGTTTTTTCTGCCCACTTTTATTATTTGGTTCTTATTGTTTTGTTTTGTTTTTCATGTTTCTTTGCTGTTGTTTTGCCTATTTTTTATTATTTGTTTTATTGCTTGTTTTGTTCTGTTCTAGCTTTATCGACTCTGTATCTTTTATGGTGAATATACTCTTGAATAAAAGAATAAAAACAACAGTGAAGTCAACCATGAAAGGAGAAAATTATTTTCAGGTTCAGCCATTTTGCTACTCTATCAGCCAGAGATATGAAGGCACCATGAAATGAACCATCAATCAGACCAGAACCTGCTGGGCCCTTTTCTATAAGATTAACAATAACTGTGCCCCATCTTGGGGGCCTCTTTTAGGACTTTTTACTTATGTATACAATTACTGAGCATTTTCTCTCCATGCAGGACACAGAAGTAAAAAAGAAAAACTTCCTTCACTTGAAGAATTTACAGTCAGTGGAAAGACAGACATGAAATCCAATAACAAGAATATAAGAAAAAAAAATGTCCATGACAGATGAATGCATAAAGAAAATGTGGTGTGTATATACACAATGGGCTATTACTCAGTTATGAAGAATTAAATCATTGCCATTTGCAGCAACATGGATGGACCTAGAGATTATCATAGTAAGTGAAATAAATCAGAGAAAAACAAATATGGTATTACTTATATATGAAATCTTTTAAAATGATACAAATGAACTTATTTGTAATACAAAAATAGATTCACAGACATAGAAACCAAACTTATGGTTACCAAAGGGGAAAGGTTTTGGGGAGATAAATTAGGTATTTGGGAATAACAGATATACACTTCTAAATATAAAATAAACAACAAGGTCTTGCTGCCTAGCATAGGGAACTATATTCAATGTTATATAAAACTGAATCACTTTGCTATACACCTGAAACTAACACAACATTGTAAATCAACTATACTTCAATAAAAAAAAGAACATAAGAAGGAACAAAATGGGCTCCAGGAAGGTAGTCACCTTTGCATAAGACAGAGGACAGAATTGGACATGAAGGAAGAATAGACTGTGAGAAACCAAGGACATCAGTGTGTCACAGACCAAAGGGACACCCTGAGCAAAGTGGCAGGTCCCTAAAGGCTCATCTTTTGTTTGTGAAACAGTGAAAAGCCTATCAGGAAAATCTAGAATTTGTTAGAAGCTTGATCTATTTGGAAAGTCATGTTTGGGAGTTCAGACTTAAGATATATCAGATAATACACATTTCATTCGTAAGGCTAAGCTTTCATCATGTCAAATATTGCTTAAATAAAAAATAACGTGGGAGTTCCCTGGTGGCTCAGTGGGTTAAGAAACTGGCGTTGTCACTGCTAAGGCTCAGGTTACTGCTGTGGTGTCAGTTCCACCCCTGGCCTGGGAACTTCTGCATGTTGTAGTTGTAGCCGATAAATAAATAAAGAGAAGAAGGAATAAAACAAGAAAACTCAGGAGTTCCCATTGTGGCTCAGTGGGTTAAGAACTCTACTAGTATCCATGAGGATGTGGGTTGGCTCGCTGGCCTCATTCAGTGGGCTAAGAATCCAGCGTGCTGTGAGCTGTGGCATAGGTTGGCAGCTCCACCTCTGATTGGACCCCTAGCCTGGGAAATTCCATATGCTGCAGGTGTAGCCCTAAAAAAAAGAAAGGAAAAAAAAAAACTCTAGCTGGGATTGATGGGACTAGGGGTAGAGAAAACACTACAGGCCTAAGCACTGAAACCTCTTGTTATTGTTGTTGCTGTTGCTGGGGCTTCATTCATGAGCTGAATAGTTTCATTTTCAGCCAGTCAGTTGCAACTGTTTTAAAATAAGAAAAATCCACTGTATCCCTTACAAATCTGTGCTTGAGATGGGATGTCTCCTAGGTAATTGACCTTCTCTTGCCAGATGGTTAGTGTATGTCTATGCAGACGTCACACTGTGGTTCTCTACCTTTCTGGAGTTATATGCCAGCATGAACCTTCTTTGGTAGACGAGGACATGTAAAAATTGCCATTGCCATAAGTGAGGTTGGGGTTACCTTATTTTCACTTTATAGTAAGTCTATGCATAATTAATAATATTATAAATTCACTCATTTAAAACCCTTTTAAAAATAAACTAGATATGAAAACATTTTTTCTATCACCTAGAAATGGTTCTTGATCCAAAATGAAATGAATTAACTCAAAAAATAATTTACAGTTTTAACCCCAAGAGCTAAATTCTCTCTTTTTCCCAGAGGATTTATATTTAGCAAACTACATCGCTTCTTGTCAATGTGTGAAAATATGCTACAAGGAGACACATAACTAAAACTGTCAAAACTAAGCTACTGACAGCACATTTGTGTGACAGGGCAAATCTAGGCTGCTGCACTGTGATAACAAAAGCAGCCCAGTCAAAGGGCCACGGGGCAACTCTGCTAACACCATAGTTTGGCATCATACAGCAGCATAAGGCAGTTTTCACATGTCAAGATGAACACGTAATTTAAAGGGTGATTGTGCGACGGCTGCACATTTCAATTTTTCATTTATTTAAAGGATACCTTATAATCATGGATACAGTATGGAGCAAGAAGAGGTGAGGAGACCAGAATCCCAGTGTCCAGCAATGGGAAAGACTATATAAATTCAGTGCAAAGGCATTTGCTTTTCAATCCTCTAGCACAGTCATCCAAGGACTTCTCTCTCACTTTAGCCGCAGAGAGCAGGAGGAAAATCAGTTCCTATACAAGCAAAGCTCCAGGAGTTCCTGCTTATTCTTATCATGTATTTTGTTTTGGAAACCATGGTGAAACAACAAACATCATCTTATCCACTGGAAATCGGTGCTGCTCCCCACCTCCCTTTTTAGCACCATCCCTTGTGCGGCTGCCTTTGATCTTCTTTCTTAATATTCTTCAGCAGGAGACTTCAGGGAAATTGATCACTGAAATGTTTGCAGGCAGATATGAAGCATTACCAGTTCTTACAGAGAATTCATGTGGTGACACATTTACGATGTACACTTACAGAGAAGTGCTCCTATCCAGCCAAGCAGAGATTGGAACAAGATGAAAACATAACCATAACAATGTCCTGTGAGGCCCACTGTTCACCCGCCAGCTGGGTCTCACCCTTCTTCTGTGGAGGAAGCAAGCAATGGGGGGGGGGGAGCGTCTAGACTACAGTCTTGAGCCTGACTCCAATGGACCGGGGACAAAAGGGTTCTGCCCACTGTCAAGTGTTCTGTGAGCAGCACTAGGCTCTATGGGAGTCCCCCACCATGATTCTTCACCTCAGAGACTCTCTAGGAAGGAAAAAAAAATCCACCCACAATCTATTATTTACAAGCTTGGGGTTTCTCCAAGTTTATTGCTAGAGGCAGCAGATGCTCACTTAACCCCCTTCTTCCTGAATTCTTTCATAAATGGGTTGACCAACAAATAGCATTAAGTACATAATCACCACAGCAGTGACCTTCAAGTCAGCCTTCAGCAATTCACTTACTGGAAACAATGTCATACTTGAATTAAATGAGGAGAAAACTCTAGGAAGGACATATTCCCTTTCAATAGGAGAGGGGCAGGGGAGCTTTAATCAACATTCTTTTGAGCTGAAGCAATGGATTTAGCATTATACATAAAATTAAGGTTATCAATTTAACAAGTTAGATGATGCTTACTCTGAGCATCCTGACTCTCCCCTAACAAGCAAAGGAGCACCTGTGAGAAGAGGCAAAGGTAGACTGAAGCAGAACCAGTTGAAGTAGGAAGAAATATCTGAGTAGATAGGAAAGAGGATGAACACTCAAGCTTAGCAGAAAGAGTATGAGGTCAGAAATCAGACTCTGGATTCACATCTGGATTTGCTATGGGCTGCTTTACACACTGAACCAGGCACGTAACCTCTCTGTACCTCTGTTTACTCAGCCGTAAAGTGGGATGATATTGGTACGTGCCACAGTGGGTTGTTTCGAATGTGTTTAATGAGTTCATTCCTGTAAAGTGCATAGACTGTGGTGCAGAGTAGGTCCTCAGAGTCTGTAATTATTAGTTCTTAGTGAAAGTGGAATTAGGAAAGCTCAGCAGTTGCGAGTATTTGAGTAAAAGTAAAGGCTCTTACTCACCAGGATAGACCCAGAGGGGATCACTCTGCTGTAGTCTATAGTAAATAACAGGTCTTTTCTAAAAAGTATTGAACTGCATATAGTGTTTTTTAAAAATCTCTGGCAATCTGCTTTTTTCACTTAATGTTAGTGAATACTTACCCATGAAATTAAACATACAATTCATGCTATGGCTATATATTTTATTTGCCAGTGTTTATTATCTTTTCCACTTTTTACATTAATAGATATAACGAGAAGAAAAATATCAATTAAAAACAAAATATATTATTCTTACCTATGTCCCTATACCAGTGGGGATGGTTTTTTGTTTAGGAAAATACTTGAAAGAGCCTCTTTGGGCATGATGAATGACAATTCATTTATGGTCAGAAGGAAGAGGAAATTACGGTGAGGAGGTGAGCTGCCCTGCATAGTAGAGGGAAAGCTGTGTTTTGTCACCCGCTTGCCTGAGGAGAGTAGGTGAGGTTTGGGAGTAGAGAGGCTCGCCAGGGGAGGAGAGGGTCACAGTTAGAAGGGTATGACACAGGATAGGGTTCTGTGGAGGATACATCCCAAAGGGTGGGATAATTTCCCAGTCATGATGAAATTGACATCAGTGTCAAAGCTGTTTCTGGTACGATGCTCTACTTCCCATTGGTTATCTCTAGACCTCATTATCTCCAACAATACATTTACAACAATGATAACATAGGGGATTGGAGGAGGATGCATTTCCAGTGCAGAGAAAACAAGGTCACCAAGAAAAGTCAACATTGTTTCTAGCAGTGAGATTTAGTCCTCTTAACTAAACCATTCTGTGCATCAGTTAATCTGAAAATAGTGACAATGTCACTTATTTCATAGAGTTGTAATGTAAAACGAAAATGCTTAGAAGATGACCAGCAGTGGTGTATGTGCTCAATAAATGTTAACTATAAAAGTCTACTCCAGTGAATATCCTTGTGCACATCCATGGTTGGGTGTGGTGCCTTACAAAGTCACAAAAAAACCCAACCAGAATAAAATCAGGCTTTAATTGCTCTGCAAAGTATAAATTGGAATAAAGCAAGAATTCAAGCTAACACACAAACACTAGAACAGATATGTGATTAACTAAATATAGTACAGACATACCTCATTTTATTGTGCTTTGCAGATATAGTGTGTTTTACAAACTGAAGGTCTGTGGAAACCCTGTGTCCAGTAAGTCTACTAGCACTTTTCCAACAGCAGTTGCACACTTAATATCTCTGTCATATTTTCATAATTCTTAACAATATTTTAAACTTTATTATATTTTTATGGTGATCTGGGATCAGTAATCTTTTTAAAAAGTTCTATGGAAGTATAGTTGATTTACAATGTTGTGATAATTTCTGCTATACAATAAAGTGATTTAGTTATACATGTACACACAACCATTATTTTTGGGATTCTTTTCCCAGATAGATTATCACAGAATATTGGGTAGAGTTCCCTGGGCTACATAGTAAGTCCCTGTTGGCCATCATCCCATATACCTCAGTATACATGTGTGCCAATGGAATCAGTTATTTTTGATGTTATTATTGTAATTGTTTGGGGGCACCATGAACCATGCCCATATAAGAGCAAACTTTATTACTAAATGTATGTGTTCTGACTGCTCCACCAACTGGCTATTCCCCAGTCTCTCTTCTCAGGTCTCCTTATTCCCTGAGACATAGTAATATTGAAATAAGGCCAATTAATAACCCTACAATGACTTCTAAGTTTTCAAGTAAAAGGAAGAGCTGTGCATCTCTCACTTTAAATCAAATATTAGAGATGATTAAACTTAATGAGGAAGGCATGTCAAAAGCCCAGACAGGCTGAGGGCCAGACTTCTTATACCATAGAGTTAACCAAGTTGTGAATGCAAAGGAAAAGTTCTTGAAGGAAATTAGAGGCACTACTACGGCGAACAAATGAGTTATAAGAAAGTGAAACAGACAGTGCTGATAACAACAGAATTTTAGTGTCTGAAAAGAAGACCAAAACAGCCACAACATTCCCTTAAGCCAAAGCCTACACCAGAGCAAGGACGTAACTCTTCAATTCCATGAAGGCTGAGAGGGATAAAGAAGATTCAGGAGAAAAGTCTAAAGCTAGCAGAGATTGGTTTCATGAGATTTAAGGAAAGAAGCTATTTCTATAACATCAAAATGCAAGGTGAAGCAGCAACTGCTAATGTAGAAGCTACAGCAAGTTATCTAGAAAATCTAACTAAGAACATTAATGAAGGTGGCCACACTAACAACAGATTTTCAACATAGATAAAACAGCCTGCTCTTGGAAGAAGATGCTAACTAGGACTTTCATAGCAAGAGAGGAGAAGTCAATGCCTGGCATCAAAGCTTCATTGGACGGCTGATTCTCTTGCTGGGGGCTAATGCTGCTGGGGATTTAAGTTGAAGCCAAATCTCATTTCCCATTCTGAAAATCCCAGAGCCCTTCAGAATTACGCTGAGTCTACTCTGTCTGTGCTCTATAAATGGAACAACAAAGCCTGAATAACAGCACATCTGTTTGCAGCATGGTTTACTGAATATTTTAAGCCAACTATTGCTACCTACTGCTCAGAAAAGAGATTCCTTTCAAAATATTACTGCTCGTTGTCAATGCACCTGGTTGCCCAAGAACTCTGATGGAGATGTACAATGAGATTAATATTTTCATGCCTGCTAACACAATATCAATCTTTCAGCTCATGGATCAAGGAGTAATTTCAACTTCCAAGTCTTATTATTTAAGAAAAACACTTTGAAAGGCTCTTACTGCCATAGATAGTGATCCCTGTGACGGATCTGAGCAAAGACAATTGAAAATCTTCTGAAAAGGGCTCACAATTATAGACATTCTTGATTTATGGGAAGATGTCAAAATATCAACAAAAACAGGAGTTTGGAAAAAGTTGACTCCATGCCCTTGTGGATGACATGGAAGTATTAAGACTTCCACGGAGGAAGTAACTGCAGATGTGACAGAAACAGCAAGAAAGCTAGAATTAGAAATGGAGCTTCAAGATGTGATTTAATTGCTGTAATCTCATGATAAAACTTTAAAAGATGAGAAATTACTTCTTATGGATGAGCAAAGAAAGTAGTTTCCTGAGATGGAATCTACTCCCAATGAAGATGCTGTTAAGACTGCTGAAATGACAACACGGGCTTTAGAATACTACATCACCTTAGTTGACAAAGTAGAATGTGAAAGGATTGACCCCAATAATGAAAAGTTCTACGTGGTTAAAATGCTGTCAACAATATTTCATGCTACAGAGAAATCATTCATGAAAGGCAGAGTCACTCAGTGCGGCAAACTTCATTGTTGTCTCATTTTAATAAACTTCCATAGCCACCCCAAATTACAGCCTGATCACTCAGAAACCATCAACACTGAGGCAAGGCCTTCCCCTAGCAAAAAGATTACAACTTCCTGAAGGTTCAGATGATAGCATTTTTTAGCAATAAAGTAGCTTTAATTACGCTACGTATACTTGTTTTTAGACACATGCTATCGCACCCTTAATAGACTGCAGCATAGTGTAAACATAATTTTTATATGCACTGGGAAACCAAAAAAATTCATATGACTAGCTTCATACAAACTCACATGACTGCGATACTTGCTTTATTTCAGTGGTCTGAAACCAAACCTGCAATATCTCTGAGGTATGCCTGTGTATAATCTTTCCAAATTCCTTTCTCTAAAGAAGTATCCACAATAAGATAAACATTATGGAAATAAAGAATAGACTCCTACCAAAGACCATTCACATTCTACATCAGTTTGTGTCTGTATCCCTTGGTTACACAGGTTATTTTTGCAGTGAAGCAAAAATTGCACAAAAGAAGACTCCTAGAATTTATAGATCTATATCTAATTTTAACTGTTTTTAAAATGTTTTACTAATAAGCATTAAGGACATTGTTGTTGAATTATATATATCAAGCCCAAATTAATAAAGCAGAGAAGTAGGGTACCCTTTAAAGAGAGCTTATTTGATAGTAAGTACATATATGCTTTGAAGAATAAGTTTCACTTGTTCAGGAAATTTCACTTGGTTGTCTAGGCTAAGCCATACTCTAAAAGTGCCAGCTGACTTATGTTCTGGTTTACCACTCCTCTGAGATTTCTGCATACCACTTTATTAAACATGAAATTATAACTTGTAAAAAGTTTTATTTTCAGCCACTTATTCTCTTACTGGCCACAAATATTCATTTATCCACTCATCATGGGGGTCAAGAGATACTTATTGTGTAGCTACTATATGCCAGACTGGGCACTGGGTAGGGATATGTTCCGATTTCAGAGTATTTTGTTGAACCGAAGTTACATATATATGCTGCCATCCTTTGGTTATGCGAGTATACACCCTTTTGCTTACTAGTTGTCATGAGGAGGACTTGGGAAGAGTTCTACAACATATTGTATAGGCTATAGAAAAGGTCAAGCCTGGGATTACAAGAGAAAAGAAGGCAGAGGTCCCACAGTTTTGCCACCCAGCAGATGAGTGTGCCTAGACACATCATGGGTGAAGGCTCAGAGGGAGGGTACCTGACACTATGTTAATCTCCCTTCTTATAAAGCAATCATGAAGCCAACTGTATGTGTGTTTTGTGAAAGAGAGAAAGAGGATAGGGTAGGGGAGAAAAGAGAAAGCTTGGCAGAAGTGAAAGTGTGGTAGTAATCAGAATACTGGGGAACGAGGAAGACCAGTTCAGGTTCTAGAACTCTCTGCAGTCATCTGGGAAAGTCAATCATACAGCTCTTGGATGTCATAGGAAATCTGGTCCAAGCCCAGCCCCTATTGCCAGAACCCCTTCTGCCCCAGTCCTGTGGGATGCTGAGCTTAGGTGTCGAACCATCTATGGAGAGAAGGAATTTTCCAAGGAAACAAAAAAGCCCATTGTAATTTTCAGACAATTTGAGGCTTTCCTGTATGCTAGATTTTATGCTAGGTATCAAGAGTAAATAAACTGGATAAAAGCCCCTGTTGCCATGTAACTTGTAGTCTAGTAGGAGATATAGACTAGTATGAATAAGGATATTATATTAAGTATTATATGAGTATATATTAGTGATATCCAAGATGTGAAAGAGATGATTTTACATTTATTTTAATGTGTAGTGGAAAAAATATATCCAGTGCATCAGACTTTTGCAAATATTGCTTGAGATAATGACAAAGAAACAGTAAGTTTAAAAATGAGAGGGGAGAATTCCCGTCGTGGCTCAGTGGTTAACAAACCCAGTTAGTATTCATGAGGATTCAGGTTCGACCCCTAGCCTTGCTCAGTGGGCTAAGGATCCAACGTTGCTGTGAGTTGTGGTGTAGGTCACAGATTTGTCTCAGATCCCACTTTGCTGGGGCTGTGGTGTAGGACAACATCTACAGCTCCAATTTGACCCCTAGCCTGGGAACCTCCATATGCCTTGGGTGTGGCCCTAAAAAACAAAACAAAAAAAAAAAAAAAAG
>PVHT021183693.1:2141212-2342140 GCA_004024745.2 Catagonus wagneri | reverse complement strand
TTCGATCCCTGCCCTTGCTCAGTGGGTTAACGATCCGGCGTTGCCGTGAGCTGTGGTGTAGGTTGCAGACGCGGCTCGGATCCTGAGTTGCTGTGGCTGCGGCGCAGGCCAGTGGCCACAGCTCCGATTAGACCCCTAGCCTGGGAACCTCCACATGCCGCGGGTGCGGCCATAAACCCGCGGCCATAAAATGACAAAAAGGCAAAAAAAAAAAAAATTGCTCATATGGTATGTGAATAACTAAAGTCTGGGAGACACTGCTTCTAGATTCTGAATCCTCACAAAATCCTGTGATGTGGGCATTAATTTATTGTCAGAAATTGGACTCAGAGAAATCAAGAACACTATCTAGTCCCTCAGGACCTGAAGGATGGACCACCTGAGTCTGCAGCCCATATTCGCTCCATGGTCCTGCACTGACATCAGGAATGACAATGGACATCAAAAATTCTAATTCATATAGGATTTTCCCCAATGCTAAACCTACATAGTCAACTCTCTCCCGCAGAGCAATCTGGAGCCACCATGCTGTGGATCATGAAAGGAGTCGTAATTTGCTTTTTTCCTGCAGTAATCAATAGTCCAGTGTTTGAAGCATTTACTCTGTCTGTGCTTTTGCAGCCCAGAAACCTAAAGGTAGTTACCTCAAAATTCAAGAAAATGTCTAATGGCCCCACAGGGAGGTTTCCTACCAAAGGAAAAATCAAAGAGGAGAGGAAATAAAGATGGACTGAGAGGAAACTGCTGAGCTGGCTTCTACCATGGAAGTCATTAACCAAGGTGGATTAGTAAACTCATCCAAAGCCACATCTACCCTATAAAGCTTGAAGGGCCATATGCCAAAGTGAAAATCAAATAAAGCAACATAAAGACCGTGACCAAATGAAGTTGGTTTTATTTTTACTACACAGAGTGAGGCTCTGCACAATAAAGCGACCACAGAGAGACTTCGCCAAGTTGTAGTGGTTTCCCAGAATGCATTTAAAAACTCAGGAAGTCTCCACCATCTCTACTAATGATATTTGCTACTGGATCATAAAAGGACCTTTATTCTGACTTTTAGGGAAAAACACATTTAGTGAAAATTTCATCAAGCAAAGGGGAATTAGAACATCAGTTTTAGTATAATCTGTTACACACAGCTAAAAATTCTACAATAATAACAGTTTCAAAATAACTTGCTGTAATTAAAAAAAAACAACCCTATTCCCGTGTTAACTTCCCTGTCTCCTTTCAATATCAGTAAGTGTTTTGTCCCATACCAAAAAAAAAAAAAAAAAAACTCACTTCTAAATTTAGTAAAGGACAAAGGATATACCTCTATGTAATTAGGTGATACATTCAAATGCTGTTACTATTGCAAAGGACTTTTCCTATTCTGTTCATTGCTTGTAGAAGGCAATACCAGAAAACCTTAGCACTAGGTAAGCTTTATTACTGCCAACCTGATTCAAGTGTTGGAGTTTAAATTATTTTAAAATTATTTCCTGGTATACACATAACTTTGTATATCTTCACCAATTTTTGAGGATGACATATCTGAATTACAGAACTCTTGTTTTGCCTTGCCTTGTTTGTTGTGTCTTTTTTTCCTTGAAGTATACGCAGTAATTTAAACCAGACCAGAAATATTCCTAACAATCTGTTTCAATGAATAAGAATAATAAAAAGGATTTCTAAATAGTACAACAGATATCTTCTTAAGTGAAATATATGGTTTGTTCACCAAATTACACATAGATTTTTTAGCAAACTATCCTTCCATTTTTTCAGCAATCTGTTTCCTAATCAGTAAAAAAGTAAGTTGGTAGACTATTACACAGAAAAATCTTCTAATATAAACTTTTAGAAAAACTGGGTAAAATATAGTAAGTTTATTGTTTAAAACATAGCATAACGATAAAACAGTAGGGTGAAATCTCAGGTGCTAAACCTCTAGAGCGTTCTGAAAACCCCATTGTGTGTGTATGTGAAATAATAATGAAAGTACTCACAGAAAGAGCATCAATACTATTAATATAGAGCCTTGGGTTTTAATGTTAATCTAGGGACTGAAAAGTAGCAACGGAGCCCATAGTACTTGAGATCCCAGAAAAAAGTCGTAAGAAATTCAATAGCTGGCCACTCTGTGAATTGGTGGCTTTGGAATATGGGGGAAAAAATTCTCAAATGCCTATGAAGGGTTCTGCATGCAAAGACTAATTAGCCATACAAGACTAATGGATGAAGCAGACATTTGGTTTGCAACCAAAGTTAACGTAACACTTGGAAAAATGTATCCAAGCAAGAGTCAGGAGACATAAAAACAAGACTTAATCCCATAGACCTTTATCTAATTGAACAACATCTCATTTTCTAGATAAGTTGAAGTCTTACTTCTTCTTTTTTTTGTTGTTGTTTTTTGTCTTTTTGCCTTATCTAGGGCCGCACCCGCGGCATATGGAGGTTCCCAGGTGAGGGGTCTAACAGGAGCTGTAGCTGCCGGCCTTGGCCACAGCCACAGCAACGTGGGATCCGAGCTGCGTCTGCAACCTACACCACAGCTCATGGCAACGCCAGATCCTTAACCCATTGAGCAAGGCCAGGGATCAAACCTGCAACCTCATGGTTCTTAGTCGGATTCGTTAACCACTGAGCCACGACGGGAACTCCTGAAGTCTTACTTCTTAACAGAACAAGGAAAAGCTGGGTGCTAATAAGAATGCTATGTTTGGAAATATTATTGGAGGACTACAGATCAATGAAATTGAGGAAAGTCTGGATTGTGGAAACAGAAGAACCATGAAGAAATGAGCTGACTTTTTGCAGCTGTTTTTTACCCAGCCTAGTTGTTGATTTGGGGAACTGAGAAAAAGGCTAAGAATTTAGATTTTTCCTAGGCAGAAAAGTCCTTCTAGGAACAGAAAAAACATTAGAGGTTTTAGGAGTCTAAAAATTAGATGGAGAGATAAAATTTGACATTCGATTAAATAAAGGCAAAAGTTAAACCTGAATATAATGCAGTCTCTTTCTCTCTCTCTCTCTCTCTCTCTCTCTCTCTCTCACACACACACACACACACACACACACACACAAATTAGATACTGAATGATTCTCTAATTGGAAACTTGATGATGTTCTCTTCTATTTTGTCAAATCATGAAGCTGTACAAGGGAGGAGGCTGAGGGTCTGCCAAGGAGAGAGCTCATAAATTAGAGCAGAATTTTCTGGAAACCCACTGGCCAAGAAGTCAAGGACTAGAGTTCACGAATAACCAGGAAGGGGGGTCCCAGGGCACACAGTAGCCTCCCAGTTGAATGCTGTGGAGGACTACGACCTAGAACAGAGAACAACAGCAGACAAGGACCTAGAACAGACAATCGCTGGATCCTTAACCACCAGGGGCCTCTGTGAATTAGCTTAGTTTCTGATTAGAAACTATGGGGTACATACTCATCCCCTACTCTATCTGACTTGCAGAGCAAAGAGTAAAGCCCTATGGAGAAATATGGTATTGACTGGATCTCTACAACTTACTACAAAGTCTGGCATTTGATCAATAATAACTTGACTTTGCCAGCTTTGAGAGAGGCTGCCCACATTCCTTGGTTTATGGTCCCACCTTTCTTCAAGACCAGCAATCATATCACTGTAACATTTGCTTCTGTCTTCACATCTCCTTCTCTGACTTTTCTGCCTTCCTCTTCCATGTCTTAAGGACTTCTGGATTTTTGCTGGTGCCACCTAGGTAATCTAGGATAATACTCCTATTTTTAAATATTTAATTTACTCACACCTGCAAAGTCTCTTTTGCAATACAAGGGAATATATTTATTGATCCTGGAATTAGGACATGGATATTCTGGGCGGACTATTAGTCTGCCTATCACAAGAGTCTCTTAACATAAAAAAATTAAAACAATGAGATATATTATACAGCATATTAGAAAGTAGATACTTGTCTGTTAACACCAAGTATGGGTGAAAATGTAACATAAAGGGAGCTTTTACACTGCGGTGAACGTACAAAATATTACAGCCTCTTTGGAAACTTTTTTTTTTTGGTCTTTTTGTCTTTTTAGGGCCGCACCCGCGGCATATGGAGGTTCCCAGGCTAGGGGTCTAATCAGAGCTGTAGCTGCCGGCCTACACCACAGCCACAGAAACACCAGATCTGAGTCACGTCTGTGACCTACACCACAGATCATGGCAAAGCCGGATCCTTGACCCACTGAACAAGGCCAGGGATCAAACGCGCAATCTCATGGTTCCTAGTCGGATTCGTTTCCGCTGAGCCATGACGGGAACTCCTGGAAACTATTTTAAAAATATCATTTCCTGGTGTCTACCCTAGAGAAAATATCACATGTGCACAGTGAGACAAGTTCACAATTACTTACTGTAGCTCTGTTAGTAATAGTGTAAAAGAGGAATAATCTAATTAGTGGGAGAAAGACAAGTAACTGTGGCTTATTTGTGCAATGGAATATTAGATAAAAATCTATGAAATATATATATATAAATATATGATATGTTACAGGTTATTAAATTATATATATAAATCTCAGAAACAGAAAAATAAGGAAAATTATTAGATTTATGGAAAAATCCTGGTAGTGAAGAGGATGGAGAAAGCACAAGCACTAGACTTGTACTTGCAAACATGCGTGGCCATTTTTCAAGTACACATAATAACAGTATATTGCATATGCTGTAGAATATAATACCCCAAAAATTTCAGATGAGTGTTGTCTCAAAAACTGAAAATAGGCTGAAAAAACAAAAGGCATCAGATATACATGTAATATTAATTTTTTAAAGTCTGGAATAATTGATGAAAGTTAACCTCTGTTTAATCATCAAGGAGGTTTTTGAGTATTTGTTTTATTATTTTAAAATTTTTCTTTATTTTGAATTAAAAACATAATTATAGGTAAGCTTTTATTCTATTTCATTTCCAAATTATCATAACCCTGAAATGAAAGGGATCAAATTTAAGTAGGGATACAAGAAGCCAAATCATACACATAGTCATGAATAGAACATAAAACTGAACATGACAAATGATTAGAAAATAGCCCTAAGAAAAGGGATTATCAAATCTGTGTCTCTACAGCAAGATGTCTTTATCTGAAGTACTGTTCAAGTAAAGTTTATGGAATTTCTGCAGAAAAATTATCCAAGAATGTGGGTTCAAAAGTTTTATCTTCCAATGTATTTATATATCCACCATAAATTAGCAATATCTGTATAATATACTAAAATAATTTAGAAATATGCCCTGCTATTTCTGCCTCTTCACCACTCATAACGATCATTTAAGGGGTGGGAGAACTGTCTTCTGATATCTCTCCAGTGTCTTGTGGCCCTGCTCCTGAAACTTTACTTGTGCAATTTTGTTATTTTAATGTATGACAAGAGATGTGAAGAAAAAATTATTGACAGAACTCATTTTAGAATATCATGCTGTGTCCATTACTTGTCACAATCAAACAGGGTCTCACAATACTGCCTGGATCACACATAAGACTGTTATATCTTTTGAACCTGCCGCAACTGCCAAAATGCGCCACCGCCCCTTTTTTTTTGCCAAACCCTGCGACATATGGAATCTCCTGGGCCAGGGGTCAAATCCGAGCCAGAGCTGTAACCTACGCTGCACCAGCAGCAACACCAGATCCTTAACGCATTGCACTGCAGCAGGAACTCCAAACTGTTCCCCTTTTAAGCTATGTTTCTAAAATTGGTTAATGTTCCTCCAAGGTCCAATCTAACAGTATAAGTCTGGAGCTGGGTGCTAGCTCCTTCTCCCTCACTGAAGAATTTTCTAGTAATGTGGCCATAAACAGACAATAACACTCCCAATTATATGTTGCCTCCAAAATCCAAGCTACAGCAATTTGTCCTTTACCTTTGAAGAGATTTTCTGTGCGTGCGCCCCAGACTGCTGGACCTTAGAAATTTCAATAAAGAAGCAAACACCTCTGTTTTTATGAAATTGATCTCATCTTCTGGCTTGCAATT
The DNA here is from genome assembly GCA_004024745.2 of Catagonus wagneri. Classification (NCBI taxonomy): domain Eukaryota; kingdom Metazoa; phylum Chordata; class Mammalia; order Artiodactyla; family Tayassuidae; genus Catagonus; species Catagonus wagneri. Next base: position 2,336,136 of record PVHT021183693.1, on the reverse strand, counting down.
TGCCTTTGTCTTACCAAGATGTCCTGGTAAGAAATTTGCTTTTGGTTTTCAGTGTTGGTGAAAAGGGGCATCTTGAGGGGCTTCTACAGGGTTCACTGTATCATAGTATCTGTCACTCAAAGATTTAGAAAGTCACTGTGGAAATTCTATTACTTGCTAAGTATATTTATGATGATTAAATACACAGAATTTAGAGAATAGCCACATATGGTTTGGGGGTACTAATAAGCTATGCATGAAATTGATTACGGTCAAAATATTACATCAGTCCACATAAGTCTCCATTCTGACTGTTGGACGTAAGTGATGCTCATGGACCTGAGGATTTCTGTCTGTTCAAGTTCATTTCCAAAAGTGCCTGAGAAGTTTGATCATTTGTGTTTTCCTAGTACAATGACTCAGGTAAATGGCCACATAGAGACTTATGTCTCTGGTGTTTTCTGTATGTTTTCTGTACATTTGTGAAATTTGCACCTGATTTTTCCTCAAGAAAGACTTCCCTCTTTTCAGGGATTCTAGGTCTGTAAATAGACTAAGGTTCTATATAAACCTAAGAGTCATAGCTTTATGACTCTTAGGTTTATGTTCACCAGACTTTTTTTTTTTTTAAGTTATAAAAATCAAGTAGGATACTTCTTGATTAGGTGAGCTTTTTATCTTTTTCAGGCCTAGAGATCAATAACCAATTGCCCACCACCATGGATCACTGTGAGTCAAACCACTTTAATGAACACACTTATCCCTTATTATTACAGTCATGTCCATGCCTCTGGCATGTAATGGGTTGAACCCACCACTCTAGGATGCTGTCTTTGCATTTAAAATGAAGCAGCCCTTTTCATTGGCAGTGTCTCTTACCAGCATCCCAGGTTGAAAGAAAACATTTCCAAGAGTGCTTTTCAAAGATGATGGGGCTGCTGTTACCAATGCATTCCTTCCAATAATTAGGCTTTTTAGGGAGTCTTTTATAGAGCCCTCGTGAGAAACACATTAATGAAAGTGTTGTATGTGAGCAATCCATTCCAATTTATATCTCAAGTTTTAAGTCCTTCCCAAAGCCCTGTCACATGAGAGACCAGATGAAGGTGCAACTTTAACTGCAAAATAGTGGCAATTGCAGGATCAAAATCTGAATTTGGTTTCTGTGTACCTCAGCCCTATGCTATAATTGATCTTTTTTTTTTTTTTTTTTAGCAAAGAAATTCCAAGGCTCTCTTTCTCTTCTCTTTCTTGAAACACAAATTCAGACTTTGAATTTGTAATTCTTTTTCAAGTTGTCAAATGCCATTGTGATCAAACATTCAATATTCCTTGAATTCCTATGTCTCTACATATGGTTCTCTGGCTAAGGCCCTAGTTCCCTCAAAGACTTGCCTTCTGTGACTACCTCATTGAAGGTGACCACAAATGAAAATTAAAGGGCTGTTTCGCACTACCTCCCAAGAGCCTTTCATGTTGGCTAGATTTCAGTGCCTTCAGCCTTAATCAGACCAGAAAACCAATTCCAGATACTTTCTATTTACCTGAGGTTCTACTTTGTAATATGAATTCTGGATCTATTTTGTAATATGAATTCAGTATCTATATCAGTCAAGGTTATAAGTTGCAAGCAAAAATATCTAATTTTAATAGTTTAAGCACAAAATGAGTTTGTTATAAAGATATGGCAGCTGATGAAATTTTGAGAAAAATGGAAGCTAAATATTCCAGAATTAATGCCTACAACCATACCACAGAATTGGTCCAAAGAGGGAATAGTCATTGCCACCAGTACTGAGAACTTGAGACTAGAGTTTATATGACTGCAAGTTACAAGATTTTATTTGTGCTGAAGAGGGTGTAGAGAAAAGGGAATCCTCCTATAGTGTTGGTGAGAATATAAATTGGTAAAACCGTCAGTATGGCAGTTCCTTTAAAACTAAATATATGACTACCATATGATGAAGCAATTCCACTCCTGGGCATATACCCAGAGAAAACAATAATTCAATAAGATACATGCACCCCAGTGTTCACCACAGTACTATTTACAATAGCCAAGACATGGAAGAAACCTAAGTGACCACTGACAGATGAATGCAATGCAATATTACTCAGCCATACAAAAAGAATGAAATAATGCTACTTCCAGCAACATGGATGGGCTAGAGATTATCATATTAAGTGAAGTAAGTTAAAGAAGGACATAGATCATATGATATCACTTACATGTGGAATCTAAAATAAAATGATATAAATGAACTTATTTACAAAACAGAACTAAATTCACAGATATAGAAAACAAACTTATGGTTACCAAAAGGGAGAGTAGGGGAAGGAGGAGGGAGAGATCAATTAGGAGATTGGGATTAACATATATACACTAGTATATACAAAATAGATAAACAAGGATCTATTATAGAACACTGGGAACTTTATTCAATATCCTGTAATAACCTACATTGGGAACATTTCTGAAAACGAATATATATATATATATACACACACATATATATATTCAGAATCACTTTACTAACTGGATCACACCTCAAACTACCACAACACTGTAAATTAACTATACTTCAATTTTAAGAAATGGTTAAATTTAAAAAGAAAAAAAAGTCATCTAAATTGAGAAAAAAACAGTTCCCTGAAGCAAGATGTAATCCTGTACAATCCAGCTCTCCATGTTTACAGTCAAAAAGAGTTAATGTACAGATATTCAGTCAATGTAAATACTCTCAGTTAGAAATATTTTAAAAAAATCAGTTTCCTTTAAAAAAAAAACTCTATTTGCATCTGAAACTGATGAAACTTTTGTGCTGGGAATTCATTCTGAAGGCAAATCATCCCTGTGAGGCAAATGATTAAGTACTGTACTGACTAGTATGACTAGTAAAAAGAATTCTTCATGGAGCCTCCTATCTGACATTGTTCACGTCTGAACCACAGTCTGACACCAAGTTTAATTGGATTTACCCAGGTCTCACACTTGTGCCTTAAGTGTGAGAGAGGCTGACAATATGAATTTTCTGGTTTCTACTTTGAGGATGCCGAGCACACATAAGCAGGGATTTTTCCAAACATAAGAAAGTTTTCAAAAATGTTAGCTAAACAAAAAATATAACAGATATTCACTATTATTGATGTGTACTCTTATTTTTACCCTTTGTGAATAATTTTTGTCTTAAGTATGTTGACTATAAATTGCATAAAGTCTTCTTTGGTCTTTGGTTTTTTTTGGTGTTTTATGTTTTATTTTGCTTTCTTGCTTTCCCTTTCCAATATTGTTGTATTTTTCAACTTTTCTTTATATTTTTTGTCAAGTGGCTTAACTATTTTGCTTTTGGTGTTTACCATAAAGTTAATTTTTAAAAACTGAGCTATTATTTCTCTACTATAAAGAAGAACTCTCACATCAGCAGTATTTAAAAAAAAAAACTAACATATTTATTTCTTTCTATTCACACTCAACTCTCAGTTTTCATTAAAACAATCTGGAGTTTTTATATGCGAAGTATTTCATTTGTTCTTATTGTATCCTCTCTTTTAAAATAATATTTGACACATACAATTTCATAATTATGTTATATTTTTCACAACTCAATTTTTCCATATAATTTAGATACTTATTTGGTTTCATTTATTAGGTAGCTAGAGAAAGTTTTCTAGCAATTTTTTACAGGAAGTCTATTTGGATTGTCTACTTTCTAAATCACTGCCTGCCTGAAATTTCTTTTTAAAGCATTTATTTAAGAAATATAAATTCATAGGTTATAAAATGCCTTGGTGACAATTATCACCTTAAGACTTTGAAGAAACTAGTCCACTGTATCTTGCTTTCAGTGTTGTGGAGGATTCAATGGCACCAGTCTATGGTGGTGAGTGTGTGTGTGTGTGTATTTCTTAACTCCTTATTTGAAAATCTGTTTTAGTTTAGTAAGGTTAAGGAGGAGGGGATTTCACCATCTGCAAAAAATGTGTGCAGATTTCCTTTTGGTTATGAGAATTCAACTTTTACCAGGATATATTCTAAATGTGTAATTTTTGCTAATTTTGCTTGCAATTAATATCTGGAAGTTTGACAACATTATCTGTCAGTGAGGCTATGGGGAAACAATCTGTCTTATATACTGCTCAAATGAATATGCAATGCATAACTTCTATAACAGGTAATTTGTTAATATCTAATAAAATTATTTATACATTACCTTTGACCATAAATCCTACTACAAATTTTCCCAGAGATACCCTGACAGAACTATGAAGTCATTGTACAAAGTTATTCACTGCAAAACTCTTACCTTGAAAAAACCCAAATGTCCTTCAACAGAGCTGATTAAATCAAGTATGAGTATACCCACAAAGTAGAAAGCTATGTAACTCTAAATTAGTATAAGGAATATCTGAAAGTGCTAATAGGCAGTGACTTCCAAAAAATATAGCAAGTTTAAAAAAAGAAAAAAAGTAAGGTGGAGAAAATTGCAAACAAAATGCTATCGTTTAGGTCAAAAAGGAAGAGTATGAGCATAAATATATATCTTCTGATCTTAAAAAGTAAACAAAAGAAAAATAAACTGTAAAAAGAGTACTTTCTTTTAGGAGGATTAAAAGAATATAAACATTTACATTTCTTTGAATATACCTTGCTTTTCACACTTTACATAATTATAAGTAAATTTATTTTAAAGCAATCTCCAAAAAATTAAAAACTTGGAAGTATCCAGCAATCCCACTCCTGGGCATCTATCCAGAGGAAACCATGACTCGAAAAGACACATGTACTCCAGTGTTCATTGCAGCACTCTATGCAATAGCCAGATCATGGAAACAACCTAAATGCCCATCGAGAGAGGAGTGGATAGGGAAGATACGGTACATACACACAATGGAATATTACTGAGCCATTAAAAGGAACAAATTACCAACATTTATAGCAACATGGATGGACCTAGAAATTATCATGCGAAGTGAAGCCAGTTAGACAATTAGACAGCAACACCCAATTCTACCACTTACATGTGGAAACTAAAAAGACACAATGAACCTCTTTGCAGAAGAGACAATGACGCACAGACTTTGGAAAACCTTGGTTTTTCAAATAAGACAATCTGGGGGGTGGGGGGATGCACTGTGGGTTTGGGATACAGAATCTGTAAAATTGACTTGTGATGATTTATGTACACCTATAATTAAAATAAAATCCATTAAGAAAAAAAATAAAAATAAAAATTTGGAAGTAAACCTAATGTGTGTTTAGTTGATGGCACAGAGATTTTTCCAAATGAATTTTAAAAATATTAATTTGATGTTATATCTGTAGAAGAATATAGGCAATAATTAAAAGAAGTTTAAAAACTCACTGTTTATAATCATAAGTAAGGTGTTGATACTGTCAGTCTGAATCTGCTATGGGTGTGTTTTGGGACAAAAAATATAAATGTGATATTTTCCCATGCTATTGAGAACCAGGATTTTATGCAGGAGTAGAGATACAAATATAATGTTGAAATGGCTAAAAGTAAAAGCTCTTGTAATCTTGAATTTAAATTGAAATTACCAATGCAAACTTGAGGTTAATTTTTCTTTACAAAAAGCATTTGCTAACTCTGAATGCTAAAAAAAAGCCAAGAGAGAATGACCAACCCACTTATTTACATTTTATTTATTTATTTTTTTTAATTATTGAAGTATAGTTGATTTACAATATTGTATTAGTTTCAGGTGTACAGCAAAGTGAATCAGTTATACATATAAATATATCCATTCCTTTTTTTTCCCATATAGATTACTACACACTATTGGTTAGATTTTCCTGTGCTAGATAGTATGTTCTCATTTACCATCTGTTTTATACAGTAGTGTGTATATGTTATTCCCACCGTCCCAGTTCTGCCCTCCCCTTAATGACTTCACCTATGGTAACCTGTAAGATTGGTTTTGGAACATAGATGGATTACCCATTTAAAACAAATGCTCTTAGCACCTAGATCATGGCCATGACATACCATCTCTCATTAAAAGGGACTGAGGCTCCTTGGAGAAATGTCTGATTCTAGGTCTAGAGCAGAAATTTTATAAAGTGAGCTCAGTGTATTGTATCAGACTGCACAGCAAGGAAACTCTCTAAGATTGCTAGGGTCATGCCAAAAGGACTCAGAAGTCAACTTAAAGAGGCTCACACTGATCAAAGATGGACATTTTCAGCATTAATAATAAGTTAAAAGAAGCAGTTTGAAACTCATCATAAGCACTTAAACATATATCTCCATGATATAAAAAAAATTAGGTATATACTATGTTAGTGAATCAATTCATAATTTTGCAAACTTGTAAAAAAGGGAAAGAATCATATACCTCTCTGCCTTTCCTATACTGTAAAATGGGGTAACCAGATAGGAATGAAAGGAAAGTTCTTTTAGAGAAATATTCTAGTTGATAGCTAAGGAATGAATGATAGAATTACAGTATTCCTATTTTTCAAACCATAATGACTCTGGGCATTGATCATTAACTGCTTCTAATACCACAAAAAGACAAAAACCCAGACCTTATGTACTTCTTAATAGAACACAAGTCTACTTATGAAGCAGCTTTACCAAAGAAAATCAGCCTTTTCCAGTCAAGACTCTAGATCCATATACTAACTTTTAGGAAATACAGAGATTAAAAGATCTTTTTATTCAACACACCAGGGATGGAATTCACAAAACTCAGACTGGAAAACTTCAGGATTTAAAAGCAAACAAACCCACTCTTTCTTTAATAAGAAATAATTGTAGAAACAAAAAGCAAATAAACAAAAGAGATGGAGAAGAAATCTATAAAAAGATACCTAAGATACAAATCAATCAATTCTTTTGTGAGGACCTTATCTGCACCTTGATTTAACCAAATGATAAAAAGGAATATTTTATAACATTTATGTATGAGACAATTAGAAATTCACACAAGACTCAATATTTGATGACATTAAGGAGATAGTCCCCTTAATTTTTAAAGAATGATAATAGGTTCTTTAAAAGTATTTGTTTTAGAACTAAGAATTGAAATATTTACACAGGAAATGATACTGATGCATACAACTTAATTCCAAATAATTGAGGAAGAAGTTAATTTGTGTGTAGATGAAACACTATTGGCCAAGGGCTAATAACTGTAGCTGGGTAATGGGTACATGGGGGTTTATTAACCTATTCTGTCTTCTTTTGTATAGGTTTGCAGTTTTCCATTATAAGAAGTTGAAAAGGTGAGAGATGAATTAATAAACCCTAAAATTAAGAAGATATAAATCTGTATGTGGGATCAACTAATTTATTATGTGTTTGATTTTTTTTCCATCCTGCCTTCTTAGTTTTTGACTTTCAGAATTCCTGTTTTATACATTTTGATCTACTGGATCTGTATTTATTGCCTTTCATGTTTTCTCTTATTATGTTCTCTTTATTTTTTTTTTTTTCTGATTGAATTTTCAAACCTTCATTTAGGAGTTCCCTTCGTGGCTCAGCGGTTAACGAATCCGACTAAGAACCGTGAGGTTGCGGGTTTGATCCCTGGCCTTGCTCAGTGGGTTAAGCATCTGGCATTGCCGTGAGCTGTGGTGTAAGTTGCAGACGCGGCTCGGATCCCGCATTGCTGTGGCTCTGGCGAAGGCCGGTAGCTACAGCTCCTGTTAGACCCCTAGCCTGGGAACCTCCATATGCCGCAGGTGTGGCTCTAGATAAAAAAGGCAAAAAGACAAAAAAAAAAACAAAAAACCTTCATTTAAAACTATTACGAAATTAAATTAGCTTATTTTTCAATATCCAAAATGTATTTACTACTTTGAATACATATTTTATTTGCTATTGAATTTGTTACCTCCAAAACAACCAACTTTCTTTCAAACTCATTGAGAATATTATTTTATTAAATAATTTAATAATAGTTGGAATAATAATGATAGTTAATGAAATTAAATGCTTACTGTGTTTTCATAGATTTGCATACATATTATATTTAGAGTATTTGTATTTAAACAAACAAGAACCCTGAGGTTAATAAAGCCTTAAGTAACATCGCAAAGAACAGGCTGGACTTAGCTGGGCCCATTTGGAAGACACTATTCATCTTGGCTGGGCTTGGTCAATAGTCTAGGGCTTGGATGGAGGTTGGCTGATCTAGGTTGGATGGAGGTTGGCTTAACCAGGTGGTTCCACTTTATTTCATGTGTCTCTTCTCCTCCTTCTGGGAGGAGCCCGCCTATACATGGTCATTCATGATGATAGTAAAAAATACAAAGACACAAGCAGAAATATGCAAGGTCTCTTAAGGCCTATGCTGGGAACTGGTATCAATTCTTAAAGTCACTTGGCTGAACTTAAAATCAGGAAGCAAGGAAATATATCTGGACACTTTGGTGGGAGGAATCTCTAAGTTATAGAACAAGAGGTGAATTTGGGGAGGCAAATAAATAATCACTCATGTAACTTCTCTATGTATTAAATGACAGAGCCTTAAATCTGGACAAAAATTTGTGCTCTGAACACTATCCAACAATGGAATTTCTAGAGTTCTCTACTGATTTTTGCTATATCTTTCTTTTTTTGGGAAGGTACATTCATTGATGCCAGTGATTGAAATGCTTGTTGGAATCTGTTGAATCTTTCCATGTGCCTATGATTTTTTTTTTCTTTCTCAGAGGGAAGGATGAGCCACATGCATTTTTGTACAGTATTGGGAACTAGAATGGTATTTAGATTTTGTATATGTGTTCCTTTCATTTTCCACATCAACTAATTAGAAATACTCCAACATATCTCATAAGATTAAAAGAAGTAAATGCAACATCTGGAAATTCCTGGCATGCAGCAGTAACTTAATTTTTAGTCCCCTGTATCTCCCAAATGTCTCTTCTCCTTCTGCATGTAAACATGCACAACGCTTTCCTTTTTTTCTTTCTTTCCTTTTTTTTTTTTGCTTTTTAGGGCTGCACCTGCAGCATATGGAGTTTCCCAGTCTAGGGGCTGAATTGGAGCTACAGCAGCAAGGCCAGATCTGAGCTGCGTCTGTGACCTATACCACAGATCATGGAAATGCCGGATTTTACCCACTGAGCGAGGCCAGGGATTGGACCCGCAGCCTCATGGTTCCTAGTTGGATTCGTTTCCGCTGCGCCACAATGGGAACTCCTGCACAACACTTTTCAATGCTCCTCAGATTTTCAACACAACCTTCCATTCACGTTCCCTACTTTCTCAGGTCTCAATTATTTCTTAGTCTGACTTGCTCTGGGCTTCATACCTTAGTCCTCTTGAGAAACTAAGCTCTCAAATGACAGTAGTAATCCAATTTTCTTTGATTTCCATGCATTCCTAAGACAGCTGACACTCCTTACAATTGCCTTTCTCGGGATCACCAATATCCTCCACATTGCCAAGCCAATGAGCACATTTCTTCCTCACACTACTCACACTCTTAACAGCATTTTACATGGCTGATCACTTATTCCTTCTAGAAACACTCTTTTCTTGCCCATGATTTCATAGTGGGAGTTTCTCCCCCCTTATCTTCTGGCCATTCACTCTTACTGTCTTTTGTGATTTCTTCTCTTCCACCCAATCTCCAAACACAAGAGTTCCCCAAGGCTCACACCACCTGGAATCATTTCTAATTTCTGTGATGTATTTTCCTTATTTCATGCTTTCCAATTGTTTTAGACAACTCCCAGATGCTGGAAACTCTCAGACTTATATCTGAGCCTAAACCTCTCCTTTGAACACCATGATGTTACCTGACATTGCTACCTGAATATATCCATGGACAAGTTCTTGATTTCTGCCGTTGGATCCATTGTTTAATTGTGATAGCCTTTCCCTTGAAAACGGAATCTAAACTAACTCTACCAACTTCACAGCCCTATTTCACATCACTTTGTTTTACTATATGACCAACACACACATACCTGAAATAATCTTTTTTTCATGTTGATTTCATTCTTGTTTATTTTCTATCTGACCATCAGGATAAGCTTAATGAGAGTAGAAGTCTTATGTATTTTGTTTACGGTTTCATCTTTAGTACCTAGAATACTGCCAAACACATAGTAATAATTTTTAAAAATTTTCGGATGAAAGAATAAATGTCTTACTTTGGTTGGTTTTCTGAAAAACAAGTTGAAATATACTAAAAAGTGTATTAATTATTAATAAAATTGCTCACTTATTCTGCTTTATGTTCTGCAAATATTTTCATTTAAATGTCTCATTTAATGATCATAGCAACACTGGGAGTAGGGATTATTATCTTTATAAAAGTGAAGAATATAACTGAGAGGGCTCACACAGATGTGAAACTGAATTTTGAGTTCAGGTTTTCTGATTTCAAGTTCACTGATATTTCCATCAGATCATAGTATTTGTGATTTTTTCTAAGGAGTCAATAGGCAAAAACAATTGAAAATGCATTCTTGAAAAGACAAAAGTCATAGAAAGCATATATTCACTTTCCCTATTCATTCATGTACACAGAAATCATGAAGTCAATAGCTTTTCTTGTTGCTGTTTTTTTAAACGTTTCAATAATGAAAGGTGTATTTACACTACTATCTCCAGTGACTGACAACACCATTTTTCACCTGGAAAATTTTTGTAATGATTCAAAGAGAAAATTCTGTGGATCAATTTGAATCAATTTAAATAACATAGTCGTAACAAGCATAATAACAGTCATGCTTTTATATTACTTCATATATTTCAGCATACTTTTTATGATACCTGCCCTTTTGATTTTCACATAAATTATAATGTAAGATTATTAGGAGCCTTTTTAAAAAATCATTTTAAAGCATAGGGAACTCTACCCAATATTCTGTGATAATCTACATGGGATAAGAATATGAAAAAGAACGGATGAGTATATATGTATAACTGAATCACTGCGTTGTACAGCAGAAATTATCACAATATTATAAATCAACTAGACCTCAATAAAACTTTACAAAATGGAAAAAATCATTTTTAAGTACTTTAATATGACTATTTCAAAATGACTATGTAAATAGCCTAGGAAATAACCTTAAAATTGACTCTCCCTACACCCACACTCAGTAAGAATTATCTTTGAACACTTTACAGAATTTTCATCCATCAGCTCATCCACTGATATCTGCCACTCCAACTACATAACTCCCTATGTCCTTCTTGAGTGCAATCTGCACTTTTTAACATGTCCAATATTATTACCCATTATAAGGGAAGATGTTGTCTGCAGTCTCCTATACATTTCCTGCTATTTTTTTTTCTTTTTTTAGGGCCACACCTGCAGTATATGGAAGTTCCCAGGATAGGGGTCGAATTGGAGCTGCGACTGCTGGCCTACACCATGGCCACAGCAATGCCAGATCCAAGCCATGTCTGTGACCTATACCATAGCTCATGGCAATGCCAGATCCTTAACTCACTAGCCAGGCCAGGGATTGAACCCACATCCTCATGGATACTAGTTGGGTTTGTAACCCGCTGAGCTACAATGGGAACTCCCTCAACTGCTATTTCAATTCATATTTTCCCATTACACTTAATGGATTGGGAATTTGGGGTTAATAGATGCAAACTATTGCCTCTGGAATGAATAAGCAATGAGATACTGATGTACAGCACTGGGAACTATTTCTAGTCACTTGTAATAGAGAATGATAATGTGAGAAAAAGAATAATACATGTATGTGTGACTGGGTCACCTTGCTGTATAGTAGAAAATTGACAGAACACTGTAAAACAGCTATAACGGAAAAAATAAAAATCATTATATATAAAAAAATATATCTTGTATGTCTGAACTCCACATCTTTGGTCTCTGTGTCAACAAGCAATTGGAAGCGACAGAAATACTCTAGCTAACTTAGGCAAAAGTGAAGTTACTGGAGTCTCACAACACAGTTTGAAGGTATTAGGCTTAGTGAGAGAATTGTGAAGGGAACAAGCTTGGCTGCAACGTGGACAATTTAGTCAATACACCTCTACCAGCGTAAAAATCCACTTCCAAACACAGCCTGGTGTCCTGTCTCATTGATCAAGATTTAAGAGAGCATCCACTCACCCATTTTGCATGATGTCCTGATCCTTGGCTATGGGAGGAAATGAACCATTAAAGCAACCCTATGAAACTATATTCAAAAGAGAAGAGGCAATATTCAAGAAGGAATAGGAGCGCTGGGTTTTAGGGTTTTTTTTTTTTTTAAGGAAATTACTCTATATTGATAATGAAAAACAGATTTCCACTAGTCTACTTCTCTGACTATGCAATAGCCATACAACCAAACTGATATATGTATATTTTCAACAATATCCCTGTATAGCAAAAATCCATCTATTCCCCTTAAACAACTAAAATTCATCCAGATCCAAGTCCACAATTAATCACATTGTTTTTTTCCTCCTCTAGATCCTTCATGATACCATCTCAATATTCTACAGCCTAGAGCTGAATGGAAAATTTAATTGCCACATAACCTCCTTTATAAAATAGTAGGGTAATGGAAGAAAAATGAGAATATATACTGAGTTAAAATATATACATGTTTGCATAACACACAAGGAAGACAATAATGATAAACATAAGCATCATCATTTCTGCTGCTGGTCATGAGGCTGTTTTTTTACTTCCTTCGTCTACAACCTGTTTTAGGCTCTCATGGCCTTCAACCAGTATCCCAGATGAAGGATACCATTCCTTCAGCTTCTGTGATGTAATCCAAACTTGCTGTTTGAGAGATATGAGTGGTTAGTGATCTTGCATATATAGGATTGTTATAGTATTTTATTAACTGTTTCTTCAAGTTATATTAAAAAAAGTTGGTACCCCCAAATAGTTTCCTAGGTTCCTACTATTTGTATCTCTGTCCTCACTGTACAGCGGAACCCTATTTCCCCTGAGAACCCCAATTAATGTCATATATAAAATACTGTATTTTTTATCATGTTAATTGCATTCTCCAAGATTTGGGGACAGAAAGTATTGGCAGTTGAATAGTTCTCATAATTTTCTTATATATAAAGCAATACATGCATAAATATTATCCTTCTTTGACATTCAAATGAATTATGTTTCCAGTTGTTCTAAGAACATGACAATGTCCCATGAGTTTTACTGAGAGAGTTAGTGAGGTTTGATTCTGGTTTCAAGAGTGCAGTTGAGATAGTAATTTCTTTGGAAAATGTGTGATTGGACCTCTATGAAATATACATTGCATTATAAATCATGATCGCCAGTGGAAGTGCATTATTAATCCTGCATTAAAGATGCAGTAGTTATTATTGCTACTGTACATTCAGTCCTCTGCCCTGGAATGTTGTTGAAATTCCCAAATTGTAGGTCAGGTTAATCTTTCAGTCTAAATGTAGATTTCTGTATCATTTTTATATTTACCTTATCTCTTACAATTCTGGATTATTAATTTTCTTCTGGAATTAAGCCATCTACCTTAAGATTAGTTTTACATTCTAAAAATCTTTTCAATGATTGTCTTTGTTATAGATTGCTGGAACTACTAGAAAAGAATTACATTTTCACCAATTTTCCCTTGAATATTTGACGTGTTTCTAGGATGGAGAACCATTTTCAAATTTTTAGTGACTCTGATCTGTTCCTTCATTCTGAAATAGCTATACGCAATGACATTGGGGAAATTCTCTACCTACAGAATGGTGACACTTCACCAGGGAAAAGATTCAGCATCCATGAATATCTGATTTTGAACATGAAAACTTATAATTAAAGAGTTTCAAACAGACTCAAAATAGTAAAAGCCCAGACTTCATATCTCTTTAAATTAAGATTTAGCGTTCATTTTTACAAAAGTAATAGTAGTTCATAGTTTAAGACCTAAATATTACATACTAAGCAAAGTAATTCAAGACAGAAAAGTCAAATGTTATGTCATTTATATGTGGAATCTAAAAAATAATACAAATGAGGAGTTCTCTTGTGCATAGCTGGTGAAGGATCTGGTATTGTCACTACAGCAGTTTGGGCTGCTGCTGTGGCGCAGGTTGGATCTCTGGTCAAGAACTTCCACATGCTTTGGGCATGGCTAAAATAATAATAATAATAATAATAATAATAATAATAATAATAAATATATATATATATACATATATATAACATGGCTAAAATAATAATAATAATAATAAACATATATATATGTATATATATATATATATATATAAAAAACAGAGTCATGGACACAGAAGTTACCATAGGGGAAGGTGGGATAAGGGATAAATTAATAAATAAGCTTGGGATCAACAGATACACACTACTATGTATAAAACAGATAACAGGACCTACTGTCCAGCACAGGGAACTATATTCAGTAGCTTATAATAATTTATAATGGAAAAGAATCTGAAAAAGAACACATACACACATACACTCACACACACATATATATAACAATCATTTGGCTGTACATCTGAAACTAATACCACATTATAAATCAACTGTATACTTCAATAAAAACAGAAGTTCACAGTTTCAAAACAAAGAATATATTAGAATGAAAAGCTTCTGCCTTCTGTCCCCTCTCTCCCTACTCCCGATTATTCTGGCCAACAACTGATTCTCACTCAACAGAACCAAACACTTTCATCTCTCAGCTTTGTCTTAGGGCATACACATTCATATTTTTAAAATTACATGATTATACTGGTATCAATTATTTCTCACATGGAAGAGGAAGAATGTGCCTTTCTCCATACACAGGCACACACCAACATGAGCTCGTTCCTCATCCCCATCCTCCAAATATAGTGATTTATTTTTGGATTAAATTAGTACTCAATGTTCACATTATTATGACCAGCTAAATATTGTTCACAGTTAAGCTACTAAGTATGCTATTACTACATTTTTTTTTTAATCTTGTACAAACTTGTGCTTCCCTGAAGGTATACGTGCCTTAGCTGAATGTCAGACCTATTGAATTTATTGCTTTTATTTTGTCTCCACTATTTTCAGACTTTTTGGAAAGATACTTTAGAATTTAACTTTCAGAGTTCCTGTCATGGTTCAGTGGCTAATGAACCCGACTAATGCCCATGAGGATGCGGGTTTGATCCCTGGCACCGTGCTCTGCTCAATGGGTTAAGGATCACCCTTTGCCAAGAGATGTGGTGTAGGTTGCAGGCACGGCTTGGATCCTGCATTGCTATGGCTATGGCGTAGGCCGGCAGCTATAGTTCCGATTCAACCCCTAACCTGGGAACCTCAACATGCCGGGGTTGTAGCCCTAAAAACACAAAAGACAAAAAAAAAATTAACTTTTTAATCTTTTTCACTTTTTACTTATGTTAGCATTTTTTTATTTATAAGAGCTCTTTCTTATTATCTGATTCATATCTACAGTCCCTTGATCTTACTTCATGTGTACATCTCTGAGGATATTAATTAGGGCGTGTGTGTGTGTGTGTGTGTGTGTGTGTGTTAGCTCATTCAGACTATTATAACAAAATATCATAGACTGAGTGGCTTATAAACAATAGACATTTGTTTCTCACGTTTCTGGAGCCTGGAAAGCCCAAGATCAAGGTACCAACAGATCTGATGTCTGGTGAGACCTACATCCGGTTTAAAGGGGGGCGTCTACTTCCTGTGTCTTCATATGGTGGAAAAACTCTCTGAGGTCTCTTTTATAGGGGCACTAATCTCATTCATTAAGGCTCCACCTTCATGACCTAATCACCTCCCGAAGTCATCACTTCCCAATATTATTACTTCCCAATATTATTTTAGGTTTCAACATATGTGTTTGAGGTAGAGGCTTCCAAATATTATATTATTTAGGTTTCAACATATGTGTTTGAGGTAGAGGCTTCCAAATATTATATTATTTAGGTTTCAACATATGTGTTTGAGGTAGAGACTATATCAAGTCTGTGGCAGTATGTATATGTGTATGTGTATGTGAGTATTTGCCTATTACCTGTATTTGCCTCTTTATCTTTGACTTTATTCTCTCTACTCACCCACTTTTCTCCTCACCATTTCTCTCTTACAGAGTGTTCCCTTAAAGTTAGGTAATTTGGGCTATCACTTCACATTTAAGAACAAGGCACAAAACTGATGACTGGAAGCTCTATAGACAGAAGTAATCCTGAACTCTGGTGGGCTTTATTGTAGCCTGGTCAAATTAAAACCCAGTAATTTCATTGAGGACCCCTACTTCATCACATAGGAATTTTTTCTTAGGCTAGTCACTTTCCCAGAAAGCAATTTTTCAATCTCTTGCCTGGGGAAATCACCCAGCTAAGAACATGTTGGAAACCAAGGAAGAAAAGTATGGTGTAAGGAACTCACAATTCAGTATGTAGCCTTTCCCTCAATTCCTGTGGTTTTAGTGTGCCCCACCATAGCTTCCTGGATTTGCTCAGTATTCCCCAAATCAGAACTTGCCTGATTCAACATTTAAAGTAAGAAAAGTTTACTCAGTCTTCTTCATGGGTTAGAGAAGGTAACCATATGTGATGAGAAAGGTGATCTGGTGATGTGATACTTTCAAGACTTTCATCTGATCTTCCTTTTTTGGGTCCACTATATAGTCTGTGTCCTGAGGTACCTGATACCACAAACTCTTTGACCTTCCTAGGCACTCACAGGACAAATCGGCTTGGTTGTTTTTGACTGTCCCACCAGCAGATTTAACTTGAGATTTCAGAAATTTAAGTCAATTACCACTCGTGCGTCAGCTTTCCAGCATTTAAAAACTCAGTTTGTGTTTTTAGTCTATCGTAGTCTTCTCTTTTATTCTTTATGTTTATTTTTCCTTGTTGACTTCTCTCTCTCTCTTTTCCTTTTCAGGGCCACGCTTGTGACATATGGAAGTTCCCAGGCTAGTAGTCATAGCTGCAGCTGCCAATCTAAGCAACAGCCACAGCAACTCAAGATCCTTAACCCACTGAGCAAGGCCAGGGATAGAACCTGCATCTCGTCTGGATACTAGTTGGGTTTGTAACCCACTGAGTCACAACAGGAACTCCCTCTTTTTAATACTTTTGGCATCATTTTAGTAGGATTTCAGGAAGGACTGGACATAAATTAATGTGTTTAATCTAACATGTTTAATTTAGTTGTATCTCTAATTTTAGGAAACATACCTATACCAGCTATTTAAACATTCCATAGGGAGCTCTGGAGCTAGGATGGTCCTGCAGAGTTGTTTTGAGTTGCAGTGATGGGGCTGGGCTTTTATACATTATCCTCCAGTGAGTGGATGATGGATGCCCCATGGAGGGGACAAATCCTTGAACAAGGCAACAGAGCAATTCCAGGAGACAGTTTAGAGTTGAGGCCTGCCAACATAGGTAATAGGAATCTGGGCTCTAGAGCATAATGACTGCTGCATGTGGCATTTGAACATCTGAATGAATAAATAAAATTTTAAATTAGAAAAAAAATTCCATGTGATTTACTTAGCAAGGAGAATTGACACTTCTGAGACAAGCAGGGCTATGAACTTAAACTTATAGAGACTGTATGATTCATCTCTTTGTCTGCAAGTTACAGCACTTCACTTGGTTCATAGTTGATCCACACTTAATATTTGTTTAATAATTAAGTAAAGTTAATAAACTTTAAGAATTAGCTTCTGTTCAAAACTTATTGCTAGTGTCAATATTATCTTTTTCAGCAGCTAAAAATAAAATATTTCTGCCCCCCCCCAAATTCAGCAAGTGGCAGTCAGTGAAAAGAAGATTGTAACAAATAGAAGAGTTTGACCCATGTCACATCAAATGAAAAGGTCACAAAATATCATCATTGTCATAAGTGGAAGAGATGCCAGGCTGTCCCTCATACCCACAACCATGTCAATTTACTCCTTGACAAAAATTGTTGATACATTTAGAGAAGTAATGTGAGGATCAAGAATGTCCTAGGGATAATTTCAAGTCAATAAGTGGATTATCTTCTCATAGCCAATAAAAGCTAGAAATGGAAAGAGTTGGGACTAATGATCCTGAAAAAGTGTTATTTAGAATTCACGAATAGATTTCTCTGAGCCATTCCTCATGGCAATAACGCTAGACAAAAGATGTCTCTGCTTTCAACCAGCTGTCATCTATTGGCCAGTTTATTACCTCTGGACGGTGAAGTCATCACAGATCTCTCTCGGCATATACAGTTCATTTACATCAACCAGGTGTCACAGACTCAACAGTCTTGTGTTAAACTAGCAAATAGCTAGACGAAAATGAAACCCTTTCAACACACAGGGTTCAGAGCTATATTTTTCTCTTGTTGATGGCTTGGAGATAGTGCTGCTTCCCAATTTTATACTAGGTGCTTGATGTGATGCTGCATCAATCGAATCACATTATATTCAGTAACAGAGCAGGTCAGCACAAATGGTCATGTTCAAAGAAGTCTCTGACTTCCTGCCAAGTTGTTTGGCACCACTCAAGTTGTCATCAATTTGAATTACTTGTAGATCACTTCAGGAGATATTAAGATAATTATTGGCTGTTCTCATAAGGGTTGGAAGCCAGCAAAGCACTCATTGAACCTCTGAATCCATCTATAAATTGAGGAACAGACACTTTATATCTTAAAACAATATAATTCATGTCATGTTAATGTATGCACCACTTCAGTTTATATTCTATTATTCTACTCTTAAATTACAAAATATACTCGGGTAATTTATCCAGTTGATACTTAGCATGCATGCAGCCTTGTTGTATCTAAGATATTTTCTCTCAATGCTTTGCTGAATTTTTCCACTAAAAAGTTACCAGAGGATAAATGGCGCCTAGATACACTACTTTCAAGAAACAATTGAAATTAGGCTTCAAAATTTACCTTTTAAAATAAATATACACATAGCAACGGACCTTACTAAAATACTCTCCATTTATAGTGTATCACATTACAAAATTTTTTTCAAAAGCTAGGCTGTCTGAAATGACATTTAACATAGAAACAATGCCAATATGGACCCCACATTGGTTATCATTTAATACCGTATCCATAATAATGCCTGTTTACATTATTTGTGCTGTGAAGAAAGTCATTTTATCCTAGAGTATGCTCTAAGACCTCATCCCCTGGCATGATGTTGCAGTAGATAAAACACTCAACCTCCACACCTTCTTCATTGATTTCTCAAGGTGCCAGCAGTAGAAGAGAGTAAAACATCTCAGTTATCCCCAGAAAATCAAGCTAAAGAGAAACAGGATGGAGACTAGCTCCTGGACAAGGTAATTCATATCCCTAAGTCAGTAACATTTACATGACAAGTGCAAATGGTACATAACTAGTTAATTCCTCTGTCAACTTCAATGCTTACTCCACAGCTTCCCGCTCTACCCCTTTGAACTTTATCTTCCCATCTCTTCTCTTCTAATTACTTATTCCAGTTTATCAAAGAAACTGTATGACAATCAAAAGCACAGGCTAGAGTCCGACCATCTGGGCTGAAAATATGACTCCATGTTGGAAGACAGTTTTCCATGGGTCTCTTTCTTTCCTGCACATCCTTTCAGCAGAGACACTGACAGCCTTTAGTCTGGAACATTTTTTGCAAGCTGTTTGAATAGTGAACAACTTTGGACAACAGAGATGGTTCAAGTGTCTCTGGAACAGAGGGCATATACATGGTTACCCAGTATAAGAAAGATAATTTTTCCATCCAAGGCAATTGCTGGACAAGTTTCCATCCAGGGCAATCATTGGACAATCCCATTAAAAAGATTGGGATTTCCTAAACTTGAGGCTCCTCAGCTGCAGTGCAAAGTGCACAACATCCACAATACTTTTCTGGGACTTGAATGGCAAGGAACAGGAAATTCATTCTACCTTCCCCGTCCTTTGTCTTTGATCCAGGGGACTCATATCTTTTGCGAGCATCCATGAAACTTATAGGCTAACAGATTAGTTTACAAGTGGGGTAAAATCTCAGATCTGACATTCTGCCACTTTAATAGCCATGTGACCTTGGAAATGAAACTTTGGTTTTCATATCTAAAAAAATGAGGTTAACAATAATCTTTACCTCATAGGATTGACACATGTTTAAATAAGATAACACTCAAGGAATAGTTAGTATAGTTCCTGAAACTGAAAATGTCCACACATAAATTAACTACTGTTGATTTTTAATTTTTGTGCTTTTCCTGACATTTCTGACTTAATTTTTTTTCTCTTCTTAAATGCACAATTCATCTTTTTGGATGCACTGGACATACTCATCTTTTTCTTTTGTTTTAACCATGTGAGAATTTCTATAGAAATGGAAGGTAAAAGCATTCAAGAAAGTACACCAAAACCTGGGAGCTATATATCTCAGCACCATCCAGAGACTTGCAGAGGGCAGAAAAGGAGTTTACTGCTTTTGGTCTGATCTCAAAGGTATGCATTTAGCTCTAGCTATGTATTAGAAATGAGTTCTGTCTAATAGAGAAAATTCCCGAACACCTTAGTGAGGGGCCCCAGGCGATGATGGTTTCTCCATGTTCTCCCAGGTGACCCTAATGTTCAGCTTGGTTGAAAACTACCGTTCTGGTCAAAAAGATTTGTCTCTTTCTAAGATGGGGCTGAGTTCTGACTGGAAGCACTGGAGAGCTTTAACAACTACAGATGACTGTCTGTGCCCCACTCCCCAAATTTTGATTTAATTGGCTTGGGTGAGACTCCAGGTCAGGATATGAAAAATATCCCTAGGTGATTTCAATTTACAGTCAATGTCCTAAGCAAAAGAATAGCAAGAAACTAAAGACTTCTCTCCTTTAAATATATCAAGGAGGTAGGGCAGGGGATGTAATAAAATCCTAAAATCCTGAAGGGATGACTCCACCCTTTCTCAAGGCTTTGAAGTTTGTAACCTCCAAAATCAAGCTGAAGACTCTCAGAATCCTAAGTCCCAAACAATTGGCCTTACTCGCTAGGTAGTCAGAATGGTCCTGCAATTCCTCCCCAACACAACAACTATATTATTGTGGCACCTTGTAAAGTAAGCATTGCATATTTCGATATTGATGATTCAGATAATTTCTGTAGCCAAATATGCTACAGACATTAGTCAGGCAGGTTGTATAGACAAGTCTGTAGTTGATCCTCATGATTGGGGAAGGTTGTTATGTTTGTTCTGCATGAAGGCGTCTTTGTTTTTTACATCAGCATGTTTCACTCATATGTTTGTAAAATGTGATACTATCCAGGGTAGGAAAGTCAAAACAGGATTGTTACTATATTATCCGCAAAATAAACAATTTTTTCTAAAACAGCCATTTTTAGACCACCCATAGACAAAGATTTTACAGGGCTCTTTCACGCTAAATATGAGTGTTTAAATCATAAAAATATGGTTTAAAGCAAATGCAATTTGAAAACCAGGAACTTGCAAAAACAAGTTAGAAAAAATATTATTTAAGAATCTGATTGGAGAACAAGCTCACAATTCTCTCATCCCCCCAAATATAAATATAATGATCAAGAGAAGTGAATCAATATTTCATTTTATTCTTTATCTATGACATTAAAAGGGATAGGGCATTAATATTTGAACAGTTTCTTCTTTACACGTTAGGAACTTTGCCAACATGTTTTCGTTTTCATGCTCACAACAGCCCTTTGAGGTTTTGTTGTTATTGGGGCTCATGGAGGTTAAATTGTTTGAAGTGGTTTAACCACTACGTGGGGAAGAAGGTGGGAACGGACCTCATCAGGCTCGTGTAGAAATCCCACTCTCTCCCATTACATCACTTGGCACTAACAACGGACTCAGCACACAAAGGTACCTAAGGAAGCTGTCACGGACTGAATTGTGTGTCCCCACACATTCATATTTTGAAGCTTCTAACTCCCAATGTGCCTGTATTTGGAGATGGGGACTTTAAGGAGGTAATTAAGGTTAAACGGCATCATGAAGGTGCAGCCTTAATGTGACAGAACTGATGTCCACATAAAAAGAGACCCCAGAGATCTCTTTCTCTCTTTGAGTGCACAAAGAAGAGACTATCTGAAGACACAGTGAGAAGATGGCCATCTACAACTTAGAAAGAGGGCCCTCTCCAGAGATCAGCACCTTGATCTTGGACTTACAGCCTCCAGAACTTGGAGAAAGTTAATTTCTGTAATTTAAAACACCCAGTCGACGATATTCAGTTATAGCAGCAAGAGCAGAATAATACAGAAGGAATGGTTCTGTATCCATTTATAATCTCCCGCTCTCTGTCCAGAATCATGAACTACTGAATAGCAAAGAAATCCCTGGACCAGGAGTTAGAAGATCTCATACCTTCTTCTCAGTAAACCAGCCATTGAATGTGGGCATGCCAAAGATTCTTTGAAACCCAGTTTACTCATTTGTAAAACTGAGATGTTACTCTCACCTCAGCTTACACCTCCAGGTATTATGAAATTGGAAGTGAAACTGACAGCACTAATGGCCTGAACCTAGCCAGAACACAAACTTGGACTTGAACCCACATGCCAGGACTTGAACCCATGCAAAAACAGATTGGGACTTGAACCCATATCCCAGGACTTGAACCCACACTAAAGCCAGATTGGAACTTAAACCCACAGTTTTAAATTAGAATCACTCACCCTATGTCTGGACTCACTGAGGTTCAGGTTCTTCAAGTCTCTGCACAGAAGGAATTCAGCAAGAGACAAAGTGATAGGCAAGAAACAGATTTATTAAGATAGGATGGTTGTGCGATATGCAAGCGGGCAGGTGAGGAAGCTCTGTCCTGAGGATCTGGTGGGCTATAGCTTTATCCTTTAAGGGGAGTGGGGGTCAGAAAAGGCAGCCTCTTCCTCTTTCTTCAAGCAGTAGCTCCTCCTTAGTATCTGGTAAGGCGTGTATTCAAATCAGCAGAAGGGTCGTCCCCAAACTTCTGCCCTTGGTCTGAATCTGAATGCAGGCCTCATCCCATCCCCCCAAGGACCTGTGGCAATTCTCACACTTCACTAGTCAAGCAAGCCTGCCTTGTTCCCATGGCTTTCTGGAGCAATTATTAATTTAGAGTGGTCTCCCAATGTCGCCTAGGTTTCTCTCTTTATCTACGGTCTTTAATTGGGATGTCTACACTACCTATGACTACTCCATCCATATCAGAACTACTAATGGTTTATAAATTGTAAAGATCTAAATAACACAAGGAAATACCATCAGTAAAATTCCAAATACATGTAACAGGTACCCAGACAATACCAACTTCCTTCAAACAAGTATGGAACATATTTACAATATCAAAGCAACGAGCAGATACTTATGCTCAGAATAGATTTCACATGGCCTGTTCTAACATGAAATTGAAATTTCTTTGTCAAGTAACTTCTCCTTGGATAGGAACCAGGAGACCTCCCTGATTGAGTGGCTGTAAGGGTGCAGTTACAACCCCTTATTCAACATCATCAGCTTTTCTAGGCCCTTATTAATCTTCCTTTCAAGGTTTTTCTCTTCCACCTGTAGCAGGTTTAAGGTTTTTTTTTCCTAAGTACCTGGGAATCAAAAGATCTGTATTCTCATGCCACGTTAATCTCATTCTAACTACAGATACCAGCCTATTTAACCTCTGTGGATACAGCCTCTTTATCTAGAAAATGAACATGCTGTGCTGTGGTTAGGGTTGCCAGATAAAATACAGCAAGTCCTGCTACATGTGAATTTCAAATGAACAAAATTTTTTCAGAATAAGTATGTTCTGTATTTTTATTCACTAAATTTAACAGCTCTGGCTGAGCAACTTCTCAGGTCTTACCTGGTATTACTTGAAATTATATACACAATAACAATTGCTGAATTACTGAAAGTTGCTCTGTGCTAGGCATATTTGCTTTTAACATAGATTATCTAACATAATCCTCTACAAAGAGTTAGAGGGAGCACAGTCTACAACATTGCCCTCACCGCTGATCCCACTGGAAAGTTCAGGATCCTCAAGCCAACCCTTAGTTACAATAGTCCACTAGAGGACTCAAATAACTCACCATAAGCTATTAGACTAGCAGTTATAGTTTCCTATAAGCTGAAAACTAGAGGTTAAAATCAGCCAAGGGAAGAGGCACACAGAGCAGAGTCCAGGAGGGTCTCACACTAGCCTCCATGTGTCCTGCCTGGTGGAAGTGTGGGCAGCGTTAACTCCTCCTGGAGATGGCGGGTGACTGTCCACACAGAGCCTTGCCAACCAAGAGAGTTCACCTGAACTCTGGAGTCTTCCTTGGGGCTCCATCATTGACTGCCCACATAGCTGACATCAGCCTCCAGTCCCCACATAGGTCAAACAAATAGCATAGCATTCAAAATCCCCACCATAAATCAAATTGTAAGACTTTCTGGCATGGCTCAAAGATCCCAGGTAAACAAAGACACTCTTATCAGGAAGGACATTCCAAGGGCCTACAGACAACCCCAAGCAGTCAGGGCAAAGGCCAGATTTCTTTTTGGGCAAAGTTACATTTTTTAAGAGAAGTAAAATAAAGATTAGTAAAGAAGTAAAGAAGCAAAGAGAGAGGTTAGCAGTAGTTCTAATTTTAAAGATGAAAAAACTGAAGTACAAGGTCAAACGGCTCATCCATGGTCATATAAATAGTAGCAGAGACGGGATTCAGACTCAGAGTCTATGCTTTTTATCACCGAACTGTGCCACTGTACTTGATCCACAGAAAGATCTAGAACAAGTCCTGATAACTAGTGTATTCTTCCAGCTACTTCTATTCTCAGCCAAGCCATTAACTCCTTTTAAACCAAGCCTGATCCAAGTCAGGTTATTTACAATAAAAGCTTGGTATCGATTCCCTGATTTCTTAACTGAGAAAACAGCGAACAATTGTTTTTGATTTTGACTGAAAAGGTACAGCACCCAACTTTATCAAACTGCACCACAAATGTTGAGCATCCTGTGTGCTGGGCAGTGCACCAATGGCGTTACTGTACCCTAGCAAATGTTAGTCATGAAGGTGTTCCTTCACACTGTAATTTCCAAATGGGCCATGTGTGGTTCTCATTTAGATTCTCTCTCTCTCTCTCCCTCACTTCCCCTTCCTCCCTCCCTCTTTCTCCTGCCCTCTCACTGAGGATGGTGGTCCTAGGTAAGACCTAGCTATCAGGTGTTTGTTGGTTTTCTCTCTTACTCCTTATCTTTAGGTCTCTTAAGTGAGAAGAACAAGGTCTCTTAGCTTGTCCTTAGGGGAAAAATAGGCAAAGCCAGCTTTGGTTTGTAGTTCTTTTGGCCTATTTAGCAAAATAAAACAAACAAAAATTATTTAATTTAGCAATTAAAACAAACAAAAAACCCTCAAGGGTAAACTGAATTATCAGAAGAACTGCCTAAATTCAAAGGCCAAAGCCATTGTTAACTCCATTTGTGCTGCCACTGCATTCTTTTCTTTTTCGTTATTTCAAATAGTGACTTCTTGAGGAGAACAAATAGTCTAAAGAATGCCTATATTTTTGCCAAAATAACACCATTATTGAAACCCAATAGTTCCCACTTAATATGCTGTAAGAGTATATGTAGAGAAAACTGAGTATGAGAGTATTTATGTAAGGAGGTCAGAATCACACAGCAAGTCAGTGGCCAAGTCAGAACTAGAACAAGGGTTTCTTAATTAGAACTCAACAAAGGTCATGCCACCTCCTCTACAGAGAGAAAAAAAGAGAAAGTTTTTGCTCTGGAAAGAAGATCAAGCAAAACCTAACAAAGGGAGGTGGGCTGGCACTCAGTCAAACATATGAAGTAACTCTAAATGTAACAGCTTAGGAAAGATTTGCTGAAACCAGAAGAGGATTTTATTTATTTACATATTTTTTGCTATTGTTTAATCTACATTTTACACTTGACTTTAGACAACACATCAGTAAAACAGTCTCCAAAAGGAATGTTTTGTTGCTTGGACTGAATTTTTTGTTTATCACTTTGTTTTTATTGTGTGGTGTGTTAAAAGTGTGTGGCATTTGAAGTAGTGGGAGTTAGAGAATGAAAAGGCTACTTTTTTTTTCGCTTTGAAATAATTTCACAATATATTACAACATAAGGGTAATATTAGCAAATGTTAAAACACAGGTGCACCAAGGCCAGCAGTTAATTAGTCTCAGATATCACCAATCATTTCTGATGCTGGCCAAAGTTTTCCCATTTCGAGAAAAGAGATACTGGTGCACACTGGCTGAATGTCAATGTTAAACAACTCATAAATCCTGGTTTTTATTGAGCATTGTTAGGGATTAATGTTTGTCTCTCCTTCCCCCAAAATCATATGTTGAAATCCTAATCCTCCAAGGTCTCCTCCTATTAGGAGTTAGGGTCCTTGGGAAGCAATTAGGCCCATGGGGTGAAACTCCCATGAATGGAATTAGTGCCATTTTAAAATAGATGTCAGAGATCTCGTCCCTTCTGACATTTGAGGACGCAATAAAATGGCCAGTTATGAATCATGAAGCAAGACATCAAACCTTCCAGCACCTTAACCTTGGGTTTCCCAGCCAAATGTAAGAAATATACGTTTGTTGTTTAAGCCACTCAGCCTATGGTATTTTTGTTGTAACAGCCCAAACAGACTAATCAAGCACTTATTTTGAATCAGTCACTATTTTACAAACACATTATAGTATTTAGTCCTCACAACATCCCATTTTACAGATAAGAAAATTGAACCCAAGTAAGGTTAACTAACTGCCCATATTTTGCCACTAGAAAGTGGCAATGTTTGTATTTGTATCTGGTTTCCGCAACTTCAGGACTCGTACTATAAATCATATAACATTCCCTATTAATATGGTGATGTAATAAAATGGACATTATTGTTTGGATAGCTTGGCTTGGTTTGTTTTGATCTGGTTGGACTTAGTTTGGTTTTAAGCCAACAGTAGCAAAAGAAAATTTTGTTTATCATCATTTTGGCTTAAACTACTTTACTTGTTCTGCCTCAAAGCAAAGATGTTTCAGCATATTTAATGTGTCAACAAAAAATCTACAGATAAAAGTTCACATAATTAAAAAAGTTAAAATATTTAAATAAATTATAATTAGCAGCTGTAAAGTGCTTCTCATCTTTAAAGAGTTTACTAGCCTTTTAATCTTCTCGGACCTCTGCAGTCATTCTCACAGGTGGTTGACGCATAAACTCCCAAGTGAGGAAGAAGGTCAGAGAGCTTTGCCTCGTGGGAGAAACCATCACCAAATCAAAATCAATCCTTATGTGCCTGACTCTTTAAAAATGCTGTACGGTATGGAAACCGCACACTGGCCTTCCTTCTGTGCTGAGTTCAACTGGACTCAGACTCACAGAGAGGGAGACAGTAGGTTAAAGCAGCTCTTCCCTTCCGGGCACTGGGGAGACCCCCTTGGAGAAGTAATCATTCCAATGTGTGGGTAAATAGGAAGGATCAACACCACTGAAATAAAAAGCATCACTGAGAGACAGCAATTAGCAATAAAACTAAATATGGAAACACGTTAAAGAATTGCTAAAGAAGAACCATTCTGAATTTCAAGAGTCTATTTGATGGGAGGACAAATCTGTGTTTCTAGGTCTGTAGACTTCCACAGAGCCTATATCTGGTATTCCTTGAATACGCTGAAATCATTACAGAAAAAAGAAGTGCTGAGAGTCAGTAATAGATCAAGGAAAATAACCTGGAAATAAGAACATATTATTAATTACACTTTGGTAACAATCCTGGAAGCATCATAAAAATCTAAGCCAAGCATTGAATGAATCTGACTTTCTTGCCAGCATTAGCAAGACAACCATTTATTTGCAATCCAAGAATAGAAAGAGTAGAATATTTCTACACCATCACCTGTGTGGGTCTAAGTCAGGTATCTGGGCCTTTGAATTGGGCAGTGGGGAATAAAATAAGTAGCAACCAAAAATAAAATCACAAAATACTGGACAGAAACAGGAGTCATCCATCAGCAATCACTCATCTAACATTCATGTTTGGAACTGCGGGTATTAACAGGTTGAGCTGTAGTATACAATCAGAGTCCAAAGTTCACAAATCAAAGATGTGTCAGTTCTCACAGATGCACTGTGCTCACACATAAAATAACCCAATGAGACTGTCCATCATAATCTGGGCTCCAAAGGTCTAAGAACTGCCACCCAAGAGTGACGAGACCAGGTCCCATGATGAATCAAGGTTAATTCCAGAGAACATCTGTTAGCTGTATTTCTATGGCTTTGAGGGAATCTAGAATATTTCCTTTTAATCACAAAGTAAATCAAACCAGTATATATTATGAAGCAACTGCATGATGGATGGCTATTTTAAACAAGTGAGCCACCTAAAATTTCTAACAATGGTATTTCAAATCAGAGTCCAGTCTAGTAATCAGTACAAAATTGGTCCAAATAAAGATAATTGTGGTGAAGTTTCATCAAATAAATAGCAGTGGTTCAAATAAAATGCCAGTTTGCTGCTGGTATTTGCCTATGGAAAATAAGCAGACCCAGAGATTCAGGGTTGAAGATAAGTGAGCCTCTTCATTGAAGGGACAGAAACCACACCAACCAAACTCCCCAGATTTCCTGCAGCTCCTTCAGCAACCCTAAACCGATCAAAAAGAAAGTTCAGCTGGCCTTAGTCCCATCTGGATGCCAAGACTGAAGCCAGTGAACAGAAGTAAACATATTATAGAATGGAGACTCGTGGATTTGTATTAATTTATTTTGGAAATGGCTGATTGGATTTTGAAAAGACAACAAAACTTACCATTTGTTCACTTCATATCAGGATGGTTAGGAGAAAAATTTACTCTAAAATGTGTCTAGGAGTTCCTTGATGGTTCAGGGGTTAAGGATTGTCATTGTCACTGCCATGGCACGGTTTCAGTCCCTGACCCAAGAACTTCCACATGCTTTGGGTGCAGCCAAAAATTTTTTTGAATTAAAAAAAAAAAAAAAAGGGAGTTCTTGTCATGGCGTAGTGGAAATGAATCCAATTAGAAACCGTGAGGTTGCGGGTTTGATCCCTGGCCTCACACAGTGGGTGAAGGATCCGGTGTTGCCATGAGCTGTGGTGTAGGTCGCAGATGTGGCTGGGATCCTGCGTTGCTGTGGTTGTGGTGTAGGCCGGCAGCTGTAGCTCCGATTCAACCCCTAGCCTGGGAACTTCCATATGCTGCACATGTGGCGTGTGCAGCCCTAAAAAAAAATTTTCCTTTCGAACTTTTAAAAAATAAAAAATTAAAATTAAAATGTGTCTAGTGCTGTTCCTTGTTAGGTTGTATGTGTGTGCTGTTTTTCTTTGTTTTAAAATCCTAGTTTGATTATATGTGTGACATGAATCCTACTTAATCGGGACTGGCTAAATGGCTGCCATCATGGCTGATATTAAAGCTGTCATTTAGTTAGATAGCACTAACTTACTGGGAGAGAATGTGGCCTCGGAAGAAGCCAGAGAAGAGTATGAGTAGTGGGCAGTAGCAGCTGTGTGTCACTGAGGGCGAAACAGGATGGGGACGAGGAGAGGGGCCAAGTACAGACATTCCAGCGGATCAGAGAGGTCTCTATGCAAAACTAGCCCATGGTTTTGTTTTTTTTTTTTTTTTGCTTTTTTGCCTTTTCTAGGCATATGGAGGTTCCCAGGCTAGGGGTCTAACAGGAGCTGTAGCCGCCGGCCTTGACCACAGCCACAGCAATGCGGGATCCGAGCTACATCTGCGACCTACACCACAGCTCACGGCAACACCGGATCCTTAACCCACTGAGCAAGGCCAGGGATCGAACCAGCAACCTCATGGTTCCTAGTCTGATTCGTTAACCACTGAGCCACGATGGGAACTCCAAGCCCATGTTAACAATGTAGAAATTACTTAAATTTTAGGAGTTATATATCCAAAAATCAGTGATTTCATTTTAATTTTTTAAATGATATAAAATATATTTTTCAAGAATAAACAATATTACATCCTGAAATTTAAATTTTAACTTCTGCTAAATTTTTATACTAAATGTCTGGAGGGTATTTTACTTTTATGTATTATTTCTTTTACTATAATAATTTTGTTTCCTTTTTACTTGGCTTACCCTTCCCCATTCCTAACCCAATCTTTTGGCAATTAATAGTAACAGCCTGGAGTTAATTCCTTCACTTCTCCTACTATAGATTATATTTTCAAAATATAAAATAGAAATCTACAGGAAGTCAGGGAAAATGGTGGAAAAATAACAAATAGTTAAAAAGAAGAACTTCCACAATGGCATGTTCTAAGACAATCATGATACTATTTTAGGAAATTTCTTCCTTGAATTATTTCTTTGCATAGATTTAAGTTATTTTTTAAAGTTAATATATATATAACTTAAAATTTTATTACATTTACCTGTAGCTTTCACTAAAATTAAGAATGAGTTTTAAGGATACTTGTAAATATCTGCATAAAATTCTGCTGAATGGATGGATCATGGATGTGGCAGAATATTGGTACTCTTAGTGCCAGCATCCATGTGCTTCTCTTCATTCCCAGATGCCTTTGCAGTTAGATTAGCTAGAACCTAGTCAATGGATTGTGCAGGAGAGTGGTATATGTCACTCCTAAGCTTCTCTAAATCTTCCCTTTGCTCTCCCTTCCTTCTTCCCTCAACTGGATATAGAGGTACAAGCTGAAGACTTAGGAATCCAAGAAGTTGATAAGAATGTGCATTGTTGAAGCACCACATAAAAAGCCATTTACCAAATACCTGATTAGACTATGACATAAGCAAGAATTAGAACTTAGTTTACCCTCCTTAATGCATAGCTTACCCTAAAATTTTACCTTCTACACATATTGGTGCTGTGGGTGTTGTGGTTGTATGGCCCTGATGGAATTGCTTCAGGATATCTTTGAAAGGAAGCGTAGTTAAATGATAGCCCCAGGCACTGCTCCTTAGCTCTGCCCGCCCTGGTGTTCACAGCAACATCTGGCTTCTCCCGGACTGCCTGCTCCCAGCCAGTGACTGAGTACACAGTGCATAATAGAGCCCAGATATCCCTATCTAAAGCAGGGACCCTATAACATTTATTCAAGGACTCCCATCAATATAGGTGAGCCTTTCTAAGAACTATACTGCAGTATGGAAGGTTCTTCCAACTCTTGCCCCCCTTCTTTATCTTTCACAGGTTTGTCCAATAAATCTCTTACATACATATAATCTCATCTTTGCATCCTCTTCCTGTAGGATCCAAACCAGCAAAGGTTATTTCAAAATTTTTATGATAATATATAAAATTGTGATGAAAACATTTATGCATATTTTCTGAATTTCAGAAAAAATTCTTGAATGAGATTCTTCAGTAGGCAAGATGAACATTTTTAGAACTCTTGGCACTTGTTGCCAAATGGGTTCCAAACTGTCACAATTTACTCTAATACCAATAAAAAATGAAAGTACTTATATTACTACATCTTCAACACAATTAAATGTACAGTATAAAAAATAAGAAAAGCACTTTGCTCATTAGAAAGGCAAAAATTGTCATTCAGGGCTCTTTTATGTACTTTTTAAGCCTGGTGAACATGAAGAAGATTCTAGATACCTGTATATAAACTGTATTTCCTCTCTTGTGAGAATTCTATTTGTATATTTAGCCCGTTTACCTAAATCTTAGCATTTTTTCTATTTGTGACATTTATTTTTAATCA
Source organism: Catagonus wagneri (assembly GCA_004024745.2). Classification (NCBI taxonomy): domain Eukaryota; kingdom Metazoa; phylum Chordata; class Mammalia; order Artiodactyla; family Tayassuidae; genus Catagonus; species Catagonus wagneri. Next base: position 2,304,544 of record PVHT021183693.1, on the reverse strand, counting down.
CTAAAATCCCTAGTTCTTCTTTAATTTCCTCTTTAAAAAACTAATCTAAAACAAAAACAGAATAACTCAACAGAAACTGTTGCCTTGTAAGTACATCACTGTTACCTGTGGCTAATGATAAAATATGAGCTGTTTTTAAATAACACCCTTCCAACATGTCACGAGCTCCTCTTTTACCAGAATGTCAACATTTATTTCCTGGCAAATTTTAAATGTTAACAAAGAAATATGTGTTGAACCACCTATCATGGAAATTATAGAAACCTCTGCTAAAGATACTTAAGAAAATGTCATATTTCTTCCTAAATAAATTTTGTTTTTATTTTGCTCAGTATAGTATTGTTGATGGTCCTTTACTCACCCTGCATGTCTCCAAGGAATAAAATCAGTTGTGATTATTCTATAGCTTCAAAACAAAAGATCACAATGAAAAAGGCTCAAATTTGTATATAGAATCTTTATTTACAACTGAATTCACACACACACACACACACACACACACACACACACACGCAGAGTCCTAATGTTGATGTATAAAAATAAAGAAAATAATGTTACAAACACCTTTGTATACACCACCAAGCTTAAGAAATATTGCAGATCATATCAAAGCCCCTTTCATAATCTCCTAAACCTCTCCTCTCCAATCCACCAAAGATAGCTGCTTTAGAAAATTTAATGTTGAGCAATCTTACTCTTGTTTTTACACTTTCACTATATATGCATCATATGTCAATAAAAAATCTACAGCATTGTTTTGCATTATTTAAATTTTATATAAATTGTATCCTACCCAACATATCCTTCAACTTGTTTCTTTACCTCAAAGATATATTATTTTTGAGACTGATTTATCTTGGCAGGTGTAGCTCTGGGTCATTTTAACAGTTGTATGGAATCTTTCTCCAGATAATGTCTGTGGATCAGCCAGCAGCACAGCAGTATCTGGGAATCTGTTAGAAATGTAGAATCTTGGAACCCACCTTAGACCAACAGAATCAGATTCTGTATTTTAACAAGACGCCTGAATGATAGAGATGTACACTAAATTTTGGGAAATACTGGCATCGATTTCCATAGTATTAAAATCTCATACTTTATCCACTTTTGCTAGTGGATATTTAGACTGTTTCTAAATTTGTAATATGACGATTTGACATCTTGTTTGTTTTATGTTTTCAAGAAAACTTTCCCATCAATAAAACAATAAAGGGCTCATAACCATTTCCCACTTAGGCATGTAAATGACTTACCGAGGGAGTAGTTCTTTATCCCAGAATTAGGTGGACTAGTAACATGTATAAAAAGCCCTCAGTGTGCAAAACATGTCACATTTCGTCACTTGTACTAAACTGACTAAAATCTTGCATCTGTTGACCAAGGCCATCAAGATATCCCACATCACAAATCACAAATTTTCATAGTTTCCTTCCCTTCACACCCATTTTACTGGAACCTTAACCAGCAAAGATAAGAACAAGATGTCTAGTTATCAATCTACCAGGTCAATGATGAGGATGCTCCCTGACCAGGCCTACAAAACCCTTTCAAAGCTCTGGCTCCACAGAGAGACTTCTGCATAAAGTCTTTCCAGAGACTTCAATGAGTCCAGTGCCCATGCCCCCATACACACAGGCAAGCATTCACTTCAGGGTCCTGCAACCTCCAGATGCCTCACTGGGCCACCTACAGCCCTTTTGTTTTCCTTCTCAGTATTTGAGGCATCAGTCTGCTGGGAAGAGTAATTACCCAGTGCAGACATAAAGTGCCACCAGAGTTCTCTCTTGTTCTTTAGGTCAACTCCGGTATGCCTAAAACTCTTTCTTTCTTCCATAAAAATCTGTTAATTCTCCTTTGGGAACAAGGGGAGCTCAAATCTTGGGGAGAAGCCCAATTTAAATCCTCTTGTTTCTAAAGAAAGAACATACAACACAGAAAAATAATTCAGGATGCCAATTAATTTCTCATAACTCACTCTATTACAAGCTTAACATTTACTAAAGTTAGAGGATCTAATTCAGGGTAAACCAACTAAGTTCTCTTTAGTACTGACTGTCCTTAACACCGAGTCACCACATTTTTTTTTTTTAAACTCCTCTCTTCTCCACCTCAACACCTTCTCTTTTATAAATTAGGAATTTGGCCCCAGACAGTACAAAGGCTTACAAAATCTTAACCAGGGTTCCAAGTTTGCTTTGGAAATAATGATGCCAGAGTTCCTCTGGAAAACATCACTTAGGAAATGATTTCATGGACTCCATGCAGCATGAATCCAATAGGATTTGCCCTTCTTGGGACCATAATGAGTGTTTGTTCAAAACTCAACCTCAGCAATGAAGCTGGAGCCTCACGATGAGTCCTTAACACCAATGAGTCACAAAAAATATATATATTAAAAATAGAACCTGGCAAGGTAGAAACAAATCAGAGAAACTGGTAGGATTGACAGATGATCTGAAGGTAGACTCTAGTAATGTCAGCAGTTATGAAAGATTTGCTAAGGTGGACACAACTAGTTGATGGTAGGGGTGGAAAAATTCCATGAGTCTTGTTGCCCAGGCAATTCAATTTAATAAACGTGTTCATTATCCACTAGGTGCAAAGTCCTTCTTTATTTTATTGAATCTATGATATCATCCTGTAGAGTAATATACTGATTATCATCATACATATAAGGATGCTAAACCTTGAATTTTAAATAAGAACTATAGGAGTTTGGGAATAGCAGATGCAAACTATTATACATAGGATAGATGAGCAACAAAGACCTATTGTATAACAAAAGGAACTACACTTAATATTCTATAATAAAGCACAATGGAAAAGAATATGAAAAAATATGTATATAACTGAATCACTTTGCTGTATAGCAGAAATAACACAACATTATAAATTAACTATATTTCAGTAAAATAAATTTTTAAAAAAGAATTATATACTTGGCAAGTAACAAAACTGAGTTTCCTCCAGGTGGGACTTCTGGTTGCAAACCCAGCTCTCTGTCCTATCTATATACCTCACTAAATAAACAATAAGAATATCAGGCAGTTATAGACCTCTAGATGTGCCAGCTCCGAAGAAGTCTATTAACAGTAATCATCCTGAGCATCCCATCTTTTGGCACTTTTCTGCTCAGATTAGATTCTATCCACCTGAAAAGAAGCTACAGTATTTATAGCACATTTGCTTTGCCAAATGTCTGCTTTAACCTGTACACAAATTCTGAAGTAATCCTTCCTGCCTGGCATTGACTGGGTATTGTCAGGTCAGAAGGGCACCACTATTCCTTATCAGATATTCACTGGGCATTCTCACCGGAGAACTCAAGATTCCAGACTTGGACTTTGTTCTATTTTATAATAGCAAAGAACACCTCTCCCTCTCCCTCTCTCTCTCTCTCTCTCTCTCTCTCTCTCTCTCTCTCTCTCTCTTCCTTCCCTCCCCCAGCTCATCACCACCACAACCACCACCACCAACTGAGGGAACAGTGAGAAGGCAGCTATCTGCAAGCCAAGAACAGAGCTCTTACCAGGAACCAAATTGACCAGCACCAGGATCTTGGATCTCCCAGCCTCCAGGGATGTAAAATATAAATTTCTGTTGTTCAAGCCACCTAGATCATTGTGTTTTGTTAGACCATCCTGTGATGACTAAGACACACATTCTCTTTCCCCTATGCCTATCTCATATGTCTCTCTCAAGTAGTTTCCAGGTCGTTTTATTTTCCCCACAAGTACTGGTTTACATTTATGTAAATAATAAGTATAAATGTATGGGAAATAGAAGGATAAGAAAAAATAGACATGGGGTCCCTACCCTCATGGAGTTCATAGTCCAGTGGAAGAGGTAAATAGGAATCAAATCATTATATATATATAATCATATAATTGCTATATTACTGATAGCAGGCTCCCTGGCCCACCCCTACATCCATCAGCCATGTCTGTGTAAGTCCAAAGGCAAATTCTGAACACAATTCAAGATTTATTTTTCCTAGAGATTTCTCACTCCCTGGATTAATTAAGAAATACATATTGGTATTCGTTAAAGAGGTCCATAAGATACCCAATCCCACTGCTTAATTCATTCAAGTCTCAGCTACAGTAAATCTGGCTCCTGTGATGTAGCGATTAGTTTCAAAACAAAAACAACTCCAGGAGAGGTAGTACATGACTTTACAGCCACATTAAGGTATAAAATCTGAAAGCTGACATCCTTGAGAGAAATTTTCCCAACAAGGTATGTGCAAATGTTTCCTATGGTATCATTTTGCCTCAGGCCTGTCCCAGAGGAGAACTATGACTTCAGAAACACAATAAGAGTTTAAAGTCTTACTAAGGTAATTTTATTTCCATTTTATAAGTCTTATGTACATTTCAGATAGTTTCAACCGCCTTGGTAAAAAATATTACAAATGAAGTTTGGAACATTTCCTCTGAAGAAAAACTCTTTCTGCTATCAGACTGTTTGGAGGAAGGTTACGTACGGCAGAATGATTAGGAGAATTTTAAGATAATTGCTGTTCAGTGCTGCGGTTTAGAATTTGAGGTTGGGGTTTGAAAGGGCAGAGTCAGCAGAAACTTTATGACATCTTAAATAAATTAGAACAGAATACTTTCACCATATTTAAAACACGGCTATTTTTTTTCAGAACCAGCAAGAGTCTCTCTCAAGAGCACTTTACACTTCTAACCGGTACAGAGTAAACAAGTAACTTCATTTCTGAGACACCTGCTACAGAGGAAAGTGGCTGCTGATTTGAGTCCCAGGGTTTTTAAAGAAGAGGAATAGAGAATGTGATTTGGGTAGGTCATAGAGGCTCAGCTGAGGTCAGTGTCACAGGTAATATAGGGTCTATGGATTGTTGGGGGTGATCCTTCTCTTCCATGGTATGTAATGCTATTTTCAAAGGGAAACTGGTGATGCAGTTGGATGGAAAGTAGCTCAGATTTCTAAAGCTGTATCCTAATGACTTGGGATAGCAAAACATTCAGAGATTTGATGGAGAAGGAGGTTTCTTCCTTGTAATTGTGGAGGAGATGATGACATGTCTGGGTACCATGCTTACTCTCACAATGAGTCAGCTTGTGCTGGATGGTTCCTGAGAACACAGGCCCAGGTTTAATAACACATCGGTAACAGGATTTAGTAGAGAATAAGAGCACTGCCAGGGAGCAGAGGACTCATTAAAATAGCCTAACCTACAAATGCATGGCATGCCCCTGCTCTAAATCCTTCAGTGGTGTCCTAAAGCCTATGGTATAAAACCTAAACTCCTCAACATGACACTCGTCTACCTAAGGAGGCTTCAAGCCACTGTTCTTCCTTATTTGCATATTTGGTGCTTCAGGATGTCCACATACTCTCCTGCCTCTGGGTCTTTGTTCCCAAAGTTCCCTTTCTCCCCCCACAACTTTTGAGTGTCTATTTGTCTTTCAAGTCTTGACTCCAGGGTGACACACTTTTCCCTGTCTGAGGCTATTCTTCCTCCACCAGGCAGAGCAACTCACCGCCCTACACCCTTCTACTACAGCATGTCTTACCACTTTGTATAGTCATTATTTGCCTTGTTCAGGGACTGTAAGGTCCCTGAGAGCATGATCCAAGCTATCTTCTTTCTAACCTACATATTGGGTGACTTTGGACAAATTACTTAACCACTTTGTACCTCAGTTTTCTGGCAGGATGGTGATTACTTACATCAAATTTCCTTGCACTTTGAAAAATAAAAGGATATGGATACTCTCCATCCAGGCTGGTGATGTCGAGTATAAAGAGGCTGCACAGGAAATTCACAACAGAGAAGGGGCAATTTGGAAGTTAGGATTCTAAAGTGAATCGAGAAAACTAAGCCTCTGAGATCCCTGGAGAAAACTGGGAAAGATCACAGGATTGGGGCTCAAGGCCATCTGATCAACTCCTGAAGAATAAGGTTGTCCCAAGAGACTGAAAGATGAGGTTGTCCAACAATAAACATACACACACCAGTATTCCCTAATATTATACTACTGGTTATGTCTCAACATTCTCCATTTTCCAGCTTTACCCCAGGAGTTAACTCTAACTTTTCTCATGCCTTCTGTCAGATTATGTCAGTAGTGGTTAAAAAAAAAAAAAGACACTGGTCAGTCTTTCTATGAAGCTTCATAAAACTCCCCTGAGCAGATGCAAGTGACTCAGCACTCATTCATTCAGACAACAATCTCTTCAGAGTACACACCAAGCATTGGGTCTGCCCCAGCACTTCAGGGAGACAGAGGAAAGAGGTCATTCCTCAGGCTGCAGACTTTGGCCTAGAAATATCCCAGGACTAGAAACAGGGAAACCCAGCCTCCCTAGCTCCTGTAATACCTTGATCTAGCACAATCTCTATATGATAAGTGGATAGCCTCTTCTGAGCTGGTTACTTTGCTATTTCCAAAACCATAAAGTTGATTCCACTTCAGCAGGTGTAGTGTCCTAAGAAGGATTATTGTCACTTTCATCTTATAGTTTCTGTAATGTCCTTAAAAGGTTAAGTTACCCAGTCAAAATATGAACTCTTGATATCTCTGGATTAGAGGGCAACTGATAGTACCATTGTTCATCCAGGCTCATAAAAATATCATAGTTGAGGAAGAAATCAGTGACACCATTCTACGGTCAGGCCAACCATGACCTAAACTATTACAGCACAACCTCATTTCAATGTGTAAAGAACAGCTATAGATCCAGCAACATCATAATACATCCTTCCCTACACGCTATGGCCTTTTCTAGGACAGAATGGAGACAGTTAAGGAAAGTCTTGCGATGTTAATCCATCAATCACTCAGCAGGCCTGCGATGAAAGGCTTAGCACATCTGTTGCCCAGGTCCTCTGAACATGGGCTTTTTGCTTCCTTGAATAAAGTTCACATGTTCCTTAAGCTCAACAAAAACTTAAACCACTTTGGGATGGCATCAAAGGAAAAAACTGTTTGCCCTAAAATGGTCTCAAAATCAATATCGATTTTGACCATTTTCATGGTCAATTTAAAAATTTAAGGATTTCTCCAGGTTTGAAGGTCAGTTATCTTTTCCAGATCGTGAGGTACTGTTTCTTGCTAATATTTTCAGGTAAATGATACATGAAAATATTACACGTATATGGTTAACATCTTCTAAAATACCACCTTATTAGAAATAGAAAAGACGGGTTCATGAGTAGATAGTATCCGTTGGAAACTTGCAGTGGTGTGAATCTTGAGGCTTGAAAACAGATAAGGACAAAATCTATCACCTTGTAATGTGGCAGGCAGATGGGAGGCTTCACGGAGAATTATTTTCCTGAGTCCAACATGGTCTAGAATTGTGTATCTTTTGCTTTCCAGGGTTGGACTCCATTCTGCCAGCACACAAAAAGCTCCTCCTTACATCATGGAGTTGGGGAGGGGGTAGGATTCACATGAGCGAAGTTCACATTACAATTAAATAAGATAGAATATTATTTCTCTCTTACATAAGTCCAAAGTTGCAAAGCAGGGCTGCTGTAGTGTTTGCACAATCACCATGGACCCAGACTCTCTTTCTCTCCTTTGCTATTCTTATCATTGTCTTCCATTATTAAAGTTTCTCTACAATTCAAGATGTCCAGGATGTCCACATTCCAGGAAGAAACAAGCAAGAAGAGAAAGAGAGCAGAAAAGAGGATGGTAGTAGCTGATGTTCTTTTTAGGGAACATTTTGAAAGACCTGCCAATAGTGATTGCTTACATGTTCCAAATAACCAAAGAGGAGGCCCGGATATTGAATCTTTTACTGATTCCACCTATAATAAAATTGGATTTCAGTTAGTAAGGCAAAAGTGGATAATAGAGATTATTTGGTAACATCTCTTCCACAGATGTAGGAATCAAAATATCAAGTTATAGATTTATAGCAAGAAATATGACTGTTGCATTAAGGAATGGGAAGAACTCGGGTAGGAAGTCAAGTCATTAAGTAGCAGCTGGCTGCAGGTAAGCAACTGGTAATTGCCAAGAACTGATCCGTCAAAACAGAGGAACCACAGTTAGAGGAACAAGACAGCAGAAATCACATCTAATAAATAAAGCAGGACAAAGGAGGAAAAGAATGTCAGTGTCACAGTACAGCTAGGAAGCAGAAGCAAGTAAACCAAACCAGATCAAACTCAAAGAATGTGAAAAGGGAATGCATTTGCAGAGTTAAAAATAATTGTGCTATTACAAAGTTTCTCAATCTCGGTGCTACTGACATTTTAGATTGAATAATTCTTTGTTCTCGGGACCTATCTTGCATTGCAGCATTTTTAGCCTCCACCCACCAGATGCCAGTCATGACAATTAAAAATGTTTCCAGATACTGCCTAAGTCTCCTGACCTAAGGCGAATCTGGTCACTCCATGCCGGACAACACTTTGCTAGAAGATTTGCTGTTGTTCCAACTCTGAGTTGCATTAAGGGCAGTGAGTTACTGCTTATATTTCATGTTATTTTATCTCAGGAGATGTGACTCTCAAAACTGCAAGGAGATCTAGGGAAGGGGTCAATAAAAGTGGTGTGGATGCATGCTCTGGGATCCTAGGCAGCAGTTAGAAGCAAAGAACTAGATGGATGTACAGCTACAGCAACATGACTTTAAAACAGTGTTAAGCTTTAAAAAATTAAGGGAGATCCATAGAATAACATGCATAGAAATTTAAAATACAAACAGAATAACCCTCAAGATTTTACAAAGATACAGCCCTATTGGATGACATGTATCAGAGATACTAGAGTGAATGCCTATGTCAGACCAGGATGGAAACTAATGGGGGGAAATAAAACTAAATTAAAGATAAAACTTTATATAATACAATGAGTTAGTATGCCATGGAGTGAAGAGTATAATTAAGTCAACTCTCACACTTGCTGTCCAAAACGAAAGAAAGAAAAAAAAATCACACTGGATATCTCAAGTTCCCATTTTCATTAGATGCTTAATATGTTGTAATGGTGGAGGCTCTCCTGGCACTGAGCAAGCTCATAATTTGTGGATATGTCAGGCAGAATCTTGCTGATAATTTCCCGATTATGATACAACCCTTAGGCTTTAAGTTATGTGAATCATCAAGAACTTGTGACAGGAGGTGAGCTGAACTTCTATAGGACTAACTAAGCTCCATTTTCATCATTTTAAGTAATCAAGCTGTTTTGTCACCATTCTTCATGTAGAATCTATATTCTTGGTCCCTGAAATGGACACAGAGCATTGGCATATCAGACTTTGGCCTGATAGAGCAATTATTACCACTAAACTTGCTCTCAGATAATGGGGAGTGTCCATGTCTCAAACTGTTTGACCGGCATTACCTCCTTTCAGGTTAGTAGGTAAAGGTGGAGATGACATTTCAGCCATAGACGGCTCAGGTGTGGAAACTTCTCCTCCATTTTATTATCTGCTCCTATCTTGAGCCACTCATTACAGATGGCCAAAAGCATTGTTACACGGCTCCATCATGAACTTAATATGCAAGATAAACAATGAGAAAGATCTCTAAGAATTTCATTACTAACATGGAGCGATAATTTTGCAAGAGTGACATGACCCACAGGAGGGTTTGGTGGCGCTATGGTAATTCAAATTTCTGATGGTAGCTGGTTGGGGCAGACAAGGAGATGTGCCACTCAGATCCCTTCAAGGAAGGACTCCTGACCACTGCAACGACTGTGATAGTAGCTAGCCCCCAGCTTTTATCTCCTTTAGGTTCTCCCTTAAGCATTACCCTCAAGGTCTCACTCTGGCCAGAAAAGCCACCAGTCAATGGTTAAGCACGGCAGTGGGGCCCTGCCATTTCTGCCCAGTGTGAGACTTCTCTAACAGGCAGTTTTTGCTCAAAAATTCCCCCACTGAGTTGTTTTTGTCTTTTTAGGGCCACACCTGTGGCATATGAAGGTTCCCAGACAAGGGGTCTAATCGGAGCTGTTGCTGCCGGCCCATGCCAGAGCCACAGCGATGCCAGATCTGAGCCGTGTCTGCAACGTACACCACAGCTCATGGCAATGCCGGATTGTCAACTCACTGAGCGATGCCAGGGATCGAACCCGCAACTTCATGGTTCCTAGTCAGATTTGTTTCCACTGCATCACATGTCTGTCACATGGAATGACGATTGTTAAGCCTCCTAATATTCCTCCTTCCCTTCATTTTTAGCTGAGAACAGGCATGTCAGAATAAAGACTATTATCCACCATCCTTTGCAGCAAGGCATCAACATCCAAACCAAACCAGGATCCGTGACACCAAAAAGATTACAAACGATACAATAATTCCTAAATTAATCCCATTTTTAAACCCCTTGAGGTCAGAACTATCTCTTGTACCATACAGTACAACACAGTACCTGACGCGTAGTTGAAATCCAGCACATATTTTGATTTTGAGCCCCACATATGGTTGGAAGCTACACATTTATGCTCAAGTTTTTCCATTTAATTTGTTTCTAGGAGTTCCCATTGTGGCCCAGTGGTAACAAACCCGACTAGTATTCATGAGGACATGGGTTTCATCCCTGGCCTCACTCAGTGGGTTATGGATCCACGTTGCTGTGGCTCTGGTGTAGGCCAGCAGATACAGCTCTGATTAGACTCTTAGCCTGGGAACTTCCACATGCCACAAGTGTGGCACTAAAAAAAAAAAAAAACCAACATAGTAACAATTTGTTTCTAAATTGAATGAAAGCTTCTCAGGCTCTTAATCCCAGGAGGTAGGCTTTTGTCATCAAACTGTTGAATATGTCCCAAGATATCTATTTTAACCTCAGAATCTGATCTAGTTCCAATATTATTTCAAGGTTGATTTAAACTGTATACAATTATCTAGCTTTTTAAAAATGGAATTTCCTTTTTATATCAGAAAATATGTTCCCTTTACCGAATCTCTGTGAAACAACTGAGCAGATGACAAGCACTCTGTTTCAAGACAGGACTTTGGGAAATTTTCATACATTAATGAACGACCCCTTTCTCTACACTGGCCAAATCATAGCAGCCTAGGAATTCAAAAGAGCTTAAATATGGATATTGAAAGTTGATATTTCATGACAATCACCTCAAAGAACATTTCAAAGTTTCTTTTAAGTTTTGATATTCACCCACAACTTATTCTCAACCTATTTCCCTCTATTCCACTAAATACCAACTTCATGTTACGCTTGAGGTTAAAAATCTCCCCAGTTTTCTAATGCCAAATCCACATATGTCATTAAGATAAAACAAGCTCAGTTTGAACCAAGAGTCACTGGCTAGTTTTATATCTTATGGGGAAAAGCTGAAATCTGAGTAAAGCAATCATTTTGGTAAAGGCTTTGGAATGAGTACTTTTCCTTTTACGGCAAATTGTTCCAGTCACTTCTCTGTTCTCTTGCAAGTCTAAGCGACAACTTAAACACTTTTGTACTCCGTTCAAATCTTGGATAAGAAAAGTTATTCAAGGACATAGATCTAATGCTTATAGTTCCAGTGCTTTCCCCAGAATGAATTACAACCTCTGCAAGATGCAGAAAGAAAGTTACAAACCCTGACGTCTTATACTTTCTTCTGTGACACCCAGGTCACCACAAAAGCCTCTTGAGGCTAGCAAGCCACGTCAGCAAAGTCACACAGGTTTCTGCCTGCACTGACTCTGCTGGAGGATTCTATCAGGGCACCCGTCCCAGACCCTCATCAGTTATGTCATGTTTGGCTGTGGTTCATCCTGTAATGACATAGACTTGAAGATGTGTCAGTCGTGGCAATTCTGGTTACTTGGAACCTCACATGGTGCTTATGACCAGGCTGTAGAAATTGCCCAAGGAAGCCTCACACTTCAGTCATAATTTTAAAGAGAGGAAGAGAAAATTGCATGAACTCTGCAAGGAGTCCACAACCCTGGAGAAGCAGTGTGGAGCTGGGCTGACGGGTTTGAATCTCATTTCTGTCGTTAATTCACGGTGTGATTCTCATTAAGTTACTTTCCTCTCCACAGCTTCCTTCCTTCATATATAAAATCTAGGATCACAGGACCTAACTCTGTTGTGAAGACCAAAGCAGTTAAAATTTGTAAAGCATTTGGAATAATGCCTGGCACATGGTAAGAATTACATAAACGTTTGTTTAATGCATTATTAAGTCTTACCCCTTAGAGGATGCGTCTCTTACATAGAAATGAGTGTTTACATTCTTATATGGATTCTTACAAGATTTTCATACTATTCTTAATCCCCAATATGAAATGCATCTCACATAAATAAGATCCAGTTTAGCTCATTTCAGCTGATTCCTACAGTACCATTCATAAAAAGGCACTGGGCTTTGCAGAGTATGACATGGCCAGTGAGCCTCAATGCCTGCCCTCAAGGACACTGATACCTAACAGAAGGAATAAGAAACTGCGATTTTTAAAAGAAAGAAAGGAAGGAAGGGAGAGAAAGAAAGAAACAGTGTGATTTTAGTTTTTAGTCAAGTCTCTTAATTTCTCTCTCTGAGCTTGGTTATACATGTCCCTGTCTATAATCTCAGAGGTATCTTTCATCTTTAGCAATTTAAAAATCAAATCATTTAAAATAAAAGGCTGACAGCAATGAAGTACAGGAGAAATGCAATGAGTTAGGGAGGATCCTACAGGAGAGAAGATTATTTGTTAGCGTTTCACCAGGTTTAGTTATAACATGATACATATTGTCTCACCTTAAATTGTTGTTCCTTCTCTACTAACTCAAATTACCTAAGGCGTGCGATTAGGTCCGTGATGTTTTCTTTAGCATAAATCAGTACAATTTAAATTATGGGATATTTTTAAAATTTAAGCCTTTAAGGATAGATTTTATTGAGAAGTCCTTTCTTCACAGTAAAAAGGGATGTTTTGCACCCAGCCTAAGCCATCCAAGTCTCTATTTTAGGGAATCTAAATTGCCCTGACTCTAGCATAAACACGAGCTACACCCCATGGCAAACTCCTTGTCTGGTAAGTTCCCAGAAAGGGTCTCATATGTGCGACCACCCGCCTACTCACCACCGTCCAAGCTGCTCCCTGAGGCACTGCTGTTAATCTGCTCAGCTTTGCTCCTTGGAACATCTGCTGTGCTTATCTGCATATATCAGACTCCCCATCCTCAGCTGGGACCAGCATCTTCAAGACATTAGAAATAAGAAACTGTGTGATTTTAGTCAAGTCACTTAATCTCTCTTGTGATGCTAACAACAGTTCCACCAAACACCCAGGCTGCCTTTTGTTACTTCCACCTGGAGGTTCCCTCCCTGAAGGCCCCTCAGACGCCACAGATCCTGAACAAGTACACTCCTGTGTCTGCCAGTTGTCAACGTATGTGCTCATTATAGCACAATGGGAGAAAATCAAGACTCCCATTCACGTTAAAAGCTACTGGAATGGTCCCAAAAGGCAATGTGTCTTGGATTAAAAAATGTTACAAAGTTTGGTAGAATAGTTTTCAGATATTAGTTACACGTTGCTCTTCCTTCCAAAGACCAAAACGTGCTATTAGTGATTCAGGGACGGTCACCACCTTGCACTAGCTGGGTGTACCCTTCCAAAGTGACAGGCCTTGCTGGCAAGCCTGGCTGACCTTGGAGGGCTTCTTAAAATTCTAATGAGATCTCCTGGGAAGCCCTTCCCTCTGTACATAACTTCCGTCAGGAGGTTGACCAGTTCTCCCACATGCCTAGATGTTTCTTAAACTTGGCAGTGAACCACAGGTTAAGTCCTTTTCCAGGCATCTCCTCAATTCTCAAGAAATAGGCTTGAAATAATACTGCACAAGCTTTGAGAAAAAACACTTGATACAAGCCAAGTCTTCAGGTAAACCTCTAGAGAGGTAGCTGACTGAAATTAGGAGTAAAAAAAAAAAAAATGCAAAGGCAGTTATTCCTCCAAAACCCATTCAGCTCTTCTTTCAAATTATGAAAATTTATTTGTGGGTTTGTCCAGCCAGGACTACATTACTCAGGATCCCTTGCATCCAGGAAGCACCATGTGGCTGAGTTCTCACCAATTGGACAGGAGTGAAAGTGATACTGGAAACACTTGGGCCATTTGCTTAAAATGAAATCTGTACTTCCCTTTCCCCTCCTCTCACCCCTGAAACTGAGATTAATCAAGTTTCAACCAAGGGAAAATGAAGCAAAAACATGGAAGAGAAGGAAGGAAGGAAGGGAGGGAAGGGGGGAGAGAGGGAGGGAGGGGAAGGAGGAAGGGGAAAAGGAAGAGAGGGATGGAGAGAGGGATGGAAGGAGAAAAAAAGAGTTGCTTTCTTAGGCTCCAGGTAGATCACAATTGCTTGTAACGAGATAATGCTAAAATATTGTATGGTGCTCCCTCTGTGGTGCAATAGTATCCTCAGCATCTTGGGAGCAATAGATGCAGGTTTGATTTCTCAACCCAGCATAGTAGGTTAAGGATCTGGCGTTGCTATAGCTGTGCTTAGGTTGAGATTGCAGCTTGGATCTGATCCCTGGCCCAGGGATCCACATGCCTCGGGGCAGACAAAAATAAATAAATAAATAAATAAAGAAAGAAAGAAAGAAAGAAAGAAAGAAAGAAAGAAAGACAGACAGACAATACTATGGTATGCACTTGAAAGTTGCTAAGAAAGTTGATCTTAAATGGTTTAACCACATACACATACACAGGTAATTACATCAGGTGATGGAGATAGTAACTGCATTGTGGTAATTATCTCACAATATATACGTGTATCAAAGTATTGCCTTTACACCTTAAGCTTACACAATATTATATGTCAATCCAATCTCAATGAAACTGGAGGGAAAAAAGAGACAACAGTGGAATCACACAAGCTAGATCAACAACGTAAGAGTAAGACTGTCTCTGGAGAGAAGAAAAGCTCTTTCTCTGTGAGCTGGATATTTACGCTATTGGTTCTCAAACTTCAGGGTGAGGGTAAATCACCCCGGGGAGTTTTTTAATATAGATTCAGAGCTTCTATCCCTTGATATTGTAATTGCAGTTAGTCTTTGGTGGAGATCCTACTGGAGGTCTGCTGCTCTCAGCAGCCCCAGCTGCATCACCAAACAACCAAATACGTTTGCCAGGGCTGGACCAACCCACAATGAAGTAGAAGCAAAGAGCTGTGGGGATCTTGAGAACAGGAGAAATCTACACAGAGCCTCAGGAAATCATAGTGTCGCTTATTACCTTCCAGCCAAACTTTACTTCAAAGAAGCTCTTCTGAGAAAATAACATTTCTACAGGGCATGAATTATTTCAATCTTTTTATTATTTACTTATTTACAGTTCTTATAATAAACACTACAAAGAAACATCATCGAATCATCTCTCCAAACTATTCTACATTCCTCACTATAGTAGCCTAAATAAATGTTTGCTTCAACCTCCCTCTGCCTCAATAACCATATCATTCACGGCAAACAAAACTGGTGGTGTTAAAAGCCTTTACATCGTAGTCCATATTAGAATCAGAGACTTGGCAAATCATAAAATTCCTACCTGACCACTTATTTTGTTACAACTTGTCTAAAACTTAATAATAAAATGTGCCGATATTTAGTACCCGTCTCAATTTCTAAAGCGCATGGTAGATTAGATCTAAGCCATTGCTTACCCAAGGAAGAATCCTGCAAGTGGCCTGGACCAGAGTTTCTCAACATGGGGCACCTAGACCAGCAGCAACAGCATCAGCATCATGTGGAAATTTGTTGGAAACACTAATTAAGCATTTATCTATTCTCATCTATTCACCAAAGCAGAGTTTCCTCTTAATGTTACCCACTCTAACTACTGTCCTCGTCTTATGCATAATGTACAGCAAAAGCAAAATCCTATTTATTCATATAGATTCAGTAACGTCTCACTTCCTATGAACAGCCTCCTATGATCACTCAATAGCAGATTCAGTTGCTCTGTCCTTTGTGCTCCAATGCACTCTGTAAAAGAGCTATTCTAAGGCCTCTCGTGAACTATTACAAATTATAAATATGATGTTCTTTCTTTTGAGAACAGACACCGTGTTTTGATCCAGTCTGGAATTTCAGTAACTCCAGCACTTAGCACAGTATGTGGTCTAAAGACCGTAAATGATGTTGTTGATTGGTGAAACAAATGAATAAATGAAGGAGTAAATGAATATCAAGTAATATGTGGTAAGAAAAATAGCTTGGGCCTTGAAGTCATTCGCGACCTGGATTTCCATTTTCTGCTACATTACTTTCCAGGTGGCAAACCAGGGACCAGCAATAAAATATTTTCCAAGGATGTGTCTTATTTGGTCAGCCCAGTGTTTAAAAAAAATTCCACGACTTTGGTTGAGGCATGTACCCCTCCTCCAGTATATAATCCCTCCATCCATTTTGTCTTTCTTCCACTAGACTCACACGTTCATGTTCCCAGCTGGCTCATGAAGGCATGTGAGTCAGCCACCAGCCTTATCTGCTTTTCTGGACCGTGATTCTTGGCTCGTGCTCCTCAGCCATAGCTCTTGCACTCCATCCTAGTGGGTGCCCAAGTCCTACCCTCCCCTCCTCCTGGCATCCTTACTTGTAATGTATACATCATAGAACTCTCAGCATCTCTCTTTGGCACTTACCTTGGGTCTTTCTGGCTGAGTTTTAAATCCACTGTTTCTTTAATTTGATGCCTTCTCATAGTTCCAATTCAGGCTTCTCTTCTCTTCCAAGGCATGTCTGGTGATTTTTAGGACACAAACACCAGCTCTGACACATTCAAACAGTGTGACCTCAGAAGAGTCTATTTCTCAGCCTCAGTTTCCTCATCAGTAAATGGAAAATCATGGTTCCCTTGTAGATTTGCTGGAAGAATTAAATAATGAGAAAGAATAAGTTAAAAACAGATCATGCGGTTTTGGCATACTAGTAGATCCTTATTAAATTCTCTCTTCTACAAGTTCATTAGTAGCATAACCAGCTCCAATAGCATAACCAAAGACGTATTTGTTAATAAGTTGCTGCCCTGTGCTAGTCTGTTAAAATAAATTATTCAATGAATTCTTACAGAACAACAATCCATAAATGGAGTTATGTCCTATTATTCATATCTCACATAAAAGGAAATTAAAACTCAGAAGAGTTAACATGTTTGCCCATTAAAATAAATGTTGTACATCAGTAAGGAATGCTTTTGGCTATGAGCAATTTAATTATATTCTTTATCGCATTACAAGGAATGCAGAAGCTCTAACCCCAGGATTAGGTCAGTGATTTAACTAGGTAGGGGTGCAAGGTCAGGGTCTGGGCATCTTCTTGTTCTCTGCTTCTTGGTCAGGAGATAACTGCAGCCATTTCATCCACTGACAGAGGTAATATAGGAAGAAGCTGGGTGATGGCAAAAAGAAAATGACTTTCTCCTCATGCTGTTCTGCCTTTTTAAAGAAAAGTTTTCCTAGAAATGCCCTGCAGGCTTCCCCTTTCAGCTTGGTGGACAGAACGGGGTCACACAACTTCATTGGAAGGGAGGCTGGGGAAGCTGTATTCTTTCTCAGCCTCTGTGTGGGAAGTTGGGAAGAGGAAGGGAGGCTGGGAAAAGCTGTTGGTGAGGTGCACTGGGAGAACTGGGGTTCCAAGCGCGTCTCATTGGCTTTAAAGGCACATCCCTTTCATTACTCTAGACTGTATCTTTTGTTACATGAATGTAAATGATTTTGTAGGAATTTAATATATTAGTAAAAAATCCAATCCGTTTCTATATCCATTCCTAACTCTTTCAAAAAAAAGACAAAAAAGACAAAAAACAAAAGCCTGATTTCTCTCTCTAGTGACCTATGATAAAAATGGTGTTAAAAATAAACCATTGTACCTTTATGGGACAGAGATATTAACTCTCTTGAAAAACGTTTTTCCTTTGATATCAAAAATATGAGTGATGTTATAAAGCAGGAGTCATCAAATTGGCAACAGACTCCTTCAGATGTATTTAAATTGGAGGAGGATGGATTATACGCTTTTAAAAGATCCATTTTATATTTTTGATCATAAATTCATGTAACCTAGGTAACATGTTTCCTCTACATCTTTCAACCAAATATGTCTTCAACATTTTCAAGTTTAAAGCCAGAATCTCATTCCAAAGGATTTTTGTGTTTGTTTGAAGGCTAGAGTTGCATTTCAATTTATTTTCGCAATGAACTGATATTTATCAAGATGTGAATATATAGGACTAGAATATTTCAATCAACATTTTTACAGATAAATATTTACTTATTAAATTTATTTCACTGTTGAAATTCAAATCTAAATTTTATTTCAAAGTTACAATTGCCAGTTACTGGGTTTTGCAAGCAGTAACAGCATTTGCTTTATTAAAGGCAAAAAAGAAATGAATGTTTATCTAAAAATTAGCAAGGAAGTGAGGTTAATTATTTTAGGGCATAAAAGAACACCCCCTCACAAAAAAAAAGAACACCCTCAAAAATCACAACAATTTAACTGTGCTAGTTGTCAATGATGGAGTAGCTTCTCTCGTTTAATATTTCCCATTTTGATTTCTGAGATCAACTTCTCCCTGTTATGAGTATGCAAGGAAGCGGTGGATAATAAATATTGTGCTCAGATTTGTCATCTAAAAATATGACATTTATAAAAGAACACTAAAGCGATATTATCTGTGAGGATTCTAAAAACTCCATTAAGGGAGTTCCTGTCGTGGCTCAGTGGTCAATAAATCTGAATAGGAACCATGAGGTTGCAGGTTTGATTCCTGGCATTGCTCAGTGGGTTAAGGATCTGTCGTTGCCATGAGCTATGGTGTAGGTTGCAGACGTGGCTCGGATCTAGCATTGCTGTGGCTGTGGTGTAGGCCTGCGGCTACAGCTCCAATTAGACCCCTAGCCTGGGAACCTCCATATGCTGCAATTGCGGCCCTAGAAAAGGCAAAAAGACAAAAAATAAAAATAAAAACTCCATTAAAAGAAATGTTTTAAAAAGCCTTCAAGTATCTGATAGAAACACTTTATACTGCAGATGGTTACAAAATACTAACTGAATGTTAAGTACAGTTATTGATCTCAGAACTGCCTGATGAACGGTACTAGTTTAAGGCTGCATTCCCTGCATACCCAGGGTCACAGAGTAGCAGTTTTGGGAGTTCCTATTGTGATTCAGTGGGTTAAGAATCCGACTAGTATCCATGAAGATGCAGGTTCAATCCCTGGCCTCACTCAGTGGGTTAAGAATCCGGCATTGCCTCAAACTGTGCTGTAGGTCACAGATGCGGTGGGATCAGAGTTGCTGTGGCTGTGGTGTAGCTGGCAGTTACAGCACCAATTCGACCTCTAGCCCAGGAACTTCCATATGCCACATGCGCAGCCCTAAAAAGTCAAAGGAGAAAAAAAAATAACAGATTTCACTGCCAGGCAATCAGTATAATTTAATTTATAAGCATAATTTTAAGACCATCGATTCTAGTCCCCTAATTTTCAAGTGAAAAAAAAAAACTTAAAGGCTATATAAGATCAAATGGCATTTGACCCAACACTGTAAATCAACTACACTCCAATAAAAACATTTTTTAAAAAGATCAAATGTCTCTCTCAAGATGGCCCAGCTAAGTATATTTAGAATAAGTCCTTGGACTAATGGCATTTCTGTTGTACCCCCCACATTCTGGCTGGAGGGTGGGCTTCCTTTGGAATTCCAATAATCATGTCATCAGGGATCACTCCACACTTTGAAGGAGAAAGTTGAGAAGAAGGTTGGGTCACTGACTCCTAAGAATTTTTATGGTATAGATACCAGACAATGGGGCCATCCTTCTCTCTAACCCTATCCTTCTCTATCATCCACAGAGTCCACTCTTGGCTCCTCGGCATCAAAAGGCCAGAACATGGAGACATCTTGAAAAGAGCAGTAGTCACAATTATGATAACCATGGAGGTGAAGGCGGGGGATGTTGTTTGGTGAAAGGAGTGAGAGATGGGTGTGGAGGAAAGAGGATCTAATTCATTTTTAGATGCAGAGGTAAGCAGTATCTGTTTTCCTAAGTTTTGTACACAATATCAAAACACAGAGATGAATGTAAAGGTCTTGGTTGACATCCTATTACTACACAAACAGAGATGATGGCTCATAATGATCACTGAAATTATACAGGTGGCCTAATACTTTCACCACTACCAAGCAGATGAAGTAGTTCTCATTTGAGATGAGTACTGAATTCTCATCTTCAGTATTCAGATGAGTACTGAATTCTCAAAATATCATCTCAAAATATCAAAATAACTGGGTTGTGCAGCCCAATAGGATGACAACTGTCCAAGAGTGGAGCCATGTAGTCAGAATTCTACTGGAGAAACCTGAAACCCACCCTGCTATGTGTGATGGCAGATGGCCTCAGCATGCCTTCATGCTTGGTCAGATGTTATTAATCTATGACCAAAGGAGCAGGTGGCAACCAGAGACAGCATGATTTCCCTCACAAGTCACCCGAGCTACAGGAAAGTATTGTGTCAACAATGTTGGATTCTCCATACTGCTTATTTTTAATAATTGAACTTCTTAAGCAAATGGAAATGAGGAACTGTCATTTTCTCTTCATTTTCCTGGTGCTTATGAAAGACTCCATAGGGTACCGAAGTGAGCAATCCCTCATTCAAATACTCACTGTGCAAAAATAATTCAAAAATAGGATGTTAACCCCACATTAAAAAAAAAATCATTTAACCTGAATAGTTCACTGACATCAAATGCATAAGATTATATTTTATAGCCTGAATAGGAGTTTCCCCAGTATAAAGCATTCAGCCAAATATTTTATGGATTAACATGTGTTAGAAATGTAAATTATTCTAAGCCAAAGACTATTATCTTCCTGGTTCACTTCTGAAAAGCTCTAAGATATCACCCTAGGGTCTGATAGATCAATACCTTCATGAGTCTTCCTCGAGGAAGGGTCCTTACAGGCTTCATCAATTCACACTGGTGTATTTCTATAAATACCAGCATCACAAATTAAAACTTTAAATGTATTACCTACAGTTATTAAAATGCCATGGTCAGATGCTCTTCAGCATCCTCCCAGTAGCTTTCCTTTCATATTATTATTTGTTTTACTGAAAGCCATTTAAAAATGAAATCCCACTTCAATTTATCTTTGTATTTAGATTGTTGGTCTAACTTTAAAAAGAAGCAGCAACAAAAAAAAAAAAAGAAAGAAAGAAAGAAAGAAAAGAAAAGAAAAAAACCCTTTACAAATGAAAATTGCCTTCTTGTGTTGAGAGCTAATTTTATCTAAATTGTTAACTCTGCAGAAGGTGCATTCCAAAGAGAGAAATCTTATCCCAAAGGCTAGAGGGGTAACAGGTTTATTGTATGTATGCTTCTGGTGCCCTAATTCATGAGACTCTGACACTCTGAACTTACCACTCATAGCTCATAGACAGCGGTGACTCCTTTTTATTCAATAAATTCTTCTGTGGTAAAGCAATAAGACAATAAGCTCAACTCAGTGGTGTGTCCAGGATAAATACAGAACTATGGCATAAACCTTTAGGAATTGGAAAGGAACAGCTGTTCTAGATCATGGGAGACTGCCTGGAGTTGAATTTTGGGAGGTAGGAGGAAGAGAACTTGGAGAGACTGCACCTTTATTTTACCCAGCTTGCAAAGGGAAAGTACAAGCTTCCAAAGAAAATAGCTCTGAATCTTAAGTGTGAAGGGTATTTTCTTTGTGCACGATGACCAAAATCTGCTACATTCACTCATGAATCTGCAAAAATAAATGTGTGGTGGCTAAACTTTTATATCGGGAGCAAAATACTGAATGCTGTCTTAGATGAATCCACCCAAGATCTGGTTCACCTTGTATGTCAACAGAAAGCCGCCATATCAATGTCCTAGCTCACTTCTTTTCCTCTCTCTACATAGAGCAGCATTATATTTGGGATTCAGAGAAATCCAAATTCAGGCAGTTAGAAATTCTAATTCAGGCAGTTAGAAAACTCCGTTTAACCAGATCATGCAAAAAGATTTCATCGTTAATTTGCTTTCTACTTTTAATCGGTTTGAAGAAGGACACATGGAAGTCATTGATAAAATTTTCCCCAAACCTAGTCCTTGAATGAAACATCCCAGGTAAATTTGTCACTGCCTGAGTGTAGTCCTTGTGAAACTTCTGTCCAAATAAAGCTATTGGACAGGTTCATGTTTAAAAGCTTTGGTAAACTCCACTCTTAACAGCAATTCCAGCACCTACTAAAAATAATTTAGAACCACACAAATTGCACACGAAGGTGAATATTTGCAATGTCTCTGCCTCCTGTAGGCAAGATAAACAACTTATCATTATGATTGATCAATTCAAAAAAACTACTGAAAACAGGATGAACTCTGAAGCAGCTTAGATATTAAATAAGGAGATACTTGATATGCTTTAGCTACCAGGGGAGGGTTTTCCCCCCTCTTTTTATTTAAGCAAGTCTATATTCACCCATGAATTCAGGAGAGTTGGGACTATAGGACATGGTCAGGAATCGTGTCTGTCCTCACCCTGGCCTGTCACAGCAGCTTATAATAAAGGTGACTTCAACAGAGAACAAAGTGCTTGAGAAGATGCCAGATGGGTCCAGGGCATCCAGGAGAGCAGACCATGTTCACTCAATAACATAGCATCGGGGAGGTTGTAACTACAATGGGATGAGGTTCCTGAAAATTAGGACTATTAAAGCCTCTGCCACTTACTGGTTTTGTAATCTTGGAAATGTTTTTAAGCTCTCTTTCACAGATTCCTCATCTGTGACATGTGGACAACAACACCTCATGAGATCGATGTCAGGAATAAATAAGCTGAGATACAAAATAATCAACACTGTGTCTGGTTCACAGGGGGTGCTTTACAAATCTTACCTTTTCACTAAATCACATTACACTCCCTCCCTGAAAAACAAACCCTCCAAAAGCTATACATATCCTAATGCCTGGAACTTGTCTATGTAAAGTATTTGCTAAAAACAATTTTTGAAATGTGATTAAGTTAAAGATTTTGAGATGAGCTTTTTCTAGACTCTCTGTGTGAGTCATAAATCCAACCACAATTGTCCTTGTAAGAAAGAGACAGAGAGAGACCTAGACACAGAAGAAAAGGCAGTAATGGCCACAGAAGTAGAGATGTGAGTTGGTGCCACCACAAATCCAGGAAGGCTGGCAGCCACCAGAGCAGGAAGAGGCAAGGAAGGATCCTCCGTAGACCTCCAGGAGGAACGTAGTCCCAAGGACACCTAGATTCTGGCCAGTGAAACTGATTTCAGATTTTGGGCTCCAGAACTCTGAGAGAATACGCTTCTCTTGCTGTAAACCACCAAGTTGGTGGTAAGTTGTTACAGAAGCTATAGAAAATGAATACCATTCCTGCCTTCTTCAATATCACACTCTAAGAGTGGCCACCCTCCTTTCAAGCCCAACAGCAATTTCTTCCACTGTCCACAAAGACAATCACCCTGTCATGTTATGAAATGGAATGCACTTTGTTTGGCACAGTCAAATTTTTTTTTAAAAAGTCTATTTCCCCTTCACTTGCCTTTTTTTCACCTTAAAGTAGAGAGAAAATCTTGGGTAGTTTGTGATATACAACACCATAGATTGCACTGATTGGAGGCATTTTTGCATGATATACAACTGGATTCCAACTGAAAAGTCCACTGTTTGTTTGCCCCCAAGCCCTGCATCATTAGGGTAGCTCCAGCAATGCTCCAGGGTCTCTGGCTGGGTGAGGCAGGACCAGCTTGTCCTGGGAAGAAGAATGTATATTTTCCCCTATATTGGTATGTCCATATAATCAAAAAAAAAAAAAAAAACTGTTGAGATGATATTAATATAAGAGGTGGCCTTTAGTGGTACACAGACACAGAGTAAAAGAGTCTCTTGGCCTTTTCAATTGTCTTTCAGCCTGAGTCACATGAAGGAGGATGTCTAATGGTATTTATATTGATTATGACCTATTTATGGCAAAAGGTTTCTCTTTTTTAACCATTTATTGATAAGCATATAAATGCTCCTCCTTAAACAAATGTATTTAAGTAAGCACAGTGAATCAATTT
Organism: Catagonus wagneri; assembly: GCA_004024745.2. NCBI lineage: Eukaryota > Metazoa > Chordata > Mammalia > Artiodactyla > Tayassuidae > Catagonus > Catagonus wagneri. Next base: position 2,280,507 of record PVHT021183693.1, on the reverse strand, counting down.
AAATAAAAATATTCAATAAATAACACAACAGGTGGTCATAGTGAAGATAGTCCTCCAGCGCCTAGAGTTTGGGGCATACCACCCTAAAAAGATGAGCACTTCTACGTCCAGAAAGACTTATCCAACTCCACAGTTCCCCAAACCACAAGCCAGTTAACATCAAATCCCTAACCTCGAGCCTGTTTAGGCTCCAAATGGTTCTCATCTAGCAGATTCTGCCAGAGAATTCCAAAGTGTGATTGAGCACTCCTTTTCACCTGGGGAGCACCTTGGATGTTCACAACATCCTGCTGAGTCAGGCTCTGGCTCATCTGAACTGCGCTGTCCACGCACTCCCTGGACTGTCTCCCTAACAGTCAAGAGTGTCTTTGTCAAGGACAAATACAAACAATTCTTAAATTAAGCAACTGTCCTATAGGATCTTACTAATTCCCTATCCTTCCAGAAATAGAAAGGTAATTGTCTCTTAGATTATCCATCAGAATAAATTACATGGCTGCGGGGACCTGTGTTCTAATGGTCACTTTAAAAGAAAAATGCAGTTCGGTAATCTTAAATCAGTCAGGAGTCATGTAATTACAGAAACTTTCACATAGAAATCAAAACAAAAACACAGATAATTTTGCTTGAGTCATACTTCTCTCTGGTTAGTGGAAAATGATAATAATATATCCAAAGTTTATTTTTCCTCCCATGGATGATGACAAAACTATACTCTAATATTTTAACTGCACAGAAAAAGAAAATGACTTCAGTCTTTTGAATACTTACATTGCACTCAGAGGTGCAGGAAAAATTTACTATATTGCTTTCTCTATAACAGATTCAGCTGCCCTCCTGAGCCCCACCCACAGGGTAGCAAAGAAAACATCTGATTTTTATTCCACAGACTAATGCCAGACCAAACCTATCACTGAACCATCAGCTCAGGTCACATAACCTTATTTTGACAAAGGCGGTTCTTTACCCTTCTCCCTTCCTTCCTCAAGTTGGCAGTGGGTAGATGACAGAGAAAGACATGCTCTTGGAGCAGCAGGTGAAGGGTGTGTGTGTGAATGTGTGTGTGTGTGTGTGTGTGTGTGTGTTTGTGTATACTATGTGTGTATATATATATGTATATTTGCACTGCTTGTGCAACTCTCATCATCACTAAGCCTTTTAGCATCTCCTATTGAATAATAAGGACTAATCCATCATCTGACTGCCTCTTCATTTGGTCAGGATACCACAAGTTTCCCTGGTTGACTAGTTGACTCTCATTGGTGTTCAGGGAATCCTGAAGCCTGGCCCAGGCAGTCTGCCCTAGGGGTCTTGATTATAAGACCACTTCATTCTGAACAATGATCGTCACCCAGAATATGACATCAGATTGTCTGTTTTCAAATCACTCTTTACTATATGTGACCTTGGGCAAGCTATTTAATATCTTCGTGCATGGGTTTCCACATCTCTAAAATGGTGGGGGGAGGGGGATAATGATAATAGTATCTACCTCTCCAAGTTGCTATAAGGTTGAATTAATAAAGACAAAATACTTTGAGCAGTATCTGGCACACATAAGTGCTCTGTAAGTGTTTATTGCCATTGTGGACATTGCTGTGCTAGGAAGGTGTCCAGCCAGATAGTCAGCTCCCTTCCACCTCCAACAGGGATGTGTGAGGACTTCTAGATTTTATTTAGATCATGCATCAGGTAAATCAGCCCAGAGATCTAATCCAGGTGGTCTTCTCAGGCTATGTCATGGGGACTTCACAGCCGTGACCAGCAGGAAAACAAGCTATGAGGCAGTCTTCTCCTAGAATCCCAGAACAAATCATAGGGGAACCTTATCCAACATCATTCCCTTTGGTTTATCTAATCCCCACACTCAGGCAAAAGCCAAAGAAAGGAGCTGGGACTCCATCTCACTTTGTCTCTCTCACCTCTCGCTCTCTTCCTCTTTCCACTGTCCTTCTGAAATTGCTATCAGGGGCTTTCCTTTTCTTTTTCCTTTCCATCTTCCTTCCCTAGCACCATATCTTCCTCTTCCAGACTCTAACTTTGTTGGCCATGATACAATGGTGGCCAGAGTGGAGAACTTACTAACCAAGAGATGTGCATCAGGAAGCTTTCCAAAATCACACACAAGCTTATAACCTAAAAAAGTAACAGCAACAACCATCTTTAAATGCTCAGCAATGGAAGGGAAAAATTAAAAACAGCTATATTGGGTTGAGAGGAACATTCAGAGAAGTAGCAGAAATCCACTCTACTTCAGCTTGTGGAAGTGATTTCCTGAAGAGAAATCTGGATTTCTCCCACAGTGATATTTGGAGGAGGAAGAAATATTTTAACTATAAATAAAGGGTTAATTCCAGGTAATTACAAATTAAGTTTTTCTGGGAAAATTGTCCTTGTGCATTAAAAACTATAATACACAAGGAGTTCCCATTGTGACTCAGCAGAAACTTGAATCTGACTAGCATCCATGAGGATGCAGGTTCGATTCCTGGCCTCCCTCAGTGGATTAAAGATCTGGTGTTGCCCTGAGCTGTGGTGTAGGTTGCAGACGTGCCTCGGATCTGGCATTGCTGTGACTGTGGCGTAGGCCAGTAGCTGTAGCTCCAATTAGACCCCTAGCCTGGGAATCTCCATATGTCATGGGTGCAGTCCTAAAAAAAAAAAGACCAAAAAAAAAAAAAAACCAACCCAAAACCATGTAATACACAAAACAGGAACCACTACCTTAATGAGAAACAACCTGGAGTCAAAGTTCCTTGTAGACATTTTCTGCAGGAAATGCCACTTTCTAGAGTTCATGATCAGTAAGGTTTTGGTTTGATTTTTAATGTGATACCAAAAAAAAAAAAAAGCCCTAAAAAAGGAGACTCACTTGGCTCATTACAGAGGCCTCCTGTGATCTATGAAGGTAGGTCAGACACAGAGGCTCAAGATCTGCCTATTCAACACTCTGCCAATACCATGAAGCAAAGCCTGCTGTTCTGATACAAGGGAAGTGCTTTGGGACTTCCCCAGGCAACACCTACTAAAGTATAAACATAGAGAATATGCCATAGGATACATAAATCTAGAAATACAGACTTCCTCAAACTTAATAGCTGTAAATCACCATGAGAACAATTTGCCCACTAGCTCCAGTGTCTCCTTGTAAGCAGATGACTGCTGATGGCTTCAGGTATACACTATACTGTCTCATCTATTAACATTGCAGCCACAAACAAACTATTTTATTTCCAGAGACTCCCTGTGTGTTCCCACACATGACGGAAAAGTTAAACAGGCTCAGGGTCAGAAAGAAAATTTTGGTAAGTGTGATTGTGTTGCCCATTTCTGTCTGCAAGGTCATACATTAGCTGCAATTTTATGAAAGTGGCAGGCCTAACTCTTTAAAGCTATTGGTGTTTTTTTAAATGGAAATGGTTCATAACAGTTTAACAGAAGAAAAAAGCCCTGGAGGCATGCAGAAGTTTCTTCATTAAAAGAAAATTAACCCTGAATTTGTAGCACTGTGATTTAATGAGCAATGGTAATGCTTGCCCAAAATAATGCAAGATCAAAAAAGTACCATATGGCTTGATCATATGCAGTAATTAGGACAGAATTGGGAAGTAATAAAATCATAGAATTTTAGACCTGGAAGAGTTATAACAGATCATTTCATCTAATCTGTCAATATTCTTCCTCCAAAACACCGCCATCTCTCTATCCCCACACATTTTACAGATGAGGCAAATGAATACCAGAAAAAATGAATTATTTTCTCTAGGTTACATATTTATTATAACTGAAAGTCCACATTCTCATTCAAAGTACAGAAAAAGGCAAAAGACATTCATTCTAGTGTAAAGGACAATCTAGAACAAAAATAGTATTAGATAAGATTAAAGATGCTGGTAACTTTAATATATAAAGAATTCTATACTAATCAATAAAAAAGTTAAATAGCCTAAGGAGAAAATAAAGGACATTAGTGGACAATTTAAGAAAGAATCCATAGGAACTCTTGATAAATGTTTCATCTTAATAGAATACAAAAAAATGCAATTTGAGAGAATAAAATTCCATGTTCACCTACCTATTGATAAAAATTTTTAAAGGTTAATAATCAGTATCGCTGAGAGTTAAAGAAAGGAGTCCCTTTATATGCTGCTAATAATCACAAAAATGGTACATACTTTCTGAACAGCAATATGTCAAATATCTTAAAAATATTTATGTCCTTTGACCCTAACTCAATTTCTAACCATTTATCCCAAGGAATTACTTAGAGATATACATCAATAATTACGTAAAAGGATGTTTTTATTGCAGTGTTATGCAGTGAAGAGTTGGAATCAATATGAAAGTCCAACAACAGGGATTGAGTAAATACATTTGTGTACATTATTCAAATGATTACTACCCGCTAATCATGTCATGTGATGAAGTAAATTTAGAGTCACAAAAATGTTTATAAAAATATCAAGTTTTGGAAGAAAAGCACAGTGTGATTTAATAAATTGATCAATAAAAAATTAAATACATGGAAAATAGACCCATTTTACTCTCCTCCTCCTTACTCTCTAGTATCTACTATTCTGTTCTCAGTATCTATGTGTTTGTATCTGTTCGGTTTGGTTTGTTCACTTATTTTGGGTTTTTTGTTTGTTTTTATTCCACATACGCATGAAGTCACATGGTATTTGTCTTCCTCCATCTGGATTATTTCATTTAGCATAATGCCATCACGGGTACACCCAAGTTGTCACAATGGCAAGATTTCAAATTTTTTTATGGCTGAGTAGTAGTCCATTGTGTGTGTGTGTGTGTGTGTGTGTGTGTGTGTATCTTTATCCATTCATCCATTAATGAGCACTTAAATTGTTTCCTTATCTTGACTATTGTAAAATGTTGCTATGAACATAAAGGTACATATATCTTTTCTAATTAGTGTTTTTATATTCTTCAGGTAAATACTCAGAAGTGGAATGACTTGATCATACAGTAGTTTTAGTCTTAATATTTTAAGATCTCCGAGTACTGTTTCCATGCTGGCTGCACCAATTTACATTCCTACCAACAGTGCACAAGCGTTCCTTTTCTCTATATCTTCACCAACACTTGTTATTTCTTGCTTTTTTTTCTTTTTAGGGACACAACTGCACCATATGGAAGTTCCCAGGCTAGGGGTCAAATTGGAGCTGCAGCTGCAGGCCTATACCGCAGCCACAGCAATGCAGGATCTGAGCTGTGTCTGCAACCTACCCCACAGCTCATGGCAACGCCAGATCCTTAACCCACTAAGTGAGGCCAGGGATCAAATCTGCATCCTTATGGATACTAGTCATGTTAGTCACCCACTGAGCCACAATAGAAACTCCCTCGCATTTTTGATAACAGTAATTCTAACAGGTATAAGATGGTATCTCACGGTTTTGATTTGCATCTCCCTAATAATTAGTAATGTTTAACACCTTTTCATGTGCCTGCTGGCCATCTGTATGTTATCCTTGGAAAAATGTCTATTCGGTTCCTCTGCTTATGTTCTAAAAAAGTTTGTTTTTCATTGTTGCTGAACTATATGAGTTCTTTATACATTCTGATACTAACCTTCATTGGAAATATGATTTGCACATATCTACTTCCAGTCAGTAGGAAGTCTTTTGTTTTATTGACAGTTTGCTGTGTAAAGACTTTTGAGTTTAATATAGTTCACTTTTTTCTATTTTCCCCTTCACTAAGGAGACTTATTCAGAAAGATATTGCTAAAACTGATATCAAAATGTGTACTGCCAATGCCTTTTTTCTAGGAGTTTTATGTTTTATGGTTTTAGGTCTTACACTGAAGTCCTTACTCCATTTTGGGTTGATTTTTGTGTATGGTATGAGATAGTTATCTAGTTTCATTTTTTGCCCTGTGGCTGTCCAGTTTTCCCAACACCATTTATTGAAAAGTTTATCTTTTCTCCATTGTACGTTCTTTGTTCTTTTATCATAAATTAATTGTCCATATATGTGTGGGTTTAGTTCTGGGCTCTCAATTTTGTTCCACTGATCTACATATCTGTTTTTGTGCCAATACTATGCTGTTTTGATTACTATAGCTTTGTAATGTACTTTGAAATAAAGGATTGTAACACTTCCAGCTTTATTCTTTCTTGGGACTGCTTTGGCTATTTAGAATCTTTTGTGGTCCCACATAAATTTTAGAATTGTTTTTGTTCTAATTCTGTGAAAAATGTCATTGGGGTTTTGAAGGGTATTTGCACTGAATCTCTAGATTGCTTAAGGTACAGGACATTTTAGCAATGCTAATTCTTCCAATTCATGTGCATGGGCTATCTTTCCATTTCTTTGAGTCTTCTTCAATTTCTTTCAACAATGTCTTATAGTTTTCAGTGTACAGGTCTTTCACCTCCTTGGTTAAATTTATTCCTAAGTATTTTATTATTTTTGTTGAGATTATAAATGGAATTTTTTTTTTTTGTCTTTTTGCCTTTTTATGTAGAGCCGCACTCGTGGCATATGGAGGTTCCCAGGCTAGGGGTCTAACAGGAGCTGTAGCCGCTGGCCTTCTCCACAGCCACAGCAATGCGGGATCTGAGCTGCGTCTGCAACCTACACCACAGCTCACGGCAACGCTGGACCTTAACCCACTGAGCAAGGCCAGGGATCGAACACGCAACCTCATGGTTCTTAGTTGGATTTGCTAACCACTGAGCCACGAAGGGAACTCCGGAATTGTTTTCTTAATGTTTCTTTCTGCTAGTTCATTGTTAATACATAGTAATGCAACATATTTTTGCATATTGATTTTGTTCCCTGCAGTTTATATCTGTTTGTTATTTCTAATAGCCTTCTGGTGGAATATTTAGGATTTTATGTATGTTAAATCATGTCAGCCATAAATAGTGAGTTTTACTTCTTTCCAGTTTAGATACATTTTTGGGGCTTTAGCAAGATCGTTCTGACCACGGTCTAGAAAATGGTTTGGACAGAACAAGCCTGGAAGCATAGTAGCTGACTGGGAACCTTTAGAAATGAACCTAGTTATGTAAGTGTCCTCCAAACTAGGATAGTGGCAGTAAGGCGGAGAATATTGAAAAGTCTGAGAGAAACATAATAGAATCAAGAGAATGTCCACAGGTCAAAGGATGGGAAGAGTGGTCAAGGACATCCTCCCTGTCTGGACAATCCTGGCTCTGGGCTCACCTGCCTGGCTTGGGATCCTGGCTTCACCATTTACTATTGGATGACCTTGAGGACCTTTCCCAACCACTTTTGCAACAGTTTCCTCATGTAACAAATAGAGATAAAAGTAGTACTTACCTTACAGGTTGTCTTGAGGTTAGAAGTTCCATTAAGGCACAACACATAACCCCTCAACAAATATTAGCTCTTAGGTTGCAAAGGAAACTAAACAGGATTAGGACTGAAAATATCCACTAACTTATTATATTTGGGGAAAATAACTCTATCACTGGAGGACAAAAACTGAAGTTATCTTGCAGTATCTTAAGGATAAGAGATAAAGAAGGAAAGATGGTGATTGTCTTGGAAGAAGGGATAAGAAGTCAAGCAGTTCTCAGAAGGAAATATGAGGCTAAATAAGGACTTTAAACAAAAGTTTTTAAGGTGATATCTATGTATAACTAAGTGCTGTCACGAAATAGACAATAGAGAGGGTGACACTGGAGTTTCAGGAGAGAAAGTGCATATGTGATGATACAAGACCCATAGGAAGAAGAGAGAAATTGGGGTCCAGGGTAGAGCTGGAGAAATAATCCCCAGAGGAAAGAGAAGAGAGGCTCTTTCATTGCTATACCTTTGTTCAGACTAATACAATAGGACATTTTTGTTCAATTTTATCATAGAAAAAATATACTAAAACACATGGCACATATGATTTAGACTAAAAAAAAAAATCATAAATGTGAGCAAGGTGAATGAAGCAGGACTGTAGTTTCTTTTCAGCCCCACACTGCCAGACTGTATCCTAGTCCTCTGCATGTCACATCACTGACAGCTACATTAGGCCACAGTTCAGAGTCCTTGAGAGGTCAAGAGGAGGGGACAATGATAGATAATTGAGCAACCAGGAGGATTCAGCAGCAATTTAGCAAATGGTGCCAGACCAAGAAATAAATACACATATACACAGAAAATAAACTCAGAGAGCAAGTATTTATAATATAAAAGGAACAAAGTATTTAGATATAGTGAAAGACTCGGACAAGAACCAAGTTGGATTCTTGTACATCTATCTGTATGGAATATTTAAACTATATTTTCTCAAAAAAAAAAAAAATTCTCCAGGCTCTGTTATAGAGCCAAAGCTCTTAAGTCTAGGTTCACAATGCCTTCCAGGGTCAGCATTCTATCAAGGAAGCTATTAATTGAAACTTGGGCATGGTCACTTGCAAGGCTGTTGGCAATGTAGCAATGCAAGAGCTACTGGTATGCCATTGATTTTCAAGACTACAGTAAACATATGCCAAACCTCAGACCTTTCAACACTTTGAATAGAGTGTGTATGTGTGTGTGTGTGTGTGTGTGTGTACATTTTGCAAAAACAGAAATGTATTCCCATTAGTTTCATAGAAGAAAGGTTTGGATTACTCACAGTTTGCAAGCTACAAAGACCTAACTCACTCTGACTTACGCAAAATAGAAAATTACTCACTTAAAACTAGCTACAGGGGTGGGGGATCTGGAAACTTCACACAAAACTGGATCCAGACACTCAAATGATGCTGTCAGTAATTTACTTGTTTCTATCTTTCTTTCATTGTGTTGGTGTCTTCAGTCACTGTAAGATTATTTGAGAAATGGTTGTACCATCAGTCATATTCATTGTAAAAACCTCTCTTATTCTCAAAATTCTACCCTTAAATCTGTGTATCCTTCTAGCTATCACCTTATCACTTGCCACACTTTTTGGAAGCCAGCCTTTCTCATTTTCCCTCTTCCTCACCTCAAAACCCCTCCTTGGTTCTCTGCAATCTAGACTCTACTGCCACAGCATCATTGAACCTGCTTTTACAAAAGTAACCAATGATTCCATATTGAGGAAACCAGGGGGACCTTCAGTCCTCTGTGCAGCATGTGACTCTTCTGACCATGTACTTCTTTTCTTACTTTGAATTCTTTCATTAGTGGGTCCTGAAGCAAGGACTCAGGTTTAAGAAGGAGAGAAATGTTAATAGAATGGAATTTATTTACAGAAGGCCCTCATCATCTTGTTTTCATCTGGACTGTCACAGCAGTCCCCTAATGGGTCACTTTGCCTGGGTTTTGCTTTTCTAAATCCATCCCAACTTGCACTCAGGGAAATCTATCCAAATTGGACATCCTTTCCTTTTCAAGTTCCCAGATTTCTACCAGATAAAAACCAGCCACTTAGCATTCAGAACAAGGCCTCCCACCACTTAACCCTTATTCGTTTTTCCTGTCACTTCTTGCCCTGGTCACCATATGTAGTTTCAGACTCTACTACTCAGCTACTGTGGGACTCCCAAGAAGACAGGCTCCTTTACAGCCTCACATCTTTGTCTCTGCCTAGATCACACTTCCCACACTCTATGCCTAAAATGCCTTAAGCATCCTTCATGACGGTATCGGGCAGCCTTCCTCCACATTCCAGTGCATCTTGAGCAAACTTTTACCCTGATGCCATTTAATGCTATTATATCAACATGATCTGTTTCCCTTTTCCATCTCCCATTCTAGACTAAAAACCCCAAGGGTAAAGACCACTTATTATTCAATAGGCACTTAATTATTGAACTGAAATATAAAAATATTAATAGCACCATTACTGACATCTCTCAATTTAAGCATATAAAATTGATAATAATTTATTTGGAGGACATGAAGTTACAAGCATTGTTTATTGAGGCAGTGAGGAAGAACACAAAAGGGAAGTCTGTTTTAACCTATTTTGTTGAAGCTAGCCAAAAGCCCATGACATAAACTGCTGGAGCTGGTGAAGGGGCAAGGCCAGTAATCCCACTCCATGCTCCTTGGCACTCTCCTTGGTGAGTCTGCTAGGGTTTCCAAGATCTGGAACTGGCTTCAGCCCTTAGGCTAAAGACTTGCTTTTATTAAAAGATAGTGAGAATTTAAGCTGCTATTTATCTTACCTACTTTAACTAGATGTAAACTTCTACCACAAAAATGGGTGGCTTAATCTTACTTCTTGAGATTCTCAGAATAGTCTGTTGGTAGAGAATGTTTTTGTCAGCATTAATCATTCATTCACTCAACTACTATTTTTTTTTGTTTAGTTAATTTTTGAAAAAGAAAAAAGAAAACATGAACATAGTATATATATCAAATAGCAAAAAAAATATAGGTCAGTGCTATCCAAAACATCATTCTGCAATGATGGACATGTTCTATTTCTGTGTTATTCAATACAGTAACCACTCTCCATACGTAGCTAATAAGCCTTGAAGGGTGGCTAGTGCAATTGAGGAACTGAATACTTTATTACATTCAAATTAAGTTAAATATGTGACTAGTGCCGACTTATTAGTGCAAGATAGATAGTAAAACTTCTCTTTTTCTTTATTTCCCCTCAGCCACCAAGTTCCTCTTCTCAAAGGAATTCATTACTATCAGATTCTTGAACATATTTCCAGTGATACTCTACACATTTAAAAACACTCATAGGTATGAACAGGTACAAATATTAGTCTAGAAATCAAACCACTTGGAATTCTGGCACAGCACTGTACTAATACTTTAATTTTAAAAAATGCAAAAAGAAAAGAACATTTCCAATCTTAAGACATTGATGAACTATACTAATTTACCTGCAATATATGATGTTTCCCTAAATCCCCATAAACACAATGAGACAACTATTTTTAAATATTTACCATGTACAAGGCAATGTCCTGGGGACTTAGTGTATAGCACTAAACAAGACAGAGGATTCCTGCTTACGTACTATATGTAGGAAGAAATAAATAAGTAAATGAATAAGTGAACAACACAATGTCAAATAATGATAAATCATATGAAGAAAGTAGAAAGATCACATAATATATGGAGGCAAAGGTGACTACTTTGGATTCAGAAGTTCTCTGATCAAATGATCTTTGTTTTTTTTTTTTTTTTTTGCATTTATGTAGAGCCACACCCGCGGCATATGGAGGTTCCTAGGCTAGGGGTCTAACAGGAGCTGTAGCTGCAGGCCTTCGCCACAGCCCCAGCAACGCGCGATCCGAGCCGTGTCTGCAAACTTCACCACAGCTCACAGCAACGCCGGATCCTTAACCCACTGAGCAAGGCCAGGGATCGAACACGCAACCTCATGGTTCTTAGTCGGATTCGTTAACCACTGAGCCACGAAGGGAACTCCTGATCAAATGATCTTTGAAATGAGATCTGAATTACCAGCAGACAACTATCCCAAGACTGGAGACAGATCCTGCCTAGATAAACTTAAGGGAATAGTCCATAGGCCTCAAGGCAAACACAGAAGGAAAGTCACTATGGCCAGAACACGATGATGTACCAATAGGAAGAATAGATCAAGTTCAAGCCAGGGCTTCAACATGTCAGTGCAAGAAATTTTGGTTTCATTCTGAGTGCTAGTGGTAAAGGCAGTTTCATGCATGCAGTCTTCAACTCCATCTTAGCCACATAAGAATGGGCTGTGAACTTGGAATACTTCTGCTTCCTTCACTCTTTTGTGAAGAGCAAAAGAGTACTCACACCCTCAGAGCCCTCAATGGGCTTATCACCTTATGTGGGAATATCTTCCCCCATTTCAGACTGAATTGTGTACTGCTTTGTGCCACTTAAGCGTGCGGGTCACATGGCACCTGGTCAGCCCCACTACTATATCTGTCCCCTGCAGGGAAAGAACAAGTTCCTTCTGCTGAAGCCTAAGAAGGATGTGTGCAGGCTGATTGGCTGTTAGAAGGAACCTGCTGGCCCTGGAGTTATGACACTCACCACTGAAGCTAATCTTGCTCAGTTACTTCTCTAAGTGATGAAAGCATTGTTCCATCCAGTGCTTAATGCTACTGTGTTTTCCTTGGAGACACTGCTACCCGAGATGTGTGGGCAGAAGTGCAACAGATGTCACTTGCTCAACGAGTGCAATGTTAAACTTTTGGAGAATTTTAAATAGGAGACAGATGTGATCCATTTGTAACCATGTAGAGAATGTGAGAAAAATATAAGAAGAAGTAGAAAAATTGGGAAGTTACAAGGTGAGAGATTGATGGTGATAAGACTACAGGAGTAGCAGTAAAGATGAAAGTGAAGCCAGCAGGAGTTGCTAAGTTTGGATGTGTGTGTATCAGGGACTGAAAACAACATAATCTCTGCTGCTGTGGTAAAGGAACCGGGACCAGGCATAATTTCTTTGCCCCATGTTAAACAGTAATGAGAACAAGCATAAAATAACCCAGCTAATTCCTTGAGGAACACACTTGCTCCTTAAAAGCAAGACAGTAGAACCAACTAAGTAGCTTACTGTTAGAGACTAACAGCTTCAATACTATAGCCTTGTCATAACTACCTATCCAAATTTATATTATAGACTTTGTCTAACCTCTACCAGTTTCTTGCCTTAGAAGATTCACCTTAACCATTACTCAGTCCAGGCCCCAAAACCTGTAAATATCCTCCTTGGCTTCCAAGACACTGCTAAGACTGTCAAGGTGATTTCCTCCTTGACTACAGAGGTCCAATAAACTTAGCTGTGCTGGATCAATAGGTTTTTCATGTTTTCTTCTGGTGTTGAAGGTCCAGAATGTGTTGGGAGAAAGACAGAAAGAAGCAAAGGGAGTCTATGGAAGGTTACTATCCTATCTACTACTGAAGAGTTTTCAGATTCTTTGTATGAGATCCTGGTAGAATGAGTCCTAGATTAAAATTCAAAATGCTTAGTATATGGCAAACCCATTGACAGAAAGCTCTCAGTGCCTCAAGCTCTCTTTCTACTAAAAAATGTAAAAATAAAGAATTAAGCTCTGGTTCACCTTGAAACAATATGAAATTGTATATATGTAAAACACTGAATAGCTTGAGGGGAAAACTGAACTTTATGAAGTAAAAGAACTCTATTATTTTCCTATTAGAGTGAAACTTAACTCACATTCAACCGTCTATCCCTTTGAAGTACAAGATGAGATTTTCTTATTCCTCTGGAAGTTCCTTGAAACCTATTATGCTTTACACGAATTTAGATTCTATCAAAATAAGTGACAGAACTAGAACTCAGGTGTTAATTTTCCTTCAAATGGTAGGAAATGGGTAATGATCCCTGAGACAGCAGGGCCTTAAAAATTGACATAATCCTAAATTACACAAAATAATGATTTATAAAACAAGGAGTACAAATATTGGCAGACAACCATACAACATTTTTCTCAGGTTATGCAAATTCAATCTTGAAATACTACTTTTCCCAAAAGAACCTATGCTTGTTTTCATAGACATATTAAAGTTTTGCTGAATTCAAAATTCAAAGAAAGCTCTGTCCAAAAGGAGAGGAAATAGCTATACTTCTCTCTTGTTTGAATTTCCTTTTTCATTACTTCTCATCAACTATTCGTAATTTCCTTATATATTGCATGGACCAGATGCTATACAAACCAGTACAAGCCCTTTCAATGAAAACTACTAGTAACTCAGAAAATGGGGGCCTATAAAAAGTATGTTGTGGTATACCATCTTGCAAAATCTAAATATAGTACTGGGTCAACTCCTGTAGGTCACTAAATAGAACTGCTGGCAATTCCAGACAATTACTTTTTGTATTTTTCCCCATGAACGTTTTCACCACCTGTCCACACGTCTGACCTCTCTAGTCATTTCAAGCAGTTCACAAAGGGAAGAAGGAAAAAACCTGGCAGGCCCATATGCCAAACTAAATCATATCCAGGAGACCAGATGCCTTCTGAATCCAAGAAATGGCTATTTATAGACCTGTAATTAGTGATTAAAACCCCAGGGAGTGTTTTGTTTTCCTTTTAACCCTGAACTCCTCTCGACTTCCATGTACTCTCATACTAAATGTGATGCTGCACAGCTCTGCCATTTATTAGGAAACAACCTAGTAATTATTGCACGAAATGTGCTCTTCACAGTATGTCTAGTTTGCTTCATGTTCTTAGTGGCCAATTATTCTTTAAAATAAGATCAGAGCCTAATTTCCCATGGTCAACCACCAGAAAACTCAGCAGTGTAGAAATTCAGACACATTAAAAATGAAAAGCAACTTTTCATTAGTAGGGATATTTCCAAAACATTTAAGCTGAAATAGTGATATTTAAGAAATGGATGTTCAAGTAGGAAAAACAGCTAAGATCACTATATGACCACAGATTTAATAACTGAGAAGTAATGTTAGATTAAAAATATGTTCATCTATCGTCAATTGTACTGAATGTTAATGAGGAAAGCCCTATATATCTGCTTAATTGCAGTTTGCCCAATATGAATGACATTTCACTTCTAGCATTGAAAAATCAAGATCAGAAAACAAAAAAATTATTAAAGATCCCATGCAATGTATCCCAAATAATTTATGTAGATACTCTGTCTTCAAGGAGAGGGAGCACAACATCCCACTGCTTAAGTATGGGCTGCACGTGGCAACTTCTTCCAAAGAGCCCAGTATCTTCAAGGAACAAGGGAAAACAGGGAGTAGCCTGTTTCAGGGAGTAACCTGAAAGTCGGGAAACCTGACAAACACCACCTCAGCCAGGTGATCACGATCAGTATCAATAATGTAACTCAGGTTGACACTATGTACCCTTGATATTTTGTGAGAAGAATGGCAGTTCATCTATGGATATTCCTCCCCTAAGCCCATAATCCCAGTCTAATTATGAGAACACCAGCCAAGTTCCACTAAAGGAGTAGTCTACCAACTATCTGACCTGTATTCCTCAAATCTGTGAAAGTCATCAAAAACAATGAGAGTCTGAGAAGCTGTCACCACCAAAAGGACCCTAAGGAGACAGGACAACTAAATGCAATGTGGTGTCCTGAGTGGGATCCTGGAACAGAAAAAGGACATCAAGTAAAAACTTTGAAATCTGAACAAAATAAGGACTTTACTTAATAATATATCAATACTGGTTCATAAATCATAAATGATATAGTATACAATTAAGTTCATAACAGGAAAAACTGTGGGGTATGAGGGTACTTTCTGAACTACTTATTTTTTTCTGTATATCTACAACTATTGTAAAAGGTTAAAGTAATTAAAAATAATAATAACTCATGTAAGCATTTTTAGTACTCAGATCTTGGTTTCTAGTACCAAAGTCTCCTTGGAGAAATGGCTAATCCTTTTCATTTCCCTTCTAAGAAATGAAATCTGGAGCATGCAGTAAGAAAGTGCTTTAAAAAAGAAATACATGACAATAATAAGGATATAGGAACTAACTAAAAGGGCTCCTAATAGCCAAACATGCAAAAAAAAAAAAAATTAATCATTTAGCTTTCACCACTAGTACAAGGGGGAAGGAAACTAATATTGATTGTAGCCTGTTTATAAACCAAGCACTATGTTAAATCTAAGCATTTATGCTGCATTTAATCCGAGGAACCACTGTGTTAGGTAGGTACTTCACAAATGAGGAAGCTACAGGTCAACAAGTTGAGTAACCTTGCCCAAGGTCACATAAGTCTCAAGGACAAAACCACATTTTGATTTGGGGTTGCCTAGCTCCTGAGTCCTTACTTTTTTCACTATCCAGTGCTGCCTTTAATTCAGATTCAATATTCATTTGGTCATGAAGATTAGTCTTAAATTACATAAAGTTTTCTTGTATCTATTTAAAGGTTTAAAAAAATTTGGATGGGGGAGAGCAGCCTATATTAGATTTTATTATTATTTCTTCAGTGACCATGATAGACAAATTACACATACACAAAAAAGCTGCAAAACCAAGGAAATGGAAAAGATGTCCATTTAAGGTACCCAAAGCTTAACTGTTCTTGGAACTGTAATTTGCATCGCAGTAGGGGCATCTAATACTTAGTCTGCCTCTTAAAAAGCAGAGTTTCTGCTTCATTTCTGTTTACTTGGCCTCCAGGAAAACCAGTTTCTACTACAAACTGATAAGTAAACAGCTAATAGAATCACCATGTGACCCCATCAGAGGAAAGAACCCAACATACTTTGTAAGGCTGCTCCCATCAAGCCACCAGCCTGGAAAGGCCAAAAGGGATGGAGTTAAGAACATCACCAGCAAATAGTTTGATGCACAGTAAAAGCACAACCCAGCATAGCACATACACTGCCCACGTAGGGGTTATATCACCCTCCACACACCCCCACTCCCATCTCCACCCTCTGTCCCCACCAGCCACATCAGGTGATGCTGGGTAGGCTTGTCACCCAGAGGCCTCAATATCAAGACACTGACCCAGGGACTGGTCACTGCTGTTTAATCAATGCTCTTCTACGTCACTTTTACTGAAGTTTGTTTGTGGATAAGTAACTCACATTGGTTGTTTTGGACCACAGGAGTTTTATTTAAATATTTTCTTCCTCCAGCCTCTTTACTTAGTGATTCATTCCAACAATACTTTCAAATTCTAACTTGAACGTTGCCTCAGGAATTGCATAGATTGGACAGTTCAATCCTAGACAATGATCTCATAATATGTTTTTCTGACTTTGTGAATGCATCCTTTCAGACCCCTCTTTTTCCTTCCAATCATACCCTTTATCATTATTCAATAGTCATTTTTATGTGCAGGTCATTTTCATTATGTCTTTGTAAACAAATTTTCAAAATCTTCTTAGAATCCAATGATGTTATTTTCTTATTTGCTTTGCATATACAAGCCCTAAGTCACTGAAGAATAGACTGAGAGGTTGAAAAATATCTGGCACCAATACAGGTAGAAGCAATCTTATTACACTGAGAAGGCATCCAAGGCCTTCCAAGTTGGGCTTCCAGACTCTGGGAAAGTTTTATGAGCTCAGATTCAAAGGACTTGCAGTACAGTAAACCAACTCGAGTTTCTATGTCAAGAAACAAAACCTGTCATTCAGGATGACTGGTTGGGGCAAAGGGGTAGGGGAAATAATACTAACTTTATTTAATTAGTCTAATCTTTATTAGATTACTAATCTTTCTGCAAATAAATTAAGAAACAATTTTAAATAATTTATTTTTCTTCCTTGAAGGAAAAAAAAGTATGATTAACTCCCCCCCCCCCGCAAAATGTCTATATTGCCTGCCTTAAAGAAATTCACAATATGAGTGACAAAATTTCAAGAAGAGTTTGAAAAATATTATTCCTAATATTTTCCCACAGTTAAGAGTCTAGAGACATTTTCTCTTGTTAGATAACCAAGAAGCTAACCCTCTATAACATTCTGGCAGCTTGCCTCTCTGGACAAGGGTGGGAAAAGCAAGTATTCAAAGTCTGGGAAAAGCCATCTCCAAGGAAACCTCCATGTTTACCTTTCTTTGGGGAAATTGTGTGAGGGCAGGACTCTCCATGTCTAAGCAGGTGACAGTCAGAAAGAGCTTCCACAGAAAGGGCGTCCAAGCCCCTCCCCAGCAAATGCTTCAGGCAGTCACCAGCTTATTAGATTTCTCTGATAATTAGATGTCTGTGTAACTGCCCAAAGCCACATGCTACCACAAAGAATGAAATCTCTGGGAATTTAGCCCCTGAATTTAATGGCTGACAGAGAGAAATGGCCAAAAAAGAAAGAGGGGGTTGAGTAAAGGGCAGAAGCAGTTGCAGAAAGAATGGAACAAAGCTTTTGTCGCCTAAAAAAAAAATTAAAAATCAAATTTTAGCACCAGTGTTTCTAATTAAATTTGGATTATTTAAAAGACATTACCTTTCCCATCACAAACTGTTTTAGAAAGGATTAAGTGTGATGATAAAGAAGAGATCCGGGATTCAAGACCATTACCTATTACTATTTGTTCTATATTACAAGCCTAGCTCCCAGTATAGAAAAACCTGGGAAATGCATATACTGGATCTAATCACAGTTAATATTGGGTTTGTACAAATGAGGGTGGGCGAAATAGCCAAACTGCAGCATAGATATAAAACCTTTGAATCCATTTAAGAGATGGCTATAAGCTCTTAGAGAACCAATCTAGAAGGATTTAAGAAAAAAAAAGATTAATGTTCAGTCTTTTTTCATCAAGGAGTGTGTTGTCTGGTGGGAAAGTAAAAAAGGCACATTCTATGATCAAAGCAGTAATGGGGGCTCAGGGAAGGATGAAGCCCATGTGGTTAAGACCAAGAGTAGGTGTTTGTTTTATTGATGAAGCGTATTTGAAATGAAGTATGAAGGAGAAAGAACATTGAGTTTTGATAGGTGGGGATAGTGAGGAGTAGAGTCCAGGCAAAGGGGCAATGGCTAAAAATTAACAATAACAGTAATAATAATAATAGTGAGTTTTAGGAGTTCCCGTCATGGCTCAGTGGTTAACGAAACCGACTAAGAACCATGAGGTTGCGGGTTCATTCCCTGGCCTTGCTCAGTGGGTTAAGGATCGGGCGTTGCCCTGAGCTATGGTGTAGGTTGCAGACGCGGCTCGGATCCTGCGTTGCTGTGGCTGTGGCGGAGGCCGGCAAGTACAGCTCCTGCTAGACCCCTAGCCTGGGAACCTCCATATGCTGCGAGTACGGCCCTAACTAAGGCAAAAAGACCAAAAAAAAAAAAAATAGTGAGTTTTAGGTACACAGACTTGGCAATTTGTTTAGAGCTCTGGTTATCAAAGTGTGGTTCCTGAACCAGCAGTATTAGCATTAAATGGAAATTTATTAAAAATGTAAATTCTTCCAAAGAAGATATTCAAATATCCAACAAGTACATGAAAAGGAGCTCAACAGCACTAATTACCAGGGAAAGGTAAATCAAAACCACAATGAGATATCACCTCAAGCCTGTTAGACTGGCTCTTATCAAAAAGGCAAAAGATAACAAGTGTTGGCAAGGATGTAGACAAAAGGGAGTCTTTGTGCACCCTTGGTGGGGTTATAAATTGGTGTAGCCACTATGGAAAACAGTGTGGAGGTTCCTCAAGACATTAAAAATAGAACTGCGATATGATCCAGCAATTATACTTTTGGGCATATGTATCCAAAGGAAATGAAATCATTATCATGAAAAGATATCTGCCTCCTCCATGTTCACTGAAGCATTATTTGCAATAGCCATGACATGGAAATATCCTAAGAGTACATTAATGGATGATTGAATAAAGAAGATATGGTGTATACATCTACAGTAGAATACTACTCAGATATAAAAGAAAAGGAAGCCCTGCCATTTGTGACAAATAGATAGACTTTGCATTTACGCTAAGCATTTATGCTAAGTGAAATACGCCAGACAGAGAAAGACAAATATTTCATGGTCCCACTTATATGTGGAACCAAAAAAACTGAACTCAGAAACAAAAAACAGACTGGTGGTTTCCAGGGGTGGGGGGGCAGGGAGCACAGGGATCATTAGTCTCCTCTGGTAATGGCCTCTTTTCCTGCTTTCTTATTTTAACTCTTATTTCGTAGACATGTTACTTTTATAGAGAAATTCAAGTTCTTTTTTGAGGTAGCTGGAATCAAACATGGGCATAAAAATCATAATTATATCTATATTGGAAACAACTAAAGGAAAGCTGATTATTTCATTAGCAGAATGAATCAAATGTACTCAAAGACTAAGATTTTAGCTAGTTAAAAAAAATAATTTAATGTATATACTAAAAGAAAATATGCAGGAATAAACACTGATATGAGCAAAAAGTACTGATACTCTGATATTCAGTGACTGATTGCAGTAATCTACCCAAGTAGATTACTTTATTCATTCTTTTTAATAGCAAAAAACTGGGAAGGAGGATTAAATGTCCATCACTGGGTTATACACTTAAACTGTAGTACAGTCATACAATGAAATACTTCCCAACTAGGGTTGAGCTAGCTTGCTTGCTTTCTTTCTTTCTTTCTTTCTTTCTTTCTTTCTTTCTTTCTTTCTTTCTTTCTTTCTTTATTGATTGCTTTTTAGGGCTGCACCCACCGTATATGGAAGTTTCCAGGCTAGGGGGTAGAATCGGAGCTGTAGCTGCTGGCCTACACCACAGCCACAGCAACCCCAGATCAGAGCCACATCTGCGACCTACACCACAGCTCACAGTAATGCTGGATCCTTAATTAACTGAGTAGGGCCAGGGATCAAACCCATGTCTTCATGTATACTAGGCCAGTTATCACTGACCCACAACAGGAACTCCTAGAGTTGACCTTTTAATAATAATAGTACAGGTTTGTGAGTGTGTTTAGACATGTATGCTTTTCGAAAATAAATATGATAGTACTATACAATCCACGAACATAGAACCTCAGTTACGGAGGGCTGACTATAAGTTAAACTGAATTTTCAACAGTGCAGAGGCTCAGGGCCCCTAACTCCTGCATTGTTCAAGGGTACCTTATATTTAAAAGATGCAGCTTACCTGCAGTCAACTAATCTATGACAAAGGAAGCAAGAATATACAATGGAGACAAGACAGCCCCTTCAATAAGTGGTGCTGGGAAAACTGGACAGTCACATGCAAAAGAATGAAATTAGAACACCTCCTAACACCATACACAAAAATAAACTCAAAATGGATTAAAGATGTAAATATAAGACCAGATACTATAAAACTCTTAGAGGAAAACATAGGACAAACACTACACAGCAATATCTTCTCAGATCCACCTGCTAGAGTAATGACAATAAAAACAAAAATAAACAAATGGGACTTAATTAAATTTAAGTTTTTGCACAGCAAAGGAAACCCTAAACAAAACAAAAAGACAACCCACAGAATGGGAGAAAATATTTGCAAATGAAGTAAATGATAAGGGATTAATCTCCAAAATCTATAAACACCTCCTACAGCTCAATACCAAAAAAACAAACAACCCCATCCAAAAATGGGCAGAAGATCTAAACAGACAGTTCTCCAAAGAAGACATACAGATGGCCAAAAAACACATATAAAGATGTTCAACATCACTAATTATTAGAGAAATGCAAATCGAAACCACTATGAGGTGCTATCTGACACCAGCCAAATGGCCATCATCGAAAAGTCTAAAACAATAAATGCTGGAGAGGGTGTGGAGAAAAGGGAACCTTATTACACTGTTGGTGGGAATGTAAATTGGTGGAACCACTGTGTAAAACAGTATGGAGATTCCTCAGAAAACAAAATAGAATTGCCACTTGATCCAGCAATCTCACTCCTGGGCATCTATCCAGAGAAAAACATGACTTGAAAAGATACAGGTACTCCAGTGTTCATTGCAGCACTTTATACAATAGCCAAGACATGGAAACAACCTAAATGTCCATTGACAGAGGAGTGTCTAAAGAAGATGTGGTATATATGCACAATGGAATATTATTCAGCCATTAAAAGCAAAGAAATAATGGCATTTGCAACAACATGGATGAGCCTAGAAATTATCATGCTAAGTGAAGTTAGTCAGACAGTGAGACACCAACATCAAATGCTATCACTTACATGTGGAATTTAAAAACAGGACACAAAAATGAACTTCTCTGCAGAACAGGTACTGACTCACAGACTTTGAAGAACTTATGGTCTCCAAATGAGACAGGTTGGGGTGGGGTGGGATGGGCTGGGGGTTTGGGATGAAAATGTTTTAAAATTGGGTTGTGATGATTGTTGTGCAACTATAAATGTAATAAAATTCAAAAAATATGAAAAAAAAAGATGCAGCTTACCTATATGATCTTACTGCAAATCCATGAGAGCAGGCAATTTGTCTACAACATTGTTTACTGCTCTATCTCTGCTGCCTGAAAAGAGTGTGGCATGTAGTAATTTCCAATAAATATTTGTGGAATATAGAAAGGGATGAATATTAATTTTTAAAGAACAGGTTACAAAATAGTAGGAGTAGTCCAATCTCATCTAAATTTCACCTGGATATCCCAAGTCTTCTAGCCTTTCCTAACAACTCTATCCCTAATCATTTAGCATTTTTTATTTTATAGAGGGAGCATATTTCTAAGACAGAAAGGCTTTACATTCTCTTAGATGGTGGCTGTCACTTCTCATTCTAATTTCCTGCTTGGTTTTTTTCTCAGCTCTCACCCCAGCACCTCTCTCACCTATTCCCCTACCACGTGGCCACCAACATGGACTGTCCTTCTTCCTTCTGTCACCACTATCAAAAGGCTGTTTCATACAGTACATTTTAACTGAAGATCTATATACACTGGAGGGTCCTTTTGGCTTAGTACAGAGAAAATCTCATCACAGGCCATTACTAAACTCACAGGGCACTCTTTGACAAGGAAGCTTCTCTCCCATGCTTGTGGCCTTCCTAATTCCCTGCATCTCATGAGTCCACCTTACAAGCTCTTTACTACCTTGGGCTGACCCTCACACCTTTTATTTTCCCACATTCAAGGCTTTCTTCATTTTATGGCCCCTGCTTGCTCCCATGCAGCACTCAAAACAGTCAAAATAATTGCCACTCATCATTCTTGAGACTGGGAAGTCCTGATCCAGATGCTACAAGGTAGATATCATTCTGCAGCCTCTTCTCTTGGCTTGTAAGCAGCCACCATTCTCCATGTGCTCATACGTCCTTTTCTCTCCCATGTCCTCTTCTTTGTGCACATGAGAGGAGAGAGAGCAAGCACACTCCGTGGTATCTCCTAAGGGCACTAATCGCACCTTAAGGCCCCACCCTCGCAACCTCCTCTAACCCCAATTACTCACCAAAGTCCCCATTTCCACCCTCTATCTAATAAGGATTAGCGGATTAGGGCTTAAACATTTGAATTCTGGGCCAACACATTCACTCCATAGCAAGCTTGAATTACTCTGTCATTTTAAGACCTATACTTTTTATTTTTTTTTTTTAAGGCCGCACCCCCAGCATATGGAAGTTCCCAGGCTAGGGGTCAAATCGGAGCTACAGCTGCTGGCCTACAACACAGCCACAACAACTCAGGATCCAAGCTGAGTCTGCGACTTACACCACAGCTCATGGCAACACTGGATCCTTAACCCACTGAGTGAGGCCAGGGATCAAACCCGTGTCCTCATGGATACCAGTCGAGTTCATTACCTCTGAGCCACGATGGGAACTCCAAGACCTATACTTTTAAAAACAATGTTTTAGTAAAAATGATGAAACCTCTATTTCCTATGGCCTGGTTTCATCCCAAAGACTGGAAGTCATCTGCATGAGGATGGAGACTGATGCATCCCAGCTACCTTACATAGAAGTGGCACTCAAAAATATTTGCAGAAAGAGGGAGGGAGGAAGGAGGAGAACGCTAACAAACAGGGTCCTAGAACTGAACCTGTAGGTGGAGGATAAGAACACAAAGCGACAGAACCTACAGGGCTGCAGAGGGGAAGAGAGAAGCTTCATCCTTACATTAAGCCTTCTTCAATCAGGTACCAGGGTTTGCCTGAGCCCAGCCTGTTTTAAAGATAGGCAGTGAACCTAAGGTGTAAGTAACTCACCACTGTAGGTAATCCTTGTGCCCTGCCTTAAGCAATTTCAAATGACACAGATATAGTAAGGTCGTGTACACATCAACATGGATCAGTTCATTGAATTAGAGGTTAAGTGGCAGAGAACCAGAACAAGCCTCTGTGTGAAATGAGACAATAGTGTCCTGCACACCAAGGGGTGCTCTCTGTGGACCCTGACGGCTCCTGTGGCAGCAGGGGGTGACGTCAAGAGTGGGACGTGTTACTGAAAACAGCCACCGCTTTTGTCTGGGACCAGGCAGTGCCTGTAACTCACGTGCCTCGTCTGTCAGGAGACTCAGACTTTCACAGTTTTGTCATGAAAGCAGCAGTCATGTGAGCTGCGTGGCTGATCACTTCCCAGTTTTGCTCCTTCAATGATTTCAACCTCTTCCCAGTATATCTCATTGCCTCACATCCTTTACTTCCCTCATGCTCCACCTTGTCCCTCCAATTAATTCTTAAAGGTCTGGTCTGATATCTCTTATTTTGAAATAGTGTCTAAAGTAATATCCAACATAATCTGCGATTAAATCACACAAGCAGAAAACTCAGCATTTGGGAAGAAATCTCCAAGAAGCACAGAAATAAGTACTTTGTTTCAAAGTGGTTTTAGGAGTTCCTGCTGTGGCACATCCGGTTAAGGATCCAGCGTTGACTCTGTGGCAGTGCAGGTTCCATTCCCCGGCCCAGCCCAATGGGTTAAGGATCCGGTGCTGGAGTTCCCGCCCTGGCGCAGTGGTTAATGAATCCGACTAGGAACCATGAGGTTGCGGGTTCGATCCCTGCCCTTGCTCAGTGGGTTAACGATCCGGCGTTGCCGTGAGCTGTGGTGTAGGTTGCAGATGCGGCTCAGATCCTGCGTTGCTGTGGCTGCGGCGCAGGCCAGTGGCTACAGCTCCGATTAGACCCCTAGCCTGGGAACCTCCACATGCCGCGGGTGCGGCCATAAAATGAGGAAAGGCAAAAAAAAAAAAAAAAAAAAAAAGGATCCGGTGCTGCTGCAGCTATGGCACAGGTTGCAGCTGTGTTGATCTGTGGCCCAGGAACTTCCATATGCCATGGATGTGTCCATTAAAAAAAAAAAAAAGGTGACACTTTAAAAGGTATAATGTCTTCTATTTGCTGACTTCTTTACATATTACAAACACTTCCCCATATT
The DNA here is from genome assembly GCA_004024745.2 of Catagonus wagneri. Lineage (NCBI taxonomy): Eukaryota > Metazoa > Chordata > Mammalia > Artiodactyla > Tayassuidae > Catagonus > Catagonus wagneri. The sequence goes on along the minus strand of PVHT021183693.1, from coordinate 2,255,832 downwards.
GACCTCATCCATCCTTTTTGAATCTTACAGGTACTGTCCTCTGGAAGCGGAAACTCAGAGAAGGAAGGTAATACAAAATATTTAAGCTTGAATGGGGTGTTTACACCGTGCAGACACTGCTCTTGGTGTTTAGATGTATTAACCCATTTAATGCTCATGACAACCCTGGAGGACGGTACAGTTATTACTCCATGAGGGGATAGGTCACCCCAATGGCTTAGTCAAGACCTCACAAGCATGCAAAGGAAGTGGTAGGAAAGCAGAGATATGGACCCATACAGGCCATTTTTGTCTTTTGATGAGGTACCTTTGGTCGGGTGAGTTTAAGGAGAAAATGCTTTGAAGTTGACGTATCGATGCATGTGATAGTGTCTGCCAAAGAAATTTCTGAGTGCATCATGTTTCATATTGAATAGGAAGAAGGATTCAGAGCATACGACAGAGAGACATGCATTGATAAATGTCTGCATGTTATTTTCCATGATTGGAAAAAAATAGTCTTGAACGAATATATGTTGTTAATTTTACCACTTTTTTAAGTTTCACTATTATTAAACCATTTTTATATTTTAAAAAGGCTTGTCCTCTGTGTTCATCTGCCTCCCCCTCCATGAGTGGCAGAAGCCATTCTGCTGATGCCAAGACTTTTGTACCATCCGTTGGTCCAGATCACTACTATTGTTAGTGATGGCACTGAACAAGTGGGCATGTTTGCATTTTAATAACGATAGGTGACTTATAACTTGTATTTCTGAACTTTAATATGCTAAAACTAAGCATACACAAACAAACACAGACAATTTACTTATATTAACTGACTACAGTGTTGCTTTTTTTTTTCTTTTTAGGGCTGTACCTTCAGCATATGGAAGTTCCAGGAGTTGGGGTCAAATTGGAGCTGCACCTGCACTACAGTCATGCCAGATCTGAGCCACATCTGTGACCTACATGGCAGCTTGTGGCAACTCTGGATCCTTAAGAAACTGAGAAAGGCCAGGAACCAAACCCGTATCCTCCTAGACACTATGTTGGGTTCTTAACCCTTGGAACCAGAACAGGAACTCCCAACCGTGTTTTTTGATAACTGAAAAAAAGATATATTAATTACATTTTGGAGAAAAGGGAACTGTGTGTTTTCCCAACTCTGCTTAAAATAGGCTTAAAATCGAAAGAGATGCATGAGATGGAGCCTGAGTCAAGTGGCTGTGCAGGCAGATGCCTGAGAAAGTAAAATATCAAGACATGCTCCTTTTGCTTCTATTTATGTGCCTAACTCTGATAACCATGAAAAATGTCCTTTTTGAGAATATTTCCCTCAAGGAGCTTACACTGTCAAGGAGACAAGCCCTACAGATATAAAATAATTAGAGAACCCGAGTGCGGAAATGTGTGGTTCTGACAAGCGATTCTCATCCAGGGCCAAGTACAACTAGGATTTAGCGCCAAGTACAGCTTACTGAGGACAGGCTCTGTAGTTGTATGCAGCAGCCTGTCAGGATCCTTTTTAAAGTGTGTGTGTGTGTGTGTGTGTGTGTGTGTGTGTGTGTGGAGGTCAGAGGATGGTATATGATTATGTAATTGTGATCATACCTTTAATCACTATCAATTGAGAATATACATATATATGAAGATGGATTCAAGACCACCTTGGAATAAGAATGCAGCTCTCTGTGCAGCAAAATGAGTCAGGAAAGATGGGAGACTGGGGCTTAGGAAAGACAAAGAAGAACTAGTGAACTGGGGATTGAAAGAAGAGCAGGAGATGTTGAAAGCAGAGGGAACATGGAGCAAGGCTCAGATGCAGGCAGGAATTTTGAACTGGGGGCCTGTAGGGAGTAATGTCACCTTGGAACTCTACTTTGTTCATGGCTCTCTCTTCTCATAATCTGCTACAGTCATGCAAGAACCTATCGGGAATGGAATGGTTCCTCATAATTTCGTGGCCAACATGTATGATGAAAGCATATCAATGGCTATTTTTTTCTTTGCAATGTTTCTAGGCCACTTAGGTAATTCATAGTAGAAATGTACAGGCCAGGCCAGATCATCTTGAACACATTCTCTATATTCTTAGCGGTAGAGATTCTAAAGTGAAAATTATAAAATGCCACAGAGAGATTTCAATAACTACTCAAAGACAAAAATGTGTACATATCCAAGATTCTTTTTTGCATGATCTGGTTAAATGGATCTTGCCATATCTGGCATGTTTAGCTCTGGAGGGGCACAAAGACAGCACTCCATCAAACACCTGGATAAGCTGCCTATTTACTGCGCCATTGTCCTGAGAAGTACCTGTGATTATTTCTGATTTTCCAAAGAACATGAAACAATAGTGGAAGGAATGATTCTTAGAACACAGGGCAAACATTTTAGCTTTATAGCTTGACATCTGCAATTACACAGAGACAACATTCAGTTTCCTGTAGCCTCAGGCTCATAATATTTTATATCCTAAAAGGTCTTGTGTTATTTCCCAGCTTCAAGATAAGAGTCCTAAAGAGAAAAAGAGATGTTAGGCTCTTTCTGGTATCTCAAGTGATCCAGATAAATGAAGGCAGAGCTAGAGGTGGAGGAATTATGTTGTTTCACAAGAGAAAGTAGATTGGGAGAGAAGAAGGGTGTATCAATCAGCTACTTTTGTAATGATTTGGCATAACAAAGTACCCTAAAATTCAGGAGGCTACAATATAAACAATGCTTTTTATTATGCAAAGGTCTTTAGTCTTGCAGGCATGACCTAGAATGCCCTGGGTTGATTCTAGAATGAATGCTGGGACCGGATCCACTCTAGATGTCTTTCATCTTTCATGAACAAGTGTGGACAAGTGACTGCCTGAAGCAAGTTCTTCCTGATACTCAGTAACCTGAGTCATTACAATGAACCAAAAATCATATGTGAGAAAAACCTGGAACTTCTTAAGAATCTCTTAAGATTGAAGAAAAAGAAAAAAAAATTGCCAATCATGACCTAGGAATTACATTTCTCTCAAACAGGCTCCTGACCTCACCTCCTCACCTCCTACCTTCCATGTAGATTTTATGATAAGCTTCTGAATTTCCTCTACTCCTTAAAGTCTACTGATACATGGCTCAACCCATAATTCAAAAAAAAAAAAAATTGGATACTAAAAGAAAGGAGGAAAGAAAGATAACGGCCATATTTGATAACAAACAGCAAACCTCACTTTTTAAGTTACTCATTCTCTCTGAGCCTCAGTCTCTACAAAATGGGACTTTGACTACAAAGCAGAAACCTAAAAGCAGTAAAGCAATTGAATAGAGGGAAATGGAGTTCCAAAGTCTTGAGTGCCTTGCTGAGAGAAATGATAGAATTAAATTTAGCAACCTCTTCTCAAATAAAAATCACCAAGAGAGTTTCTACAGGCCAAGCCTGAACCAAAAATAAATATGTTAATAGATACTTATTGGGAGAATTGTCTCGAGAAATAGGTTTGCAGTGGAATTTCTTGAGGGTGGAAGTCAGAGTAGAGAGAGATGTCAGGAACCTGAACGAGGAAGGTCAGGAATGACTTGAAGGTTGCGGTTTTTTTCTCGGAATAGGCCCAGGCACTACTAGAAATCCATTCCCACCCCATGGAGCTCCATCTCTTCTCTACCCTCAGTGGGTCTGGGCCCCATGCACATGAGTGGAATGGGGGTCAGAGCCGGCAGAGCCCACTCAGTGGTGCTGGGTGCACGGGGGACTACCTGGGTTCTGGCAAGTGGCTGGGTGTTGCATTCAGCCTTCTACAGGGCAATTTCACTTGTCAAACAAATGCGCTGCTATGAGCCTCCTCCTCCAACTGCCTCACCTTAGGTGATGAACAGCAGAGAATGGCGGTGAGGCTACTCAACCCTGCCACTTCCACTTGTGCAGTTTTGGAGATGTTGTCATTCTAATGCCTTTCAGGCTCAGGGTAAATGCAGGCACCCGAAGGGACAGCACATTGCTCTGTTAATCGCCAGAGTCTTGCCAACTCCCGGGGAAGAGAAAGCTCCTAGGACTGGAAAATCAACTTGTTCAACTTGGTGGGAAGCACCCAGAGGGCAGCAGACCCTGCTTTCTTAAACACGGCAGTCAAAGGGAGCCGAGAAGGAACAGCCTCAGGTGATGGCAGAGGGAGCGGGGGACCGGGGGCCAGCTCCCATCTTGCTGCCAGCTGAAGCTGGAAACTCGTGTCCTGATAAGGTGGGCAAAAATACGTCTCAGCCTTTGGGAGCACCTTGCAGAATGTGGAATGGGGCCAGACTCACAAGCCCAGAGGGAAAACAAGCCAGCACAGGGTCACAAAACTGCCAGCTGGACAGTTTCTGGGCTCTGAGTGTTTCTCTGGGTTTGTTTTTCTCACATTCTCCGTCAGCATTAACTGAAGTAACTGTGTCTTTTCATGCCAGCCTATCTCGGTGCTGGAGCTTTACAGAAAAGACAGGGCTCCCCCAACCCAGAGCAGTATGTGCTGGCAGTGGTCATCCCAGGAGACAGTGCCTCACAGGGGACAGAGCTGGAGCTGCTTGGTTCAGGTGGTTTGCCCCATCAGGAAACTGGTGACTTTAATTTTAAGGGCGGTATTTCCCTCTCGCAGGAACAGCATGTTATTTGCTGGGTAGTGAGGAACTTTGCCTTGGTGGCCGAGAATACGCTTTCTGGAATTAGACCTAGGACTCAGTTTGGTCCTACCACTTACAGCTGTGTGGTTTTGAATAAGCTTCTTAATCATCTAAACCAGTTTTGTCACCTATAAAATGGAGATACTAATCGTAACTTAAAAGGTTGTTGTAAGAATTAAAGTAATGCTTGTAAAGCTCTTGGCACAAGGCCTGGAAGAAACTGAATACATATTTATCATCACTATCATCATTATTATTATCATTACTCCCTACTCCTTCTGGAAATGTGGAGAACAGAGGTGATAGTCAAAAAACGTAGGATGGAAGGAAACGCTAATTCCCCAACTTTCTCTTCTATGTCTGTTTCCTCATCATATGTGTACTCTGTTGACTCCAAACATTTAATAACAGGCACATCTTCCAAGATGGGAGAGAACAGTCACTGGAAGTTCGTAAAGCTCTTTTGTGAGTCAAGTTGGCTCCTGCGAAGTGCAGGAAAGAAAATAAATGTAAGGTGGTTTCCTGACTTGGGCAACAGATTCCTTTTAACAGACTCTAAACAGGGTCCTTAATTTCTATTAAATACTAATTCTGTTTAACACCACAAACCTAGGAATTCATAGGAAATGATTCTGTTGATATGAATTTAAAGACCTGTCAGTGGATAGTAATATAAAAATTACTAAAGGAAGAAATAAATACCCAAAGTGTTCAGCCAACTGGAAGAAAAAACATAGCTGGTTCTTTTAACAAAAATTTATAAAATGTATTTGTTTCAATTCTGTGCAAACTAACTACTCTGATTGGCATGATATATAATAAAACCTTGCTAGTACAGTATTATTCACAGGGGGTGTATTTCAAGACCCCCACTGCATGCCTGAAACTAAGGATAGTATCAAACCCTATATATATTATATTTTTTCCTATAGATATATACTTATGATAAAGTTTAATTTATAAATTAGGCACAATAAGCATTGCCCTGCTATAGGCTTTACTTCAGAAACTGTCCAAATGAGGAGTTCCCGTTGTGGTTCAGTGGAAACGAATGTGACTAGCATCCATGAGGACCAGGTTCAATTCCCGGTCTTCTCAGTGGGTTAAGGATCCAGTGTTGCCATGAGCTGCGGTGTAGGTCGCATATGCGGCTCAGATCTGGCATTGCTGTGGCAGTGGCATAGGCTGGCAGCTACAGCTCAGATTCGACCCGTAGCCTGGGAACCTCCATATGCAGGTGTAGCCCTAAAACAACAACAGCAACAAAACCAAACAAAGAAAGAAAAAAAAAAAAGAAGCTGTCCAAATGAGACCGAGAAAGAAGAAATACGAGTGACACTGCCAACATTATATCCTGGGGCACAGTAAGCAACCAGAAACATGGGGACAGGAAAGAAAAATGCAGGAGGATTCAAAAATTGTTAGCCTACATTACCAAGAGAATTTGAACATCATTAACAGAGAGATTAGGATTTTAAAAGGAAAATATTCTAGAAGAAGAAGGGCCACCTGGATATAGATAAAAACATAATTGACCTATGTGATATCATAAATAAAGAGAACATACAGTGACAGGGACAAAGGATAGGTCATTCCTTAAGTAACCTATAGGTGGGAGGTAAATCAGGTGCTAGGTGCTCACCTATAATTTCATAGCCCAATGGGCGTGATCACTGGGCCAGCCTAGACTGCTGACCCCATGTCTGGAACACCAGAGAGCTATGTCCAGCTTAGTACTGAATACTGCTTAGAAGCATTCTCCAAGAAGAATAGTAACTGCATCATAATTGACTTTCTAATATCCTCTGCTAGTGATCTCTCTAGGGTGCTGGTAAACAACATAGCATATTGAAAGGAACATAAATTTTGAAACTAGAGAGACCTGGATTTAAGTCCCAGTGCCACCATGTGACACTTATCATATGACCTTAACCTAGTCACTGGAAATTGGTAAAACTGAGGGGAGAAAATTCTACCAAAGGGGATAATCATATGAATTAAGTGCAAGTGTATAAACTCAGTAACATAGCAAATATACATATATAATAAATATATATATTTGCAAATTGTCTTGTGTTGAAGAACTATTGTATTAGATTCTCCACAGAAGGAGAACCAATGTAAGATAGATGATAGATAGATACATACATATAGACATAACATACATAGACAGGTAGATATAGATAGATAGATAGATAGGTAGATAGATAGATAGATAGGTAATGAAAGCTGAGAAATCGCAAGATCTGAAGCAAGCAAGCGGGAGATCCAGAAGAGCTGATGATACAGTTTTAGTCCAAAAGCCAACAGACTTTCAAACCCAAAAAGAGCCAGCATTTCAGTATGAGTCCAGAGGCAGCTGAAGTATTCAGGCAGGAAGAGATCTATCTTACTTGCTAGGGTGTCAGCCTTTTATTAGATTCAGGCCTTCAGCTGATTGGATGAGGCCCATCAGCAATAGGAGGACGATATCCTTGACTCGGTCCAAAGATTCAAATGTTAATCTCATCACATGCATACACGCACCCCTAGAATAATGTTTGACCAAGTATCTGGGTACTGTATGGTTCAGTCAAGTCAAAACACGAAGTTAACCATCACTACAGAATCTTAGTGGTTTACAAGGTGCATTCATCCTCCTTAGACCAGTTGCTATCCCAGGCATGATCTTACAGCAGTGGCAGACACACATGAGAACATGCCTGTTTCATGCACAAAGACATTTAAGTATCTGTTCACATCATGTCTGCTAACATCTGATTAACTAAAGCAAGCCACATGGCAAGCCCAACATTAGTGGACCATGAAGATGTAGCCACCTCTAGTAGGGGAAACTGCAATGCCCCAGAACAAAGGGCTTGGATACAGAGAATGACAAAAAATTGGGGAAAATAATACAATGTACTATGGTAACTGAATGTCTGTGTTGGATATTTAACACATTTCGTTTGTGTGCCTTTCCACTCCCTCCACCCCAGTTCCACTTGCTGTTTTCCAAGAATTTTCCCATTCCTCTTTGCAATGTTCTATATTGAATACAAATAATATTTTAAAGATTTAAGATAATGCTATTAATAAGAAATGCTCTTTCACTCCAGGGAAAGGTTCATTGACCTGGCAAGATGTTTCCTTAATTGACCCATAATACCTGTCAGTTCATTGCTCTGAGAGGTTTTATAATCAATTAGGAACATACAATGTGTATAAGTAGTTTGCATCCCATTCTTCAGTGTGCTAGACTTCACACTTGCTTGTTTTGAATTTCACCTGCTGTTATTTTGCTCAATTACTGTGTTTGTTCCACAATTATCTAATCTATTTAGTATGTTCTGGAGTCTTGAGAGCTCCTTTCTCATCTTTTGCCCTGACTAAATAACCTATCATCTGGTATGTCTGACCACTCAGTCCAGTTTGTCAGAAACTTCTTTGAAAATATGAACATTTTAAATCCCAGGTAGAAGGCATGGATGTTGTACATTAATTTCTTTTTATGCTGTGACTTGCCTTTTTCTCTTCCTTGCTTTACTAATCTCTCATATCATTTTTAAATCCATAATAGAATTTTACATCTCACCACAATGCTGCAAATCACTTTGTGTATTTCTTTGTGGAACAAATATGAAGATCTTATCACGATGTCAACAGTCACAGTTAATAGCTTGAGGCAACGTGAAAATCATTCATAAAGAACTGAAGGGTTCGTGAGGAAGTTTAATCTTTAGAAGCCAATGTTTAACATGAAGGTGTGCATTTAACCCTTAAGATGTCTTATTTCAAAGGAAGAATACTAATATTTATTACCTCTTCTAGGATCTATCAGGCACTACAATGAACATGCTCAGACACTTGATTTCACTTTAATTCTCACCACAACCTTACCAAACTGTTACTGTTACATCCATTTTACAGATAAAAAACTGAGTTAACCACAGTTTTACAGACTTGACCAGGGTTACCAGCAAGGATGAGAACACCTAATGGATGATTCCAAAGTCATCTTTCTTCTAAACTACACTTAATAGCTTTCTCATGTTTTTGTCTATGACTCAGGGTAGTAAACAAAAATTCTCACTAGTTTATAGTTATATTGAAAAGTAAAGAGTTCCCGTTGTGGTTCAGTGGGTTAAGAACCTGACTAATGCCCATGAGGAAGCAGGTTCGATCCCTGGCCCTGCTCAGTAGATTAAGGATCCAGCATTTCTGCAAGCTGCGATGTAGGGCACAGATGCGGCTGGGATCCCACATTGCTGTGGCTGTGGTGTAGGTCAGCAGCTGCAGTTCAGATTCGACCCCAGCCTGGGAACTTCCATATGCTGTAGGTGTGGGCCTAAAAATAAAAAGGAAAAGAAAAATAAAGGCTCCCTTTCTCAAACTCTTTTCTTATACTTAAAAGTATGCCCTTCTATGGGAGTCTTTCATTCTCAATTCGAAAATCAATCCTTTCTAATATGAAAAACTGTTCATGAAAATTATTTCCCCTATACTAGTCTCCAAATTCACTAGGCTTATTTACTATTCTACTATACAATATCTCCAAACATTTTTGGTCACACATCCCTACTTGTAAAAAATTTTACATATTCATCTCCAAAGTCGGTATATTGGTCTAAACATCATTTATATGGGCTACTTTGATCCATATGCTAAATTTTTCATAACACTAATGTTTTTCTTATTTTTAGGAAACAAATATAATTTTAAGTTTTACTATCTTTCCTCCACCTTTATGTGGGAGGAAGGGTAATTCGAGACCAGTGCTGAATTGTAAGCTTCTTGAGGTCCTTAGCAGTGTCTTATTTGCCCTGACTCTTTGAGACTGAGTGGGCCTGGAACATGCTAGGCGTGGAGTTGAGGCTTGTAACATTAGCATGGATGACTGAGCTGACTTTTTAGGAAAAGATTAGAGCTATTTTTCTAAGTCTCGAAAAATATGTTTTGCAAAGGACACATCATATCTCATATTCTTTACCCAAATAATATGAATTTTCCCATGAAACAAATCCACCCTGCTGCCACAACACCCAATCCCCACTGAAGATGGAATGGTTAGTTCCTAGGAAAAGGCACTGTTATAGGACTTTGAAGCACAACACTTTCACTGGTTTAACTTCATGCCCTTGCCCTTGCTCTCTGCATTCCTTTTGAAACAACTATTAGAGAAGCTTGGAATAGATAGTTATGAATAATGCTACAGCTATACCCATGCAAATAAGAGAATGCTTACAGTTTTTTCTGCAAGAAAAGTTACACTGTGTATGTTCAAAGATGTATACAAACACCTTGAAAAAACAGTTACTTGAACCAGTCTAATACTGAGAAAAAAAAAATTCAAATACTGTTCTTTCTTATTTATATTACCCAGTAAATAAGCAAATGATGCCCATAGGTGAGTAAGGATGAATCTGGGTTTGATGTTCTGCTAGGTCCAAACACAGTAAATGTTATAAGAGATACCATCCTTCAGCAATTCCATATAAACCCAATGTTTATCCGTTCCCGACTCTGTTTCTCTAGGAAACCTACCTTCTTGGTAGTCTCTAAGGAGAGATAAAGGCAATCATATTAACTTTGATGAGTGATGCAATAAGAACCAAGTCATAAATTTACTTCTGCTGGTCTGTTTCTGTTCAGGGAATAAACGCAACTTGATTAAATTATAAAAATACTATTATAGAAAAAGACAAATAAAGGAGGGTGGGGTGAGGGGAGGAGATACCCTTTTTCTTGGAATAGCTGAAAATTTCTGTTTTCAAAGAAATAACATCTATTAATATAATTAAATGTACCATATAAATTGTTCTGCCAGACATACATTGTATCTAAATTGCCTCTTGAAGTTTTGTCAAACTGTGATGTTTCAAAGACCACACTAATGTGGAAGACTGAAATAAGTTATACTGAATAAATGGAAAGTTCTGCCATCAGATGGCAATTTTCCCTCAGAGATCTGCCCTTTATCTCTTGAATTAGATCTAATTGCCTTCCTGGCAATTCTTATCAGAGATTGAAGCAGTCACAGTACAAAAGAGAAAGTTTAAATACGCTAGGTTTCACAAAGCAATCCTCTGACTTCCTAATATTTATTACTCTGACGAAAAGCACAGTCACATATGGAACACAGGCAAAATAAAAGAGCGTTTATTTTAATATGGATTCAGCAGGACAAAAATAGAATTCTTAATTTTTTCTCCTCTATGTAACAGTTTGCTTAAGGAAACGCCACAATCAAACATTCTCATAAGAAAGGCTGCTCGCTGGACAATCTTCTGGCAAATAAATTGGAGTGGGAAAATGTTTTCCTGGTTTAAATGTCACATCCTTCACAGGAACAGTTCCATGCATTTTCTTCTCATTCTAAAATATTTCCCACCAAGGATGTAAGACCCAGAGCAAGGAGAGCCTAAAGTCAGTTGTTGAGCCCCTACTACAAACCAGGTGCCTTCAGGACGTCATTTAGCATGGATAAGATGCCATCATCCCCTTTTTACAGCTGGGTAAACTGAGGTTCAAAAAAGTTAAACAACTTTCTCAAATCCACACAGTTAGCAAACAGCCGATGCCTGTTTACCCTAAAGCTCACTGTATCATGCTAGTGTGTGAATAACTTGCTGATATTCTGGACATTCCAGTCTAGTTTTCACCTCAACAGTGATGGAATAAAATATAATTCCTCCATACCCTCCTGTTATCTCATACAAGACTAATCCTTACTCTTGATTTGACTATACATTGTATAGTATAGTCAGCTTTTTAAAAAATATTTAAAATTGAACATGACGTTTTTATTCTAAAGACAAATCTAACTAAGCCACACTTCCTTAATTCGTCATGCACCCACAAGACATTTGAAACCAGGAAAAGTGAGTTACCCAGATGTGTAAAGAAACCCATTCTAGTCATAACTTTCTCCTTAAGAACTTACAGTGTTTTAATATTTATCATCTCATTCATTACATCGTCCTATAAAATCTAATTACCACCTTACATGATTAGTCATAGATTCCAAAGACTGCTATTTCTAAACTAGCTCATCCAAAGAACCTGCAGGAGGAGAGAAAGATATTGCACTGTCCTAGCCTTAGCACAGGTTTTTCCTAAATGAAAACAGAACTGAAGGCTGGTGAGTATATATGTTCTAGTTGGATATAATTCTAACCCATATCTATAGCCCAGTGGCTTTGCACAAAGAAGTGTTTCTTTCTATTTCCACTCTGCTTCCTGCTTTCTCCTTTCCCTCATTTTCCTCAAAGAAAATCTGGACAGATTCTAGAATCCTGATCAAGTGAATTTCTCCATCACTCTCATAGCAAGGAATCCATACACACATGTGCACGCAAACACATGCTTATTTATTTACAAAAAAAATTTCAATAACATGCCTTCATTTACTAAAGCCTGGTGATTCTACAATCCCAGGCAAGAAGAAATAGTGTCATTTTCACTGGGATGCCACAAGCTTTGAATTTCTCACCATTTTCTTTCCTTAAAAACTAGTGAGGGAATTCCTGTTGTGGAGAAGCGTAAATGAATCTGACTAGTAATTATGAGGTTTCGGGTTTGATCCCTGGCCTTGCTCAGTGGGTTAAGGATCCAGCGTTGCCATGAGCTGTGGTGTAGGCTGGCAGATGTAGCTCCAATGTGACCCCTAGACTGGGAACCTCCACATGCTGCAGGTGCAGTCCTAAAAAAAAAAAAAAAAGCTAGTGAGGAAAGCAGTACTTATGATTAAATGGGAAAAAATACTGCTGTCCACAACTTTAAACACAACTAGACTAGTAAAGATGCTCTGAATTTTTATAACACAATTAGCCTCGGGTTCTCATCTCGTTCAACACATCCTTAGCCTAAATTTTCATAGAATTTAATAGATATTCACTGCAGCAAGGGAAAGGCATGGAAAGAGATAGCTTCAGGGTCTCAAACAAAAGTAAAATGATACTAAGATCTACCCAAAATGCACAGTTGTGACTTCACTGTTTTGGCTCAGAGTTACCTGGAGTAAGAGGCCTCATTCTGGTGTCCAAATGTCCCTATTTACTACTCCCAAACCTGGTAAACTACAGCTTTGTACAGGTTATCACATGAGTAAACAGATCTTCACTGCTCATTATTTTATCTTATTAGAATGCAGAAGATCATATCAATGAAAATTACCCACACTGATACCAACTCGTCAAGAAATGCATGCTCTTACTATGAAATACATATTCCATCCATTTGCCAAAAAGCTCTCCCTTTCTTAGAGAAAGGAATGTAATCCAAACTGGAAACGAGCACCATCACTGGGTCTCCAGCTTTTCTCTTAGATGAGAAAGATATCTTTCTCATCTAAGTACCTTTATTACTTTTCTTTCAGATACCTATCAAATAGGACCTCAGGGAGAAGCTGCTTAGCATCCTCACAAGAGGGTATAGAACTTCCCTAATTTGTATTTATCTCCGTGATTCTCATCAGTGAGTTCATGGGCCATACACAACTCCTCCCTAAATGTAATAAGTGGTGCTGAGAAGAACACTACCCCATTTTCCCAAGACATGTGTTAGTTTGCTAGAGCTGCCATAACAAAGTACTACAGATCAGGTGGCTTAAACAACAGAAATTTATTGTCTCACAATTATGGGGGCTAGAAGTCCAAAGTCAAGGTGTCATCAAGGTTGGTTCCACCTGAGGGCTATGAGGGAAGTATCTCTCCCAGATCTCTTTCCTTGGCTTGTACTGTATTCCTTCCCCCATGTCTCTTCACATTTTCTTTACTTCTACATGCATCATCATGTCCAAATTTCCCCTTTTTAGGAGGACACCAGTCATGCTGGATTAGGGCCCACACTAATGACCTCATTTTATAAAGATTCTATCTGCATTTTATAAAGATTCTATCTCCACATAAGGACACATTCTGAGATGCTGGGAGCTAGGACTTCAACATGTGAACTTGGACTAGACACTAGTCAGCTCATAACCAAGACATTATAACCTAAATATTATGTTCTGTTTAGAACACATTTAGTCTAGTTTAGTGCCACATTTTATGCAGTAAGTTATTGGTTTTGATCATCACTAAATTTTAATAGGATGCAGATACAGGAGATCAAAATAGTGCAGTGCTCAAATCCTGGCCCTCAAAAGCCAACTGGACCGATCTAAGTAAGAAACTGGACTCACACACACAAGATAAATAACAATACAATGTGCTTGCAAAGAATAAAAAGGTAAAATTGTATAAACTGAATTACCATTTCCTTTTGATTTTAATTATATGTTTATCAGTATAACCAAACTTGACATGTTTGAACAACCACAGTAGCAATCACAGCCGTGACTTTGAGTTGAGGCCAAGCACAAGAAGAAAAACCACCTAGAAGTTGCTTTTAGGTGTAATAGGCCAGTATGAGAGATTAATGTACAATAATATGTCAACAGAAGTTTTACGTATTGTTTATTTGCTCTGTATGCTAGTTTCTACACTTGTGCTAGCAAGTGATATAACTGCCAGCTGTTATAAAGGTTATTTTACCGGGTTTTACCAACACTGAGACATGTACTGTAAATTTACAAATGTGGACAGTGAAGCTCAGGAGCCCTTAGTTGACATGGCTAAGGCTGGACCACAATGTGGCACTAAAAACAGGTCTAGATGTTGTTTTTTTTCTGTTCCCCCTGCTGTGCTTCTTATAAAGTGGGCAAGGACTGCAAATTTTTCATGGATAAGTTTGCTTTGTGTAGCTCTTCACCTAATCTGCACCTGATCCAGGTAGTTGTCTCGGAAATATGTTTTGTGGGCCACAGTGAAGGGCTGTTGAGTGAATCAATAAAAATAACTCAAAATGAATGCTCTACCAGTGTTGGGTCAGGGGCTATCTATCTATCTTCTTACTGAAAAAAAAGTATACTCACATATTATATTAGAGACAGCCAAGTAAAACAAAACAAATGGCATCCTTTGGAACTACTTCTGTTCCTACAGCCTTTATACTGTGTTTACAAATTTGTTGCTATAGTTTCATGGATTCTCACAACAGGTTCCTACATGTATGGGTCTTATTCCTACTGACTATAAGGAACAGATACAGAATCTGAGCAGTTGTGGAGAAGAGAGAGAAATACAATAGAATAGTCATTGGAGTAGGTGAGCTGACATACTGGTGAGTCTCAAACTAGAGGAGTCTTGTCCCTAGGGAGACCTCAGACTCACCTGAATACATTATATTCCAAAATGATGACAAAGACTGCTCACATTCCCATGTTCTTTTATGAATGTAATTATGCCCTCTTCTCCTCAAGAGGTGGTCTCTATTTTCCTTCCACTTAAAGTTGGGCTGGTCCTGTGACTTATTTTGTCTTTGGTGCTTTTTAAGTTTTGGATCTATGTCTTGAGAGAACTTACAACATCTGTTTTTACCTGTTTCGAAGCCAGACACCATGTAAAGAAGCCTACTGAATGATGAATTACTATGTGCACAGAGCAAACTCCCAGTCTACTAGGCATCCTCCACAAGGTCCCAGACCTGAAGATGTGCATGAGGCCATCTTGGACCAGCTGCCCGCTAAATGCAGCAACTGAGTAAGCCAGGAAAGACTAAAAGAGAACCACTGTGCCATCCCACACAATCACGAGAAATTAAATGGTTGTTGTTTTAAATCACTCTGTTTGGGATCGGTTTGTTATAGGAATAAATACCTGAAACACCCAAGAGCTTTTCTGAAATGCTCGTATACCCCTAACTTCCTCCCTTGGACTCTGATACACTACTCACCTTCCCATGAACTTGAGATTTATCAAGTAAGAATCAATAATATGACCTTTTCTTGTCCTCCATTTGTTCAAGTGGAAACAACAAGTCATAGTACAAGTCAGCTTGTGGTAGGTGCTATAATTTAGGTACACAAGAATTTTCTATCAGAAGTTTACCTCAGCCTTGCCAAAAAAATAGAATTTTTGCCTTAAAGAACCAGTAAAAAGTTATTCTGATTTAACAATAACAAAAAAATAAACCTGAATTTAAAAATAAGCAAAAGACTAAAATATACATTTTTTACAAGAACATATACAAATAGCCAACAAGCACCTGAAAAAATGCTTAACATCACTAATCATCAGGGAAATGTACATAAAAACCATAATGAAATACCACCTCATACTAATTAGGATGGCTAAAATTAAAAAAAAGGATAGAAAACAAGTGTTGACAAGGATGTGGAAAAACTGGAACACTTGTGTATAGTTAGTGGGAATCTAAAATGATGCAGCCACTGTAGAAAATAGAATAATTTTTCTTACAAAAAATCGAATACAGAATTTCCATATGTTTCAGCAATTCTACACCTGGGTATATATTTGGAAAAAAATGAAAACACTACTTTAAAAAGGTAAATACACCCCTAGTGTTCATAGCAGCACTTTTTACAACTGCCAAGACATAGAAGCAACCCAAGTGTCCATCAACAGAAGAATGGATAAAGAAGATGTGGTGTGTGTGTGTCTGTGTGTACACACACACACAATGGAATATTATTCAGCCTTAAAAAAGAATTAAAGTCTGTCATTTGCAGTAACATAGATGGATATGGATACAGCAACATGGATGGACCTGGAGAATATTATGCTTATTGAAGTAAATTAGAAAAAGACAAACTCTGTATGCTATCACTTATATGTGGAATCTAAAAACAAATAAATGCATTATACCAAAACAGTCTGGGAAATTCCTACTTCCAGACTCACAGATATAGAAAACAAACCAGTGGTTACCACAGGGGAAAGAGAAGTAGGGAGGGACAATTTAGGGGTATGAGATTTAAAGAAACAAACTACTATGTATAAAATAGACAAGCAACAATGATTTATTACGTAGCACAGGGAATTATAGTCACTATCTTATGATAACTTTTAATGGAGTACAAGCCATGAAAATACTGAATCACCAGGCTGTACACCTGAAACTAATATAATATTGTAAATCAACAATACTTCAATGAAAAAAAAAAGAGATAAGCTCCTAAAAAAAGTTATATTCACACAAAACCTTTTTATGACTATTTATAATTGCCAAAACCTCAAATACCCTTCAACTGATGAATGGATAAGGAAACTGTAGTACACCCCTACTATGGAATGCTACCCTGCAATACAAAGGAGTGAACTACCTACACATACAATAACTCAGCAACACGGGTAAATCTTAAATGCACTATGCTAGGCAAAAAAGGCCAGGTGAAAATGGCTGCACACTCGATGTTCCTATTTACATGATATTTTAGAAAAAGCAAAACTCTAGGGACACATCGATGGTCATCAGGGGCTGGGGATGGAGAAGAAGTAGACTACAAATCAGTACTAAGAAACTGGGGGAAAAAGGAGGATGATGCGCTCATTCTTTATCTTGATTGTAGTGTTGATTACATGACTTATTGCACTTAGAAAATTCTTCTAACTGTACATTAAAAAGGGTGAATTTTGGGAGTTTGTGTCATGGCTTGACAGTAAGGAACCCGACCCGACTAGTAACTATAAGGATGAGGGTTTGATCCCTGGCCTCAATCATTGGGTTAAGAATCTGGCGTCCCTGTGAGCTGTAGTGTAGGTCACAGACACAGCTGGGATCCTGCGTTGCTGTGGCTGTGATGTAGGCTGGCAGCTGAAGCTCCAATTCGACCCCTAGGCTGGGAACTTCCATGTGCCTCAGGTGCAGCCCTAAAAGGAAAATAAAAAGTAAAAAAATAAAAATATAAATGGTGAATTTTACCTTATATAAATTAGAGCTGACTACCTGACTTTAAAAAAAAAAAAAACAGAAACTTTCCAAATACGGCTGAGACAATGGACTTTCTATCCCCAGTGCTTATCACCATGACTAATGTACAGTAGGGATTCAGACAACATAGAGACCCTCCTAGCAGCGCACCAGGACTTCTCACTTGTCACCCATCTCAGCCGGCTCCAGCTGCCAGTCAAGTCCTCTCTCTTCCTCTCTCCTTTCTTCTCTCTCCCCACTCTTTTATTCTTCCCTAGTTTCCAAAATTGCCACTTATTTCTTAAGCTAAACTGTTTACTTATGCCATTTTAAAAATTTAATTACTATCCCCATTACCTTGAACAATGCCTGACACAGAGCAGGAGATCAAAAAATCTTTTTGAAAAAGAAAGGGAAGGAGGGAGGAAAGAAGAAAGGTAGGAAGAGAGGAGGAAGGGAGGTCTTGCTCTAGGCTTCACCCTTAAGACTTCATTTTCTACCTCCAAGCAGCTTATAAAAGGTTTGGATACTGACCAGCAAGGGAAGACCCCAGGATCATTAAGGTGGTTTTCTTAAGGCGAGGCTTATCCACTGCACTCCAGATGTGCTAACCCCTGCAATTTCCTCAAATGTGGGAAGCTTGACTGCATAGTCTGTGGTAGTGGCAAACTGTGTCCATGTTCTCCCCTGATAAAAAAAAAAAAAAAAAAAAAAAAACGGATTTGGGATTTACGTTCCCCTTCCAAAGAAGAACACTTGACCAACTGTTGAGGCAACCTCTACACACACACACACACACACACACACACGCACGCGCACACGCATGTGTACACATACTTGCATATCTACCTTAAATATATGTGCATATAATTTCATTATATCATTTACTCATTAAAGAGCTTATTAGAGAGGCTAAAAGTGAGACATTTTGACCTTTAAAAGTTAGAAAGATAGGATCTTGAAAGGCAGCTGTAGAATGACCAACAAAAATCTTACCAATACTTGCATGTCTAAGGAGACATCATTGTATTCTAGAATCACTAATGACGTAAATGATAGAATAAGAATATGAGAAGAGAGTAGGTAACTCCAGTAAATTGCCTCAGTTTCCCCAAGATAGATGGAAGCATGTGAAGAGATTAGTTCTGAAAAGAAGCAACAACAAACACATAGATCCTAATTTTGTGCAGCACGCCTTTCTGACATATGTCCTGTCAAACACTGTGACCAGGAAGCTTCCTGGCGGAAATGAAGAGAATAGATCCACGCTGTCCAGATAATGGGTAAAATAAAGGATGTGCTCTATTTGAGATCAGTCTATTCTCAATGACATTGGAGAAATGAGATCTACGTAGACATGAGAATGAATACGTGGCTGATCTCTGTCTCCAAGGAGCTCAAAGTTCAGGAAGGAATTGCATACCAACAATGGGTGACATTACAATATAATAAGTGGGGTAAAGAGAACCATGGGAATACAAGGAAGGGACTGATCCAGGGAAATGAAGAAGGTCTAAGATAACAGATTATAGCTGTGGTTTATTTTTTAACAATCACCTTAAGCCATTAGGAAGACATACTAAAATTTTGAGATACCACTAGGATGGCTAATAAAAAAGACAGATAAAACAAGTCTTGGTGATGATGTGGAGAAATTGGAACCCTCTTACACTACTGGTGGGAATTTTAAATGGTGCAGATGCTTTAGAAACAGTTTGACAGTTCCTCAAAAATTAAAATAGAATTACCATATAACAGTCATTTCACTCACAGGTATATAGCAAAGAGAAATGAAAGCACATGTCCAAACAAAAACCAGTACACAAATATTGATAATAGCCTCAAATGGAGTTCCCTTGTGGCACAATGAGTTAGGAATCTGGCAAAGGCTTGGGTTGCTACTGGGGTATGGGTCCAATCCTTGACCTGGGAATTTCCATATTCCTCAGCAAGGCCAAAAAATAAATAGCCTTGAATGAAAATAACCCAAATGTCCCTCAGCTAATGAACAGATAAATAAAATGTGGTATGTATACACAATGGAATATTATTTGGTAATAAAAGAAAGCACTGATGCACACTATGACACGGATGAAAACATTATGCAAGGTGAAAGGGGAAAGTCACAAAGTGCCATATATTCAATGATTCGATTTATATGAAATGTACAAAATAGGCAAATCCACAGAGATAGAAAGTAGATTAATGGTTGCCAAGAGCTTCAAAGAAGGGAAATAAAGAATAACTGCTAGTGGACATGAGGTTTAATTTTGGAATGATTAAACTATTCTAAAATTGATTATGTGGGCTTATTAATGATGGCCATTCTGACTGATGTGAGGTGGTAGCTCATAGTAGTTTTGATTTGCATTTCCCTAATAATCAGAGATGTTGAACATTTTTTCATATGCTTGTTGACCATCTGTATATCTTCTCTGGAGAAATAACTCTTCAGCTCTTTTGCCCATTTTTTGATTGGGTTGTTGGGTTTTTTGCTGTTGAGTTGTATAAGTTCTTTGTATATTTTAGAGACTAAGCCCTTGTAAATTGCAATATTTGAAACTGTCTTCTCCCATTCTGTAAGTTGCCTTTTTGTTTTTGTATGGTTTCCTTTGCTGTGCAAAAGCTTGTCAGTTTGATTAGGCCCCATTGGTTTATTTTTGCTTTTATTAGTGTTGCTTTGGGAGACGGACCTGAGAAAACATTTGTAAGGTGGATGTCAGAGAATATTTGGCCTATGTTCTCACCTAGGAGTTTGATGGTCTCTTGTCTTACATTTAAATCTTTAAGCCATTTTGAGTTTATTTTTCTGCATGGTGTGAGTGTGTGCTCCAGTTTCATTGACTTACATGTGGCTGTCCAGTTTTCCCAGCACCACTTGCTGAAAAGACTATCTTTTCCCCATTTTTATATTCTTGCCTCCTTTGTCGAAGATTAATTGACTGTAGGTGTCTGCTTTTATTTCTGGGTTCTCTATTCTGTTCCATTGGTCTGTATGTCTGTTTTGTTAACAGTACCACACTGTTTTGATTACTGCAGCTCTGTAATATTGCCTGAAATCTGGGAGAGTTATGCCTCCTCTTTCGTTTTTGTTCCTCAGGATTGCTTTGGCAATTCTGGGTCTTTTGTGTTTCCATATAAATCTTTGGATTGTTTGCTCTAGTTCTGTGAAAAATGTCATGGGTAATTTGATAGGGATAGCATTGAATCTGTAGATTGCTTCGGGTAGTACGGCCATTTTACAACATTAATTTTTCCAAGCCAGGAGCATCTTTCCATTTCTTTGCATCCTCTTTAATTTCCTTGATTAATGTTTTATCAGAATATAAGTCTACAAATAACAAATGCTGGAGAGGGTTTGGAGAAAAGGTAACCCTCCTGCACTGTTGGTGGGAATGTATACTGGTACAACCACTATGGAAAACAGTAATGGAAGCACCTTAGAAAACTATACATAGAACTACTACTATATGACCCAGCAATCCCACTCTTGGGCATATATACGGACAAAACTTTCCTCAAAAAAGATACATGCCCCTGCATGTTCATTGCAGCACTATTCACAATAGCCAAGACACGGAAACAACCTAAATGTCCCTCAACACATGATTAGATTAATAAGTGGTATATGTACACAACAGAATACTATTCAGCCATAAAAAAGAACAAAATAATGCTATTGGCAGCAACATGGATGGACCTAGAGACTCTCATACTAAGTATGACATACAAAGTATGTCAGAAAGAGAAACACAAATAC
The DNA here is from genome assembly GCA_004024745.2 of Catagonus wagneri. Lineage (NCBI taxonomy): Eukaryota > Metazoa > Chordata > Mammalia > Artiodactyla > Tayassuidae > Catagonus > Catagonus wagneri. The sequence goes on along the minus strand of PVHT021183693.1, from coordinate 2,234,729 downwards.
CATATGATTTCACTTATATTTGGAATCTAATATATGGCACAAATAAACCTTTCCACAGAAAAGAAAATCATGGACACGGAGAACAGACTTGTAGTGGCCAAGAGAGAGGGGGACAGAGTGGGATGGACTGGGAATTTGGGGTTAATAGACACAAACTATTGCCTTTGGAATGGATAAGCAATGAGATCTTGCTGTATAGCACTGAGAACTGTGTCTGGTCACGTGGTGGAGCATGATAATGTGTGAAAAAAGAAATGTATACATGTATGTGTGACTGGGTCACCTCACTGTGCAGTAGAATATTGACAGAACACTGTAAACCAGCTATAATGGAAAAAAGAAAAATAATTACAGAAAGAAAAAAATAAAAATAAAAATAAAATTGATAATGAATATATTAAAGGCCATTGAAATGAACAGTTTCAATAGGTCGATTTTATGAAAAGCGAATTATATCTTGGTATAGCTATAAAAAACAAGGAAATATGACAGAATCCTAATGTTTCTCATTGCTTGCAGGGGTGAGAGAGTAAGTTTAAGTTCATCAGAGGACAGTGTAGGAAAGGAACTCCAGGATAGAGAAGAACATGGTCTAAGGCATGGAGATATGAAAGAGTATGTTCTATTGAGGGATTAGTGAGAAACGCAGTCTGGTCCTAGAAGGGTATGCAGTGTGGAGTGGTAAGAGCTGGAAAGGGGTTTCATCTTTGGAATTTGCATCAAGTTCTGAGTTTGTCCTGAAGGTAACTGAGAACCATGAAATGTTTTCAAGCAGGAGAGTGAGTCACGCTTTAGGAATATTTGTCTGGCAGTGTGGAATGAATTGTTGAGGCTGTGACTGGAGGCAAGAGAGACCAGTTGGAGGGTAGCTATGAGACGGAAGGAGACCTGTCAGGACCTGAAACACTGTGATAGTAGCAGAGACGGACAAGAGAGAAAATATTTGAAAGCTAATTGTGAAAAATCAGAAAGACTTAAAAAGTCACTTACAGTGCTAAGATTTCTAGGTTGGGAGAACAGGTAGATCCTGATACCAGTTTTAACATTTATAGTAAAACCGAGCAAATTTGGAATGCAGTGTCCATGAATATGCACCAATGGGATCTCCTGCTGCAGGGGCATAAGGACGGAAGGTTCACATTCTCTGAATCTACCACTGCTGATAGCACCCAGACTGCGCCTCCCCCAGGCTGCTCTCAGCCAATGATTGATGTGTTACGTGCACTAAGGCAGGTCCTTTCCTGCAAAAATGGGGCCCTCCTCTGAGAAGCAATTTTTTTTTTTTGCCCTCCATCCCCCAGCATATGGAGTTCCCAGGCCAGGGATCAGATATGAGCCACAGTTGCAGCCTACGCTGCAGTTGCAGCAACACCAGATCCTTAACCCAGTGTACCAGGCCATCAAACCTGTGTCCCAGCACTGTAGAGAGCCATTGATCCTGATGCACCACAGCAGGAGCTCCTGAGAGGCAAATTTAACACAAGGACTTCTTGCTGAACTTTCTTAGAACTGTGCTGCAGCATAAGGCTCCACCTCTCCAAACTTCCTTCCTTCCCTCTCTCCTTCACCAAGGTCAGACCCACATGGGTCTGAGAGTTCTCTCAGGCTCTTCCAGCTCCCTCTTATTTTTCCCTTACGGATTGCTATAGATTTAATGTTTATGCCCCCCCCATCCATATGTTAAAATCTTGAAACCCCCAATATGATGGTATTAGGAATCAGAATACCTGAACCACACAGACTCCATTTTGTCACCTCCATCTTTGACCCACAGTCCTACCTGAGCAACTGAACTTTGGCCCTCTCACAAGGAATGAGCCCAAGCTAAACAGGTTCACCATCAACTTTTACCCTTGCCATCATCTGATAGGAAAACTGGAAGAGTGCCTTTTTCTGATACAAATGGTTAATAGTCATGAGCCCCCACTGCGGGGGCGGGGGGGGGGGGAATCCCAGTTCTTGTCTGTGAAATATGCTTCTCACTTGGTATTCAGATCATAGTTTTAGTTTTGGTCCCTCTAAATCCCCCTGGAAAGCTTTTGGTGGTGCGGAGTGCAGCTGAGAATGCCTCTGGATCTTCTGCCTGCCTCCACCTGAACCTTCTTGCCTGGGTGTAAGTTACCCACAACACCTTCATAATTGCACTTTATGGAGCTGCACATCTACCTTTTCAGTCTCAAAGTGCCTTCTCAGTTTGGAGGATGGTATTCAATATCTTCCTTCCAACCGGTAATTAGAATATGAGGGTAAAGACTTCACGATGGGATTAGGGCCCTTATAAAAGAAACACTCAGAGACCTCCCTCAATTCTTTCTCCAGGTGACAATACAGTGAAAAGACAGCCATCTGCAATTCAGAAGAGGCTTCTTATCAGAATTCAACCATGCTGGAAAATTGATCTCGGATTGCTAGCCTCCAGAGTTGTAATAAACCTCTGTTGCTTGTGAGCTACCCAGTCTTTGGTGTTCTGTTACAGCAGCTCACATAGATGAAGACAGAAATTGATATTGAGAAGTATGGGTGCTGCTGTAGCAAACACCTGAAAATGTGGAAACACCTTTGGGACTGGGTGGAGTCTGGAATAGCTTTGAAGTGTGTGCTAGAAAAAGCACCCTTGCCATACATAAGCAGGCTGTAAGGGCAATGATGCTGAGAGCTCACAAAAGAGAGGAACTGCAGGGTAAGCCTCAGTCTTCTTAGAGGTTACCTAACTAGCCATGGTCAGAGTGTTGGCAGGAAGACGGACAGTCAAGGCCAACCTAATGAGGTCACAGGTGGAAATAAGGAACATGTTACTGGACAGTGGAGGAGAGGAAATCCTTATTATAAAGTGGAAAAGAATTTAGCTGAGTTATGGAAGATAGAATTTATGAGCGATGAAGTCGTATAGTTAGCTGAAGTGATTTCTAAGCAAAGTATTGAAGGCATAGCTTGGCTCCCCCTGACTGCTCCTAGTAAGCTGTGAGAAATGAAAAATTATTTAAAAACAGAATTGTTAAGGGAAAAGATACTAGAAATTAAAGATTTGGAAAACTCTCAGCGGATGGATATTGCAAAAACTGAGAACATGCTAGGAAGAGAAGCCAGGCACTATTCCCCAAGCCAGTGGAAGAACGACCCCAAAGCAACTCAGAGCACCAGAGCTGCTGGTCCACCACTAGCCTAAAGTGCAAGAGATTAGAGGGTCAGGGTGTAGGAGGGACCAAGTGGTGCAAAATTCAAAGGATTGCCACCAGTGGGCCTGGTGCAGCATGGGCTATTTTGGCTGCCCCTCTGGAGGATACAGACAGCAAATTTTGGCAGCCTCCATGTGGGCCTAAGGGAGCGGCTGCCTCCACCTGGATTTCAAAGGATGAGACCATGTACCAGAGCCTCCGGCACAGGACCTCACGCTAAGAGATTCCCAGAGTCCAAGCAGAAAACTGTTGCAGGGCCGTTCCACTGAGCCCTGGGGTAACACTGCCTCCACAGCAGTCCTAGAGAGGGCAGAGCACTGAACCAAAGAGAATTATTCTGGGAACTTTAGGATCTCATGGAGTTTGACTTGCTTGGAATCAGTTACCCCTTTCTTTTTCCTGTTTCTCTCTCTTGGGATGGAAATGTCTATCCTGTGTCTATACCACCTTTGTATTTTGGAAGCACACGCCTTGCTTTGTTTCACAGATTCACAACCGGAAAGAACTGGCCTCAGGATGAGTATCACCCTATCACTGATGTAGATGATACTTAGACAAGACTTTAAACTTTATACTTTAGTTGATGCTGGACCGAGTTAAGACTTTTGGAGCTGTTGAGATGGAATGAATGTATTTTGCCTGGACATGAATTGGGGTGGGGGTGGCACTGGAATACCATGGCTTGTGTATCTCCAGAATTCATATGTAGAAATCTTAACCCTCAGTATGATGGTATTAGGAGGTGGGGGCTTTTGAAAGGTGATTAGATCATAGGGCAAAGCTCTCCCAAATGGGATCAGTGCCCTATACAAGAGAACCCAGAGTGTTCCCTTTACTCCTACAGCCATTTGAGAATTCACTGAGAAGTCAGTACTCTATGAGCCAGGATTTGAGCCCTCACCAGACAGCAAATCTATCAGCATCATGAGCTTGGACTTACCAGCCTGCAGAACTGTAAGAAATAAACGTCTGCTGTGTATAAACCACCTAGTCTATGGCATTCTGTTATAATAACTCAAAAGGACTGGGACACAGGTGCTTTCTCCAAAAAACTTCCTGTAACCTAATCTCATCTTGGTATCTGCCTCTCAGAAGATCCAAAAATGATGGAAAGGCATTAGAAATAATACTCCTTATTCTTTTGGTTCAGTTTCATTTTTTTTTCTTTGAAATTCAACATTCATTCAACTAACATTTTGGGGCACCTGTATATACAATGATCCACAGAATAATTGAAATCAAATACCACAAAGAATTTTTTGGTTGTAAGTTTCTGTGGTTTTGTATTTCATGACTTGTCTTTGTCTCACTACATTTTTTATATTGTAGAACAATAATGGTTTTCATGTGAAAACAAACATTATACAATATTAAGAGAAGAAAAACAAAGTTAAAAATTTTAGGCTGGCCCAAATATTTACACATATTTATTTATAAAGATAGTAAAAAGACCAAAAAAATAATAACCAAAAAATGAATGTTGATTTCCGAGAGGTAGAAATTATGAATTATGGGTTAAAATTATGGGTTATTTTCAATATTTACTCCCTTCATTACATTGTTTAATTATCCAAAATTTCTGCAGGAGTTCCTATTATGGCTCAGCACTAATGAACCTGTTTAGTATCCATGAGGACGTGGGTTTGATCCCTGGCCTCACTCAGTGGTTTAAGGATCTGGCGTTGCCATGAGCTGTGGTATAGGTGGTAGATGCAGCTTGGATCTGGCATTTCTGTGGCTGTGGTGTAGGCTGGTGGCTACAGCTCCAATTTGATCCCTAGCTTAGGAACTTCCGAATGCCATGGATGTGGCACTAAAAAGACAAAACAAAAAATCTGCAATAAATATTTTGGTAATGAACAAGATTTCTATTTTTTGAGGTTAACCACAGAAACTGCTAAACTCTTTGAGGCAGATAAGAAAAGGTTATTTTCTAGTTTCAGAGACCTTAGTTAGACTCTTTTAGTGTGTTGCCATGGGAATTAACATAAAAATAAGAATTTCTTTGTTTTTTTATCTAGAAATATCCATATATAGTATTGAATCTCCTAGATTATCTGAATAATCCCCCTGCAGCTCAATGTCAATGTTCTCATAAGTCTTATTGTTAAAAACAGGCTTGAGAGTTCACCCCTACAACCTCTGCTATAAACTATGAGAAACCACTCTCTTAAATACAAGAATAAATACACTCCCAAAGCTCAGTAACACTGAAAAGATATTTAAATTCAATACAGTTTTCGAAAGAAAATTTAGGAGCAGTGATGTCTACATGTGAGATGCACTTCAGTTCCCTTTCCACTACAACCCTTTTTTTTTTTTTTCTGCTTGGTCTTTTTCATAAAAACTCATCTTTTTAACCCAGGCTCCTTTTTTTTTTGCCCACAGCAAGAAAGTCAGATGTGGCACAAGCCTGTACCTAAAAGATAAAAAGAAAGGGCATTACACTTTCTTCCTGGGGATATTTCATTTTGCTTGCTTCATTATGTCTACAGCAAGCTAGTCTTTCAACATTTGTGCCATTCAATTTCTCAACCAGAATCCAGTCAAGAATAAAATATAAATGCTTTATAACTCTTGCCAACCACTGAACAACCACTCAAATAGAGCTCCAGATTAAAAGACCTGCTAGATATGGAAAAATGAAGGTTACCATTCAAGAACTTTGGCACAAAGACATCATCAACATGTAAGAAACAATGGCATTACTGGAAAAACGGAATCATTTTCCTTTCTTTAAGAAGACAAATTTCATTGTTTAAAAGACTACACAGTACTCAGGCCAAAATCTCCAGCTTTAATCTCTTGCTATAATAGACTGAGCCAAGACTGGTGTGTCCAGGTAGCTCTCAGGGAATGGTGAGAGCCGTTCAATATTGTGAGAAAATCTGGAAAATGCAGAGTCTACTTTGGAGGAACAGAGTCATTTTTTATGCCTTGATACAACTTTGACTAGTGTCCCCAATCTCAAATTAGTATATTTTTTAAAAAAAGTAAATGCTTTAATTACCCAAAACCAATAGGACTTGAAATGTAAGCAATCTCATTTCACAATACAGAGCAACAATGGCAAAAATAAAGCAGGTACATTAATTACTCACATGTAATATAACAGCATTGGACTGAGAATTAAAGAAAGCCAAATTCTAATCTTGGATCCACCCTCTTCTAACTCTACTAATTAGAGCAAGCAAAATGAACTTTGTCAGTTTCCTCATCTGCTAAATGGGTTTAATAATACCTGCTCTGTCAACCTCCAGGAATTATTTGAGATTTGAATAAGAAAATGGGATACAAGTGCTTTGAACATCATGAAGCATTACTTAAAACAAAAATGATTATTACTTCCAGCTAGAGTAAATCATTAATGTATAGCACATGGGAAAGGTGGCAATGTGAATTTCTACCCCAGATAGCAATGTCAGATAGAACGCTCTCCCTCCCCCCCACCACAGTCCCTTACTGAGCCAGCTAAGAGCAACATGAGTGATAAAAGAATAATATTTAAGAGCAAGTTAAAGATCTTCTTTAAGTCATTAAAGAAAAAAAGTGTTTTATGTTCCTAATATTTAAATGACTTCAGTAGATAAACTATTCCTTTCTTCTTAAATATGCATATATGAAAAAATTGTAAAATTAGAATTCTACATTATACCATTCACCAAAATAAAATCTACATGACAAAAAAAGAATGAATTTGTTTAAAACCAGCCAGAAAAAAATAGGTGTCTATTCTCTTATGTGAGAAGGAAAATTTTCTAACCATAAAAGCAAAGTAAAATTCATGAGATAAATCACTGGTAAAATTTAATAACAGGAGTTCCCATAGTGGATCAGTGGAAACGAATCTGAGTAGCATCCATGAAGACAGAGGGTCTACCCCTGGCCTCGCTCAGTGGACTAAGGATCCTGCATTGCTGTGAGCTGTGGTATAGGTTGCAGACACGTTTTGGATCTGCTGTTGCTGTTATTATGGTGTAGGCCAGCAGCTGTAGCTCCGATTCCACCCCTAACCTGGGAACTTCCATATGCCGCAGATGCAGCCCTAAAAATAAATAAATAAATAAAATTTAATAACAAAAATTAAAACTTTGTTCATATCAGAACAAGATCATTAAAAAATTAAAAGGCAGATGACAAACTGGAGAAATATCTATAACATATTAGCAAAGGATTAGTACGGATCTTTAACTCACTAAGCAAGCCTGGGGATCGAACCTGCATCCTTAAAGAGATTCTGTTGGGTTCTTAACCTACTGAGCCACAACGAGAACCAGATAGGTATTCTTAACACACAAATAACTCAAAATAAACTGGTATAACGTAAATATTATAATAAAAATTGATATACAGCTCACAGAAGAATACAGTTAATAAACATATCTTTAAAAAGTCAATTTTCAAATTAACAAAAACTGTAAGTTAAAACAAAACATTGTCATTTTTCCCTTATCAACTTGATGAAGGTTTCAGAAAGACCAGCACAATCATAAATGACTGGTGGGAACTTAATTTGTGACAGCATTTCTGAAAGGTCATTTAGCCATATGAATTATTTTACTTGTTAAAATAAATATACTGAGTGCCAATAAAAGTCAGATACTCTGCTGCAGAATATAGAGAGAACGAGACATGCAAATTTCCCCTTATGATCTGGTGGAGAAAATCAGTATCAATTCATTTACAAGTAGCTATAGTGATAGTGTGAGATGACTGGAAGAAGTAATTGGACTTGAGATCTCTTTTGGATATAGAAGTCATAGACCTTGACGTGAGACATGAGGTACTGCTATCAAGAACAGGCTGCTAGCATGAGAAAGTGATCTTCTACCCAATTGGATGGACGGTAGCTCTTTCTCCGGTGAGGGCATACCTTCTTTGAACAGGCTGGGAAAGGGAAAAGGAGATCAGGTATGAAGATGTTAGGTGGGACATACCTGGGAGACATCCAAAGATGTAAGGAAACGGGTCAGAAAAAAAGATCTGCATAGAAAATAGAAGTTAGTGAATTATCAACATAAAGTTTACATTTAAAGCCATGGGAGTAGAAAAGATAGGCTAAGAAAAAAACAAACAAACAAACAGAGTGAAAAAGGGACATTGCTATTGAATCGCTGAGTCATGGAGGAAAAGAGAGTTTTGTGGGTGCAGTACTTCTAAGAAGTCAGGTAAACACAAGACAAAAGTATTTTCGGGATTTTGCAATTTGAAGATCACTGGTATTTTAATGAAAGGGTTTAAATCACTCTATTTCCAGGCATTTATTCTAAGGAAGCAATTAGAGGAACACAGAAAACATTAGGTAAAAATATGTCACAGAACTGCTTATAATAGGAAAAATAGCAAAAACAATCTAAATGATTGAAAGCAATTATTAAATTGTTTCTTCTATAAATAGAATGTTAATCAGGCATTCAAAATGTTTTTGAAGAATATATAAGTGTATAGGAAAATGTCCAGGATAAAATATTAATTTTTAACAAGCAGAATAAAAAATAACGATTTCAAATTTTGTAAAATAAAATTTTGTAAAAAGAAATCACAAATATAGAATACCATGTAAAATATATTTAAAGACAATCTATGGATGATTATAAAGTTATGGATGATTTCTATTATGTTTTTTTAAGATTTCTCAATATTTCTACTATGACTGTGTATTACTTTAACAGAGAAGAAACTACAAATTATACACATATTTTAATAAGTTGCCTATGCACCTTTGAGCGCTCTAGAGTTTTTAGTGACATTAAAATAATTTTTCACAATTCAAATATGTTTCAATTGATGTGTCTGACCAATACAAGTTGTTTTTACTTTATAATAAAGTGGAAAATATTGATCCAAATTTTTTTACATGTCAAAAACCCAGAAACAGCAAAATTAAAGCTACCAAATCAATAAATAGTATTTAGTAAGAGTTTATTGTATATATAAGAACAGATTGCAAACTGGGAGCTTTGCAGTTCCAAGGCTGACATGAAGCTTGGGGGCATGAAGTTACAGGACCGTTTATAAAGTGAAAATGAAAAAGTTGTTAGCCTTTATAATGATTGGTTATTACAGTGAGGGTTTTTAGACAGCAGAAGACTGGTTAAAAGGGATTATCTCATACCATTTTAAGGAGGATGACTTATTGCTTTTATGACTGTCAGAGGTACTTACAAGAAATAACCGAAGTTAAATTTCGCTTATGCTCATGAAACAAACTAGATTTAGTTTTGCTCACATGGCTTAAATGGTCTTGTCTGCTCAGAGGATTCTCAAGTCTGGTCTTCCTTTTGTGTTTAGCACATAAAATAAATTGAGGTTGTAGGGAAGGGATGGAAGAGAATGAATGACTCATGGGATAATCAAGGAGGGATGCTAGAAAAGAAAGGATTCCCAAGGTTTATTACCAAACCCTAAGCTCAGCCCCTTGCGTGAAGAGTTGCAGAGAGACAGTAAAGCCTCCCTTCTAAACCCAGGACCCTTGTTTCTTTATTTCTTTAGCTGACTCTGCTGCAGACATTGCTAAATGGATGAAAAAGAAACCAAAAATCCCTCCTAAAAATTAAATTTCTATATCACTTTCTTTCTAAAGTGGTATAAATAAAATTAAAAAAAAAAAAAAAACAACCACCAAAAGTAAAGGACAATAACTGATCTATATTTTTGGTTTCAAAACTCAGCGTTCAAATCCGTTGCCCATCAAAACGTTTAGGGAAGAAGCTTAGAGATCTAGATAATAGCTTCCAGCTAAAAAACAAAAGAGCAATAGAGTTAGGTTTCGAATGGTTCATTGAGTTTTTGGCCTAGAGCAAGTCACTCTCTGCTTAAAAGAAAGAAATAAAAGTGTGTCTCTCACAATGTTACTACGCTTTCAAAATCAAAATTGAAAGTTTGTAATAAAAGACATCATCTACTTGCAAAAAATGCAAAAAAAATGTATAGTAAAAGTTACAGAAAATAAAAATCTTCACTGCATTAGCCCCACACCACACATACACACACATACCCCTCAGAGAGATGCCTATCTTTTCATTGCAGGACTGAAGAAACACTGCAAACTTGGTGACAAAAGTCACTGCAGATAGACAGAAATTTTGAGATGAGGAAACACAATATTTTTTGTTTCTGAGATCAAGAAGCATTTACCTATGCCATACCTTTTTTTTTTTTTAAGGGCCTCACTGTGGCATATGGATGTTCCCAGGCTAGGGGTCGAAGAGGAGCTGTAGCCACCGGCCTATACCACAGCCACAGCAACACAGGATCTGAGCTGCGTCTGCAACCTACACCACAGCTCACAGAAACACCAGATCCTTAACCCACGAGCGATGCCAAGGATCAAACCCAAAACCTCATGGTTCCCTAGTCAGATTTGTTTCCTCTGCAACGGGAACTCCTATGCCATACTTTTTGAGCACATGCATATGCACCTTTCTCTCTTCCATTCAGCTGTATGCCCTCAAAAGTTCTCTAGCACTGCTTACTACAATCAAAACATCTTCCTTTAATTTCAATCCACCTTAAACTAAAGTTATCCTTAGTTTTTTAAGATCTATTTTACTCGCTTCAAAAGAAATTCTTCATTGAAACAAAGAACTTAAAATAATTCACAGTTAGAAATTCATCTTTAATGACTTTAATCATAAAGACTAATAAGGAAAATCACCTTTTTAATCAAAAGCATCCACATCCATTAGCACAGCTAGGTATCTTGCTTGGTAATCTTATTGCCTCCTTTATTAAAAACCTGTCATTTTTAATTACTCTTGACTCTCTGCCTAAATTTTTTTTTTTTTTTTACTTTTTTTTTTAGCCAAGCCCAAAGCATGCAGAAGTTCCCAAGCTAGGGATCAAATCCTCACCACAGCAGCAAGCTGAGTCACTGCTGTGGCAACCCTGAATCCTTAACCCACTGAAGCCACCAAGGAACTCCATCTGCCTCAATTCTTAGGAGAGCTTAAAAATCTACCTTTCATTTTGCAAGATTTTAATTTTGCCAACTTTCAACTTTTAGAGTTTCAAAAGTTTTCATTAAAGCAGACTGTTAGCAGAGCTTTGTTAAAATAATTTACTCATTGTAGTTCCCGTTGTGGCGCTGCAGAAATGAATCCAACTAGGAACCATGAGGTTGTGAGTTTGATCCCTGGCCTCGTTCAATGGGTTAAGGATCTGGCATTGCCATGAGCTGTGGTGTAGGTCCAAGACACGGCTCGGATCTCACGTTGCTGTGGCTGTGGTGTAGGCTGGCAGCTGTAGCTCCAGTTAGACCCCTAGCCTAGGTATCTCCATATGCCACAGATGCGACCCTAAAAAGCAAATAATAATAATAATAATAATTTACTCATCATCTTTTATTACTATGGGCTCAATTTCCAATAGGTCTCTAAACTTTATCTGCAAAGTATGATAACCTTCTCAGTAGACAAAACTGCTTATTTTCTGAATAATGACCAATTTCAGCCATAGTAATACAAGAAGTTATCTGTGATTTTAGAAGACCTTGCCAGCTTATTAATCCAAAATAACTGTTTCTTATTATTTAAGAGCTGTTAGATATTTAAAACTTGAATTTGGTGTCAAAGTAACAGAATATTTAAATTGTTCTTCCACTTTAATTGCTCCCTAAATCTAGACTAAGCCCATACACTAACTAGACCATGATTTCTAAATGCAAATGCCTACCAGTATCAAGAAAGTTGAGAATATATGAGAAAAATAGCATTGCCCTGCACAGGAAGAGGATATGATCCATTCAAAGCAGATAGCTTCCACTCAGCACCAGCCAATTTTTGCTAGGAGACAATATAGACCAGATGAATCCAAAGTTTTGTTTTGTTCTGTTTTGTTTTAAACCAGAGTTTTTGATTCATCAAAAGAAGGCAGAAATTTGTATTTATATGTCTAAAGTAGCTAATATTAAAAAAAAAAAAAACCTCTAAGAATTAAATCAAATAAACAAGAAATGTTTGTGGCCCATACCCAGCCACTACTGTGTTACTTCTGGAATAGGAAATCCCTACATGAAGTGAAGTGAAATTCCCTCTGTACCCACTCCTTTAAAGGTATAAATTATGGAGTTCCTGTCTGACTAGCATCCATGAGGATGCAGGTTCGATCCCTGGCCTCGCTCAGTGGATTACGGATGCAGAGTTGCCATGAGCTATGGTGTAGCTCGCAAATGCAGCTCAGATCTGGTGTTGCTGTGGCTGTAGAGTAGGCTGGGAGCTACTAATTTGACCCCTAGCCTTGGAACCTCCATATGTCATGGGTGCGGCCCTAAAAAGACAAAAATAAATAAATAAATAAAGGTATAAACTATAATTGTAATTATACTATGTGAAAGGAAAAGCATTAATAATAGCAGTTACCATAATGTCTTAGTTTATAAAATCAGAAAAAAGTAAATCTAAAACTAGGAAATGAAACACAAAACCACTAGGTTTTGATGATGGAGATGAGGGAGAGAGCTCTGGTTAAGAAAACTGCATTGGATTTTAGCATGAGAAAGTCCAGATGTAGATGAAACAATGGTCAGGGAGTTTTTAATGCAAATGATCTTGAGCCCCTTTGAAAATCTAAAGGCTCTTCAAGAGTCTCAACTAATAGAGACAAGGCTGCAAAAGTTTCATCAATTCTAAAAGCTGGAAGAGGCCAGCTCTGTTTTAAACATCTATTTCTATTGGCAACTTAGTGTAATGAGCCCCAAATCAATCAATCAACAAGTACAGTATAGGGGGAAAGGTGCTATTTTTTTTTATTATTCATCATGTTAAAATTAAACATTATGCAAAGCATTCAAACACTTAAGAATCATATTATTAAACCATCACCAAGTCTTGGCAACCAAGACACAACAAGGAATCAAAGCAAAAAAAGGAAGTGTAATAGTACAGCAGGTGTTTTTTGGCAAACTAATTAGTTTATAGGTATTAAGTAATAGACTAGAAAGTTCTCATAGGATTCAAAAGAGGGCCAAATACTGAGATAAGTGCACTGCCATGATCTAAAGTACATAACCCAAGTACCACAAGGCCAAAACATGCCCCCCCACACTCCAATCACCTTTTTTCTGTTCACTCTGATTCTTTTGTTTCTTCTGATAATGCACAATATTGTCACACTCCTTCATTATGGCACTTACCCTAAGCTGACTTGCACTATGGTTAAATGTCTTCACTTGAACACTGGAGGACAGGAAAAGGTTACATTATCATCACTACCATCCAGCAGGGTCCCTGGTAGAAATTAGCACCTCCATAAATTTTGCCTTGATTCAGAGGGATGGTGGTGTTTCCCTAATGCTTGCTGGTAGTCCTGTTTTTTTTTTCAGCTATTCTCCAGCAAACGTCTGCCCTACCTTCATATCTGGCTCTGTTGCCAGCGTTACCAAAACAGTCTCACTTCTCCCATCAGAATCTGTCATCTAGAAATTGTTCAAGAAGTTTGTTTCTCATAATACCCTTAAGCTGGCTCCAACTTTTTGTCTTGGTATTGAAAATGGCTTTTTAAAAACTAGCTTTTCCTTCACATTTTACAAATTATTCATGACACAAAATTATCCCAATCTCTTATAAAAACCCAAAAAGATGAAAACTGGCCTAATATAGTCAATAACCTTCCTAAGGCTTTATAATGAAAAAGACTTGAGAAAAGACTTGAGCTCTGTTATATTTACCTCCAAATTTCCTAGTACTGCAAATTTCTCCCACTTCAGAACTATTGTTTAACTCTCTCCTAGGACATAATTTGGTCCTTAACAGGCATTGACTCTTCTTTCTGGCAGTTCAGACACCTTCACCGTTACAGCAAGAGACAAGGTTTAATTTCTCTGCTAAAATAGCTGCCAACAGAAATGGCACTGGAGAAAAGCGAATCCGATTCAATTCTCCTTTGGGTTAGTGAATCCATGTGCTCAAGAGGGCATCCTAAAAGCCTATAAGGTATCACAGGAGAACAAGACCCTCTCTTGCCTGAGCAGGCCCTTGACAAAAGAAGACCAGTACTGCTCAAACCTTGGTGCACCTATGAATTACTTGGAGATCTGGTTAAATGCCCATTCTGGGTCTTGCATTTCTAAACCCCTCCCATATGATGTTGCTATGGCTGGCCCATAGAGACCAAGGATCCAAACAAAGTGCCTTCTGAACTCTTTCTCTGATGCTTTTTCAGTTTTCCTTTTTTCCAAAGTATCACCCAATCGCTACTCCTACCCTTGGCCACACTACAATAACCTGCTCAAGCCTTCCTCTCATGGGCTGGCCCACCTTAGTCCTTCATTACTCTTTTTTTTTCTTTTTCTTTTTCTGCCTTTTTAGGGCCTTACCTGAGGCATATGGAGGTTCTCTGGCTAGGAGTTGAATCAGAGCTGTAGCCACCATCCTAGGCCACAGCCACAGCAAGGCCAGATCTTAGCCACGTCCGTGACCTACACAACAGCTCACAGCAACACCAGATCCTCAACCATCTGAGAAAGGCCAGGGATCAAACCCACATCCTCACTGATACTAGCCAGGTTCCTTAATCACTGAGCTACAACGGGAACACACATTCTTTACTCTTTGAATAATTCCTAAGAGACCTGCAGGCTTCAACACTGCAAGAGAAAGCTAGTCCACTGACTCACACAAAATATTAATAGAAGCTTTTTGAGCTATGCTTTATTTTATGAATGTCTACTGGATCTAAGGGCAGTGAGAGGAAGATTCTCGAGAAAGAGTAAGGGCTATCCCTGGGCTCTTTAAATCCCAAACCACTGAAGCTACCTAAATTCACCTGCATCAGCTGATTTACTTCTGCCCTTGAATGTTATCATTACACTAGAAATTTCCATTATTTGGCACCTCTTAAGTTCACTTGCCTAGAGAGACTCTGATTCTCTTTATTTTCTCCTAACCCCCAGGTTGAGATGCTGTGACAGCTTACTCAGGAGCTGAGACTGTTAAAAATGGCGAAGTGCTTCTGAAATCCTATCAGACTTGGCAATATTACAGGGATGAATCAGACACAGAAGTATGTTCAACTTTCAGCTAAAATGAGAATGTCTTTATCTAAATTCCATTAAACCTGGCACCTTTCAGAGAGTACTCCGACAGGAACAAAACTCAAACACAATGTCTGCAAGCCTGCCAAGTTCCCCTTATCTGAATAACCTTCAATTTAGGACTGGCCTATATCATTGACTTTAGAAAATTACCTGTCATCCCATTTCTGCTTCTTGTGTAATTTAGGTTTTGCTATAGTCAAGTTCAAGTATCATTTACAACATAACATTAGGATTCCTTTATGGTCATTATTTTACCCTCCATAAGCATACATGTGGGTGAGAAAGAGAAGAGATTTTAAAATTAAAATTTTTTATAAATATTGCATGATCAACTGCTCCTATACCAACATGGAAGAACCACCAGCCTCCAATTTTAGATGTATTTGTCCCTGAGAAAGTTTTTTAAGCAGAGTTGAAGGCTGGTTCCTCTGTAAACTGGATGAATGTGCTTTGTGTCTTTTATAGATTAATCATCAATAGAAACAAAAAGGACAGGTTGAGTCAACAAGAGGTGAACCACATGCTCAGGTATACAAAATAAGAGAATTATAAGAATGGGAATCAGAGAAAGAAAGATATTTGTCTAGGATCTCCTCCTTAACCCACCAGCATCATTCTGATTGCAGCTCTTATATTTGCTCCTTTAAACAAAGATTATCCTAATTACCCTAATGATTTTTTGAACAATTACTTAGAAAAGCAGTGCCTCACTTTCCCAATCAGGCAAACAAAACAAGGATCTGACTTTACAGTATTGACAGAATGAACTCAGCCACAGCCCAGGGTCAGCAGAGCAGAGTATTGACAGGCACAAACACAGAGCCTCTTCTCTTGAACTCCTAAAGGCACAGGAAGTGTTTCTTGGCATCTCCGATTTGGGAACTCACCATCTCCTTCCCCTTGAGTACCAAAAAAGTTGATACAAAAATCTATCTCCAAGTGCATACACTGGGCAAGGTAGAGTAACTCTGAATATGTCTAAAGCTGAACAGCCTTAAAAGCTGGTATACTCAGTCTCCCAAAATCTCCCTTGTCTATGTGTCTTTGATTTATCAAGAAAACTCCCAGCTAATTTCTACACTCTGGCTTGGAAGGAACAAGCAGGAACTCATTAATTATGAAGCACACAAAGCAAGCATGTGCTGGGAAGTTATATAAATCCAATTAATTCTTAAATTCCAGACTCAGACCTAGAAACCTGGGGTGGCCTCTTAGTCTCCCACAGCAGCTTTGGTAGTATATGGAAAAACGGAACAATGGAGCTAAGGCAGGTTGTAAATCTACTGTGATGGACTGATTCCTCAGTGACATTGGAGGCTGGAGAGAGGGCTCTGTGGCAGAGGGCCCTGGAAGCCTGCAGCCTTGGCGATTGCTGAGCAGCTGGGAAACGTAATCCCAGAGTCAGGAGCAGCCTCTACCAAGCATAAGATATCTGCAGGTGCTCTCCATCATCCTTAGTAAGTGCCAGTGAGGTGTCTGTCATGTTCAGGATCTGGTCAGACAGAAAGAAAAATGTGTACAGCAAGGTCCTTTCCCTGTTATGCCTTTGTTTACTTTACCTATAAGCACCACTCAACCCCACTGCCCCCAGGAAATCCTCAGTGAGCATCTGTTGAAAAGGCACATAGCCCAGAAACTGAGAATGGGAGTATTTCAATAGATTAAAGGACAGAAGCCAACAGATCCACTTATGAATTAAAAAAAAAAAAAAAAAAATGGAAGAAAGAAATGTAGACAGTTTGGCTGAGTGAGTTCGGAAACTAATCAAGCTACTGTCAGTATTATTTGGATTTTAAAGATCTGGCATTTTCAGAAACTGCCTTCTCTTAATTATATAACGCCCGAAGTTTTCCTTTCTGAAAATTACCACTTCCTGAAATAAAAATGTTCCTCGTGTAGTATATGAAAAAAAAGAAACTGTATTATTCCTCTGTTCTTGCACTAACATGAAATCTGTTTGTCAGACTTCTGTTTGAAAACACACTTGAAACCTTACAAATATTACCAAAAATTTTATTACTTTATATCACTTTATCAGAAAGTTGGTCTAGGCTAAAACAACAGAAATATTCTATACTCCTCACTTAGCAAAGGCCATTACATACCCAAGGCAAGCAATTATTTGCCAGACTAAACTATTAAACTGTTTTATGACTCAGAACCAATTGTCAACAGTATAATGCAAATATTTTAGAAAGCTCGATTACATAGGACTAGCACACAATGAAAAGTTCAAAGTATATTTATTTAATAAATATAATAAATATGTATGTTGATCAATAAAATATTAGAGGTAGATTAGATTTTTTTAAGTATTTCCATTGCAAAACAGAAAAAGAAAATAGCTGTTGCTATTACGTTTTGTTATTCAGTGTCCTCTGCTAGTAAAGTAGAACATTACGCAAGTATAATAAGAAATCTTATCCTAGAACGGGTAAAGCCAAGAGTCAACAAACTCTTTCTGTTAGAAGTCAGATAGTAAATATTTTCGGCTTTGCAAGCTACATGTTCTCTGCTACCTAACTCTGAAGCTATAGCATAAAAGCATCCATAGACAACATATTGAAGAATGAACATGCCAGTGAGCCAATAAAACTTTATTAACTAAAACAAGTGACAGACCCGATTTGATCCACGGACCAGTTTACTAATGCCTGAGTAAAGCCAAACCCCACTATAAAAATCAGATCTAACAATGTTGGATAATTTTACCTAATAATTTTAGTATTTGGCATTTATTCCAACTGCATTTTCTAATTATACTAAACTAATATTTTCACAAATATGCAGGAAATGAAAATTTCTGATTAAATATATAATCAGGTTAAAAGTTTTTCAACAAATATCCGTTAAACTAGAATGTGTCACATAATATTATGCTACTAGATTATAAAGAAAATTGCAGGAAAAGCAAATAATATTCTGCTAAATCATCATAATCAAAGCACCTTTCAGGATTTTAAAGTAGTTCTGAAATGTAACTGTAAAAAATCCTTCATTATATAATATTGTTAAAATCTAATTTCAAAAAGGCAAATCGTGACTCAAGCAAATATAAACATGTTAAAGATTTTATTTAACTCATTATATAATGAGCGGTCAGGTAAGTCTCCAAAACAGGTTCAAAGAACATTTGAAAAGGTTTACACAGGCAATTTAACAGGAAAATATTAGGAGAAGATTACTGGTTTAGATTTAAAACTGGTTAATTGACCAACAGCTGAGATTATCTGTTCCACTGACCAGAAATTATTTGCATATGACCTGACATAAATCTACAAGTTAAACTTTATCCCACAGAGTTGTAAATGGCCCAGTTAATAGAAGCCCAGCACTACACTGAAATAATACTCACTAATTTCTTTTACTTGTTTCCAAGTTTCAAATGATTCTTCTGACAAACATTGGAAATTAGCCTATACCTGCCCTGCATGTATGAAATACCCTGAAATGTATCATATAATTCCTATATATGACCTTGTTGTCTTATTTTTTTGGTTTCCCATAAAAGTAGAGGATAGAATGGAGAAATAGGTGAGCTTCTCTGTATCTCAGCACAACGGAGATTCAAAAAAATGACGACAATGAACAACCTTCTCCCAAGTTGTTCTGCACTAAGCCCTTGGTTGTAAGGACTGCACACCCGTGTCCTTGGGCTTTACTGTTCCCAGAATCTGTATTCACACAGCCAACAATGGACAGCTGAATGGATGATGGTATATTAGCACCATGGAAGAACTGCAGCTGTTGCCATCATGTTAGAGAAATATTTTTTGGCATGAAAATATTTTCACAATATATTCATAAGTGAAAAAGTATATTACTCAACAGTGTGGATAGGCACTTCTTTCTGTGTGTGCATTTTCCTGTTTTTCTGCATTGACTTTATAGTTTTAAAAGTTTAGAAACTGATAGAACACTGTAAAGCAGCTTTAAAGGAAAAAATAAAAATCATTAAAAAATGTTTAAGATTCTCTCATTTCTTAAATGTAGTGTGTACATAATGACTTTTTCCCAAAAAAGTATGGTATGGAAAGTCGAGGAAAATAACCTTACAGTGAAGAAACCTAACAAACGCTAACTCAACCAGGTAATCGAGGTCAATGTTAACAGTTATCATTCATTCATGTTGATACTATATATCCTTGGTATAATGTGATAAATGGCATTTTATCTCTGTGGTCTTCCTCCCCAAAACCCAAAGCTCCAGTCTAGTCATGAGAAAAACCTGAGATAAGTCCAAATCGAGAGACAGTCCACAAAATCCCAGAATGATACTACTCAAAATTGTCAAGGTTATCAAAAACAAGGAAAGTCTGAGAAACTGTCACATCCAAAAGGAGCCTACAGGAGACATAACAACTAAATGTAGTATCCTGGAACAAAACAGGACATCAAGTTAAAAACTGAGGAAATCTGAATGAAGAACGGACTTTCATTAATAGTAATCTATCAAAATATGTTCATTAATCTTAATAAATATACCATACAGTATAAGATGTTAAAAATAGGAGAAAGTTGGGTATAGGTCTATTATAACTCCTCCACTATTTCATATATTTTTCTAGAAAGGTAAAACAGTTTTAAAATAAAAGTTACATTAAACTTTTTTCAGATTTATGACTATTTTTTGCATCACTTTTTCACTTCAATTGCCTTAAATATTTTCATCCATCCATAATGGTTGCCTAGAAAATAATTTTCAGTAGTGAAATAAATGGTGTTGAGTGGTGTTCACCTAGACGAAAATGATTATACAGATTCCACTCCCCTTGAATGAAGTGAATACAAAAAGCCGGCCACCCTCACACTTTAAGCTTACTGCTTCTTTGGGTTCTGGGTTCTCCTCACTTTCCAGGTGATCTTGTGGCCTGACCATACCAGCGTTCATGTTGAGCCCCTAGAATGGTGGAATGTTTGTGTCTACGTCAGAGTGAAACTTCAAAGTAGTAAGACCTAACATTTATGGATCATTTACTGTCTGTCAGTCACTGTTCTAAGATTCATACCTGCAGAAACTCATGTTGTCTCTCTGAATCCTCTAAAATAAGCAGAGGTATCTATCACAGAGGAAGAAACAGAGGCACAGAGAGGGTACATAACTCATCCAAGATCTCGTTGCCAATTGGAATGAGAATAATGAAAGAATCATTAATCAATTGGTAATGAAAGAAGCCCTCCTAACCCATGCAATTTCTAAAAGGTAAAAACTCCAGTAACAAAAATATCCTTAAAGGTATAGACTGCATTGAATACATTACCAGAAAGGATATGCTTCTTTGTTCTGAAGGAACAATAGACATTCTTTTATTTCAAATGTTTGTTTACTCAGTTTGCCCCATCTTTTTTAAATGTCTATTTGAATTTCTTTTCCAATGTGTATTTGACTTTTTTACTGCTGTCTCCTAAGCTTGCAAAATAAATACTTTAACTGCTTTTAAACAGGTGTGTTAAAAACTACTGTGTGAGAGTCCCTGGATTCTAGCAGAAATGACCAACCCATCATTTCAGCCTCCAAAGTGACATAGGCAATGCAGGTCTTTTCCCATTTCACTTTGGTGTAGTATTGGCCAAACCTAGAACAGAACAGACCCCAACAAAGAGTAGATGGGCTACAGGAAAAACCCTCAGGAAAATCTCCAGAAAACCTTCCCTGAAGAGTTTTCAGTTTAAAAGGCTTTTGTTATTTCAGGTATGTCTACTGCAAACATGCTTGTTCTGTCTATCCACTGTCATCCCTCCCCACATATTTTCCATAAAAATTCCATAAGCTGTTTTTTCTAGGTAGCCTATTTCCATCCCTAGGCAAGATCCACTTTTTATGAATGCTCTCTGCCCAAGTGTTAGGAAGGCGAAGCCCCAGCCTGCTCAGTTATTTTCAACCAAATGGACTCCATTCTACATAATTTGGTGTACCAGCAATGACCCAAGTGATTCCCTGAAGACTCATAGGATCATCATGACCTGAATCATCTAATAAAAAACAGAAAATGTTTTTTTCTAATAGAAAAATTCCATCCTGGCCAAATGAAGTTTGGTATCTATGGAAAAAAGAAGCACAGAAGGAAAAAAAGCCATATTTTAATTGACTCCCTCTCAGATGCCCAGGAGAGGTTGCAAACCTTACAAAGTACAGAGAGAGATATGAAAAAGAGGGTGAGATAGAGAGAGAATTGGGGACAAACCTTATAAATGTATCTGTTAAGAGGCACCAGGAGCAAAAGTACTAATCCTCCTACCTCAGATGGGTTACAAGCCCAGGTCCTTCCACCAGACTGTTTGGGGACATGGACCCCTGTGAAAATCCTGGCATTGATAAAGGACTATCCAATAACTTCGGTAACCTCTATATTTTGTTCCTAAGCTCATAACCACCCATTCAGTGAGTCCCTACCAGCTTCCAGATTCCCTTCCTCAGGAATGCCAGAAAAGTTTCTGTACAATTACTTCAGCATAAGATTAACTATTCAAAACATTACTGCCTAAACCCTGAGGAGGTCACACCTTAGAAATAATGGCCAGTTGTGCTCACTCCACTTTCAGTAAGCAGAACAAAGACTGATCCCCAAGAAAGGCCTATTTTTCAAAAATTAATTCCTCTGCTGTCCATTCCTTCATTTTTAAATAAAAAGAATTAGGTCAAAATAACCTCTCTCCTTAAGTAATCCTAAATTACAAAGAACAGTAGGATAGGAAAATTATTAGTCTAGCAGGAAACAGTTAAGCAGATGTTGAAATTGAAACAGATATAATTGTAAGCAACTCTGCTTTAGGTTGTAATGTAATCTCTCTACCATAGATGAAAAATAACCTAAAAAATGTTTTTCTAAAAGTAAAATAAATAAAAATCTGTCTGGACAGTACAAAGTTTTTGAAATGCAAATAATGTTGAGAGTCTCTTAAGAATCTTAACAACTATTTGAGAATACTCCAAATACATTTGTCATACAAAATGTCTGTTTTTAAGTGAATATGGTTTAAAAAGTATAAACTGTGTTGAATGCACATTAGAATATGTTGACTGAATATGACAGTTGATTTTTTAACCGGAAAGGCAGGATGATACTGAAAGCCTATGTATGAAAGTTTTTAAATATATTAAATAATTCTTATTTGTTTACTAGAAAAGTCTAATGCCCAAAAAAAGTTACACAACATTGTAAATTAACTATTCTTCAATAAATTTTTTGAAAGTGGAAAAAAAAAGTTATCTTTGTTCTGATAAAGACCAGCAACAAGCCAAGTAACTGATACTAAGCTTGGGCCTGAGGCCAACCTCTGAAAATGAATAAAAAAGAGAAGGAAGGGAGGAAGTATGTCAGTTTAAAATCTGCAAACAGCAAACACTTCAGTAGTAGAAAATTGAGAAAGATATGGCCTAATTATTTCCCTCTCCTTTAATAAAATATTCATATTTTATCTCACCTTTGTTTCCTAAACATTCATTGCATTTGAGAGAGTTGTATTGTTGTTGCTGCTGTTGTAAACACCCCTGTTAGAGAAAATACATCTAATATACGAAAATGAAGCAAAAGGATGAGTGTGTGTCCTTTCACTGTCATTCTGGAACACTGTGTGATGTTCTAGAGTCAGAAAACTAGAGAATTTTTCCGTTGTTTGACTTAACTATTTCCTGTTGATTAAAGTTCAGACTCTGTAAAATTAGCTATCAACTTGCAGGAAATTGATAAGTTGCAAATGATTTTGATCTGGTAGAGATGTAAATAAATGTCTGCCCTACAGAAAATGAAACTCCAAAGATTAAAGCTTTATTGTCCTGTTTTGCACCTAATTTAGTGTTCTTATTTCCACATTCTCTTTTTGAATACTCCTTTGATCCAGCTTTGCCATCCTGCTGGTTTCCTTTTTGATGAGTTCAATGTATCTTTGACTCATTCTAAATTTATATGAGAATTAAATTTTTAACTACATATTATAGTTTGACCCCATTAAATCTCAAACCATAATTTTTAAAAATATATATAATAAAAGTGAAATTTCTATCAGTGTACAAAAATTGTAAAGAATACAATTTTAAGTTGTACTCCATAGTTACAAGAGCAATTCCTATGACATATGAAATTGCAAATCTTGAGCACAGCATATTTGTTTCCATTGAAGAATTTGAATTTCTGCACTAAAATTGAAGCACTAATGTTTTATGTAAAACATGACATTTCTTTCATTTGAAATGAAGTGCAATTGAAATGTGTTTATAACAACGAGCCTGGGTATTCTTTATGAATACCATTCTAACAGGAAAATTACATGAATCCATGATAAAGTTTCCACTTGAATTTCTTGAGTATAAAATCTTCCACATTTTCCAGTTATTTTTTAAATCAACTGCATTTTATTTGAATATACTCGATATATTTATGACATTCTTATTTGGATTTTAGAAGTCTGAATCCATAAAATCTAAGATAATATCTGTCTTTATTTATCCAAAGCTTTCTTAAAAAATTCTGTGTTTATTAGAATCATTATTGCACTAAGGCTAACAATAATATATATGAAGTATTTTGGATCTTTTATTCCAAAGTCTGGGAAGCCTATATATCTATGTTTTGTTCTTTGATAATTGCATGAGTTATAACATACGAGGTTTGCCTTGATATACCTGGAGCAAAACTGAAGACGACGGTATAGGGTCAATATGATCCTAACTGGGAGATTTGTACTTGCATACTGTTCACATGGTTTAACAATGTAAGTCATGAGATGTAGAGTTCTTAAGGGGATGTTATACATTATAAAATGAAAAAGAATTTGTAGCTCAGAAAAAGAAGCAAAATAAACTTAAAAGCTTGAAAGACAGGAAAAGATTCAGCAGTTTAAAATACATATATAACTTGGAGTTCCCTTGTGGCTCAGTGGTTTAAGGATCTGGCTTGTCACTACTGTGGCTCTGGTTACCGTTGTAGCACAGGTTTGATCCCTACCTAGCTCAAGAACTTCCACATGCCATGGGTATGGCCAAAAAAAGTAAAACATATATAACTAAATGCATAAAATGTATAGATACCGATATTCTAGAAATTCAATAATAGTAATATTTTAATACATAGTTTAATTTTAAATTTTTATTAGGGATAATGATGTTATAGGTGATGTACAGAATTTTTAAAACTGAGCTATTTGCATTTAATTTTATCTCAAGTAGAGCAGACCTTTCTGTCTCCTAGTTGACAACAGCCAAGAAGAGACTAGCAGTTAAAACCTTCCTGTTGCAAGAATTTAGATTATCAGCTAGTAGTATGCCAAAGCCCTCAAAATGAAAGCTAACAGAAATAACTGAACCAAACCAACCATCACATAATAATTATATAGCTATGCAAAGGCTATATAAGTTCTTGAACAAAGCAGTTTGCCTGTAAACTCTTATAGAGTAATGCAACTTAAAAATAAATGGAAATACACAGAAATGTTTGGACTTTATTCTAATAGTTTTATTGTTTGTACTAAAGTGTTTTTATATTGAAGATATAGTATTGTTAATATAGTAAATAACTAATGATGTTGATTGTGTTAGGAATCTAGAATCTTACAAAATAAACATACGATACTATATATATTTTATAGTATAAAAGAGCGGTAATATTTTTAAATCAAGAATTAAAATAGAGGGAGTTCTCTCGTGGTACAACAAGTTAAGGATCCAGCATTGCCACTGCAGTGGTTTGGGTTGCTACTGTGGCACGGGTTCGATCCCTGGCAAGAGGACTTCCTACTGACAGAATGGGAATTGGAAATTTCCCATGGGAAAGAGGCCTGTGGGGTAATGAAGATTACAAGCCCTCCCAAAAAACCTTTCCTAACTCTGCAATATCACTTCTGAAAATTTTCCTACCACCCGGTTCTACGGCCACTAATACTGCCTTTACAGGCTTCTTAGAAAAACGAGTGATGTTTTGTTTGTAGCAGGAAGTTACAAGGCAAATGAAGATCACCTTATCAGCCAAAAAAGCAAGAAAACTTTCAAAGTTTATGAGGTCATGTCAAAATTACACCAGAGCCAATCAAAACAGGGTCCCATTGGCCAAATTTGTGATAATTCGAGAATAAAAAGGAGAAAACTGACTGAAGTTGATTCATACTTCAAATCTGAAAAGAACATAAATCCATAATGATACATGGGGGGGGAGGGAAAGGCTAATATAAAATAATCTGAGAGACAAGAGCTTAAAAATATTTCCATTCAGTCAAGATGATCTTATTGATTTATTGTATCAATGAAGAATATAGAAATAGATAAATGTAGCAACATCAGTTAAAAGGCATTTTCTGCTTCATGAAAAATATCAATAGAAAGACTCCATAAGGTATGACCTGGGGTCAAATAGAGCCACATAAAATATACACATTCAACTAAAACAATGTTAAATATTTTAAAGAATTATATGATCTGAAGAATATAAAAGAATACAAAATTCCAACAGGTCCCAAGACTTTACATTTTTCAGGATACCAGAGTGAGGAGACTGGCTTGGGTGGTAACTGCAGAGTTCGGCAGTTAAACAGAAAAATTAGGGGAAAGGAAGAACTGGAATTCAGAGGAATGGGCTACAGGATCACCACTTCCTTGAAGCTAGAGGGTAATTGACATAACTGTAAGTGATACTCATCATATTCCTGGAAAGACCACCTGGTTGGTGTACTGCAGTATACAGTTGTGATCGTCAATTTTACGTGTCATCTTGACTGAGTCACAGGGTACCCAGATATCTGGTTAAAACATTATTTCTGGATGTGCGTGTGTATGTTGTTGTTGTTGTTGTTGGGAGGTGGGGAGGCATTTCAAAATGAGATTAACACTTGAAATGGTGAATTTAGTTAAGCAGGTGGTCCTTGTCAGTGTGAGTGGGCATGATCCAAGTGGTTGAGGACCTGAATAGAAAGAAAAAAGAAGTGAGGAGGAGAGACTCTTTTCTCTCTGCTTGTTTGCTTAATGGAGACATCATTCTTCTCCTGTCCTCAGACTGGGACTTGCACTATGTTTAACTTCCCCAAGGATCTCCCAGAGTGAACAATGCTAATGCTTGGAAAGTCAGAGTTAACACTAAAAAATATATAGGAATAAATGTGTATTTCTTTACCCAGAGAAGAGATAATAGGATGACAAAATTAGCCCCTCTATAGTGAACAGAAATTTGTAGTATACGTTTTGAAATCTCAGTTCTTTTTTTCTTTTTATGGCCGTACCTGTGTCATATGGACGGAAGTTTCCAGGCTAGGGATCGAATCGGAGCTATAGCTCCCAGCTATAGCTTAGGATTCAAGCTCTGTCTGTGATCTACACCACAGCTCACAGCAACGTGGGATCCTTAACCCACTGAGTGAGGCCAGGGATCCAACCCCCATCCTCAGGAATACTACACACATTCATTACCACTAAAAGTCACAATGGGAACTCCTGAAATCTCAATTCATTTTTAAAAATCCCTAGTTTTTCTCTCTGGAAGCATCTTCATTAACTCTTCAATGTCACATTGTTCTTTGTTCTTCCAAAATAATACCTTGACTTCCGTTCTTTTCAATATATATCTGAAATTCTCTTCAGATCTGTATTTATTTACTATGTCTCCCTTGTTTCATATATATATATATATATACACACATAGTTTATTACTTTTAATTCACAGTTGATCTAATTTACTGTTAGTGTTCTCATTTTCAAAATATACTTGAGTCATTTTTAATGTCCTAAGAATTGAAATGTCTAACTTCTGACTGATAGATGTTCCCTTGTTTCTTCCTGCAGGCAGATTTTATACATACAACAAAAGCCTTATTTCCAAAAGACTTCTATAATCTTTCCCCATCCATGGTAGAGCCTGGGGAAAAAACCTAGTATTCCATTGATCAAGTGCCTAATGACAGGCAGTAGGGTGTTTAATTAAGATTCAAGAATAGGATATATGTTATCTCTTTGCTAATAAGTAATGGTTTACTTAATAGAATGTGGCTTGTAACATACCCCTCGGACAGGGTGGTAGGAGACAGACATGGCCTAAAAGATCTTGAATCGTCAAAAGCTCCTGATATTTACTAAAAGAACTTAGCAGTTGCTGAACAACTATGGTCATGGTACAAGGATATTTCACTATATTAAACATTAATATTCTCACTGAGTGGATCAAAATTAATCAATAATGAGAACTCAGACTCTGCATTTTGTATGATAAAGTTGGACACAGTGATTGTTTTAAGTACCTTTGTATGTATTTTAAAAATAAACAGGCTAAAGCTTGTCATTTAATCAATAAAGCATTTTTAAACTTAACACATATTGATTTCTAATCATGCAGTACAATTTTTTTTTTAATGCAGATGCCTTTGGAAAGTCAAGACTCTAGTTCACTTCTCTTCATGCTGTTAAATATCTGTGTTATGTTGGGCAAGTCCTTTAGTTAATACCTTTACCTAGTGTTCCTTTTCTTCCCAATACTATAATAAAGATCAACCAAGAAAGGGCTTCCAAAAGATAAAAACAAATAAACAAGGCTACAGTTCTCAACTTTTGTTTCCTAGTGTGAAATAAAATTCATATTTTGTGGCAAAACAAGAAAAATTTAAACATAAAAATTTTTTTCTGGGAGTTCCCTGGTGGCCTAGTGGGTTAAGGATCCAGCATTATCACTGCTGTGGCTAAGGTCACTGCTGTGGCACAGATTTGATCCCTGGGCCAGGAACTTCCTCATGCCACAGTCACAGCGATAAATAAATAAATAAATAAATAATTTTCTCTGTGCTTTGGCCTCCTCTCCCCCCTGTACTGTGCATTGCGTATCTGCATTATGCATTAACTAAACCTCCCCCATCAGCAGAAATACCTACTCAACCATACGGAACAACATTCTCTTAGCATCAACAAGACACTTCTTAAAAGATAACACTACTTCTTGATCTTAGATCTGGATTGTGAAAACTGTCATTTAAGGTGCATTTATTGTGCAGTCCTCTGTCTCAAAAACCTTAAATAACTTCTAATGAACAGAACAGTTTTCAGAGCTTTCTGAGATGCTCTTCCTGGGTTATAATCCTCAATCTGGCTCAAATAAAATTTTCCATTTCTTTCTTAGATCAATGGGTTAATTTTCACCAACTTTACCAAAGAATGCATGACACACAATGTTCACATACACTATCCACTCCTATGGGAATATTTAAGCACTTCACAAACGTTCACATAACACTTGCCATTTTCCCTGACATCCTCCTAAATAATTTTTAAATAACAACTCATTGAACCCACAACTCCCTATGAAGTAGTTGTTCTTATAATTTATATTTAAAAGATGAGAAAACTGAGGTACAGAGAGGTCAAGTAACTTTCCCAAGATCACACAGATAACTGAGCTGCATAATTAAAATATAAACCTAGGACTGCAAATCCTTAATCGTCACAGGAAAATGTCTCTAAAAAAGTGAATCATGATGCAGTTTGTTTGCTTTTGAACTTTTAGCAGTTCTACAAAGCCACATGAAAGAGGAAGTTCAGCTATTTGAAGGCCCCAAATCGTAATTTTACATGAAAAACTAAAAGGGTTATTTTAAAAATTAAACCTTTAAAAAAAATCTCAGTTTTTAAAAAAATCAACGCTTCTCTCCCTACTTTAGGTGTAATAATTAAGACAGTCACTTGAAAGGTATATGGCATGGGGTAGTGAGGAAAATTTCTGAGTTGGACTTCACTGAAATTCTTGAAGGATCTTATAATTTTTGGCCATGAGTATTTAGGGTCAAGGAATAATATTTGTGATTTTCCTCATTCAAGAGCTGCTGCTGAAT
The DNA here is from genome assembly GCA_004024745.2 of Catagonus wagneri. Taxonomy (NCBI): domain Eukaryota; kingdom Metazoa; phylum Chordata; class Mammalia; order Artiodactyla; family Tayassuidae; genus Catagonus; species Catagonus wagneri. The sequence continues at coordinate 2,205,725 of PVHT021183693.1, read as the reverse complement.
CATTTCACAGAGATTCAGGACCTCCAGAGTCTCTCTTTTATCTGTTCTACATGGGAAAAAAATAATGAGCAGAAAACAGAATGATGCTTCTCAGACAACATAAATTTCTGTGGGTTTTTTTTTTTTCCTTTCTAATCAGAAAGCAGTAACTTTTTACTCACTAAATAAATAAATAAATAAATAGAGACCCTTGTTCCCAAGCAGGAGTTCTAGTGATTGCTGCTGGCATGGTATTTTGTGAAGCTTAGTAACAATGGAGTCCTTCTTCAGCTAGAGTTGCCACTGGCAGCACTTCCATTTTACATATATTTCAGCAAGGTAATATTTCAGAAATGATACCTGAATTTCTTGTACCCTTAACAGAAACAAAGAGCTTTAAACACTGCAGCAGCAAGTGTAATTTCACAGTCATTAGTATACAACAAACACTCCTTCTAGTAAATGCCTACTACGTGTCAGGTCCTGCACTCATCAGGGGAGACCAAGATAAGTCATGGAACATATCCTCTGAGAGGTCCCACAGCAGTGGCAGAAACAGACAGAGGAATAAATAATGACAGAACAATGTGATTGGTGGTCTGACACAGGTATATGAAATACTGTGGAAGGTGAATAGCTCCATCATCCTGGGCAAGCACGGATGAGATGACCTTTACTTTTGCCTTGAAGGACAACAGAATTTTAATAGGTGGAGAAGGGAGGCAGAAGGTGTCCATATTTCAAGAAAGAGGAACAACACGAGAAAGGGCATAGAGGAATGAAAGGCAATAATTTGTTTGTGGGAGTGATGATAATTCTTAGCTGCTAGAGAGCAGCACCCATGGGAGAAGGCTGCTGGAAATAAGGCTGGAGAGGAGTAAGGGGATGGCTCATGAAGAACCCTCAAGGGCGTTTTAAGGAGTTTATATTTTATCCCATAGACAAATAGTAGTTATTTATTTATTTATTTTAGTTTGAGAGGAAGTCAAATAATACTTCTAAAAGAACTGTGGCTTTTAAAGATCACTCTTGTAATGTGATAAAGGGATAAACCAGAGGTGAAAACAGTGCTGGGGAGAACTGGAAAAATCCTAATGGAAGGTAAGAGAGTAGCCAAGGAGATCAAGAATGTGATTTGAGAGCATTTCATGAAGTAGAATCAATGGGAGTTAGTGAGCATTTGGTTAGTTGAGATGAGAAAAAAGATGACTCCCAGGTTAGTGGTCTGTGGTCTGGATCATTGATACCACTAGCTAAAGTAGAGCATAGAAAGAGACAGATTTAACTGGAAAGTAAAAACTGAAAACATACCTGATACTCATGCTCTGTAAGTAAAGGACAATGGGAAGTTAGTGCATCAGTCGCTGTGTTTGAATGAAGAGCACAGAAAGAGAGAAGTGGGTAGCAGAGTCAAAAGTGGAGAGACACCAGGAATGAAATCAGTTAGAAGCAGCTCTATGTCTGTAGAAGCAATGAAGTGGTAGAACCCACAGGGCATCAAAAACCAGGCCACCAAGAGAAGGACAGTGGAGACAATTCAGCCAGTAAAAGCAAGAGCCATAAAAGCAGGTGGGTGCTTGATGGGTTGCTGCCATGTGAAGCCCCTCTAGAGTAAGGGCGCTGGCTCTGAGAATAGCTTCCTGAGCCACCACTGAATTTCCAGGAGTGCCATAAGTCACCTGCATAACCTCTGCAACGACCAATGAGTCTCGACCTTTCAGGACTACACAGAGAGCCCTCTATTCGTCTACGCTTTCCCATGTATGTATCCTGACAACAGACCCCGGCACCTGAATCAGCAGGAGTGCATCCTTGCTCCTGGAAAAGAACAAAGATTAAGAACACAATGGGCAACACTTTCGAAAGTTTCAGCACAATTATACTTTTTAAATAGTAACATACATTTTCCTGTTGGTGTTTTTTTATTTGTTTTTACACTGCGTTGTTTTGTCTTTATGCAAGCTTTCCGCGGGGGGTAAAAAAGACAGTAACCTATGCTTATTATTGACTTCAGAACCATGGCATTGGATTTTCTCAGTAAGTACTTCTAGAGATTTGACACAGTAGCATAATTATGCCATTCAAGGACTATACACTTCTTAGATGTTAATTTTTTTAAAAACTCATGAATTTGTGTTTGGAATTTCATGATCATATGGGTATCATTTTAATGCCAATGAAACTTTAAAACACAAAAGTTAGCACATGTACATGTACATGCACATGTACATCTGCCCATAAATTTCTAACTTCTTTTCTTCTCATGTTAGATCAGTGGTAGCTGTAAGCTCTGAGGTTTTATTTGAATCAAAATTAATAAAGAACTTGCTATAGGAAAGAACAAGAAAGAGAGGAAAGATAAATCACAAGGAAAAAAAGAGAGAAATGATGTGAATAAGAGAGACAAAATTATACTGATCACAATGTGTGGGCCTGATTTAAATACTTTAAACAAATTCAAGTAAAAATATAAATAAATACAAAAAAATTAGCATTTAAAGACACTTGGAAAATTGAACACTGTGTGGATTCTAATGGCAAGAAGGAACATTGTTAATTATATTTGTTTGTGATAATGTTTTGTGGTTAATATTTTGAAAAAAAAAGAATCCTTATCTTTTAGCTACACATACTAGTATCTAGGATTTGCTTCAAATAATACAGGAGGAGGGACATGAGTAAGGGCATAGATGCAACGAGACTGGTTATGACATAATTCCTTTCATATATATTTTGAAATTTTTCATAATAAAAACTTTTAAAAAAGCAATAAACATGTTGGACATCTGTCTTTCTGAGCTTTGATATTATGTAATACAAAAGAGACAATTTCTCTTCCTCTAAATCTGTTTATGCTTATGTAAGTATCAAAATATAATTGGAAATAAAATAACAAAATATTAATAGTGACTATATACAGATGATATGTGCTTTAGACTGAATGTTTGTGTTACCCCAAAAATTCATATATTAAAACCTAATGCCCAGATTTCCCTGGTGACTCAGTGAGTTAAAAATCCAGTATTGTCCTTCTGTGGCTCTGGTTACTGCTGTGTTGTGGGTTCAATCTCTGGCCTGGGAACTTCTGCACGCTGTGATATAGCCAAAAAAAAAGAAAGGAAGGAAAGAAGGAAGGAAGGAAGGAAGGAAGGAAGGAAGGAAGGAAGGAAGGAAGGAAGGAAGGAAGGAAGGGAGGGAGGGAGGGAGGGAAATAAAAAAAAAACCTAACACCCAATGTGATGGTATTTGGAGATGGGACATTTGCGAGGTGATTAGGTCATGAAGGTGGAGCCCTCATGAATGGGATTAGTGCTCTTATAAAACAGGCTCAGAGAGCTCCTTGCCTCTTCAGCCATGTAAGGTTACAGAAAGAAGATGGCTGTCTACATACCAGGAGGCAGGTTCTCACCAGACATTGAGTCTCCTGGCAACTTAATCTTAGACTTCCCAGCCTCTGGAACTAATAAATTTCTACTGTTTATAAGCCATTCAGCTGATGTTTTTTTTTGTTTGTTATAGAAGCCAGAATAAAGACTACAGAATTCTGAGAGAGCATTAAAAAACCTTTCTATTTAACTGTAATATTTATATTACACAGTGGTTTATATGATGTTGTAAAAGATTTTTTTTTTTGTTCATTCTGCACAAATATCCATTATGCCTGAGATAACAGCTGAATCACGGTGCTTAAATTACAATGCACAAATTGTGAATTTCCCTGAACTGAAACACGTAAATGTTGAGAATTACTGAGCCAATCAGAAACTTGTTAGGCACTAATATTTTCAGCCTCGGGTCTCCTTTATTACCTGAATCTTACATTGACACTGTTCTAACCACTTTCAAATTATACTTTCTTCATGATTTACTCTAAACTACCACATTCTCAAAAGTCCAATTCTAAATTTTTTGCCTAAAAAATGTTTCTACTTCATATTTCAGGCATCAAACTAATTCTTTTGTCAAGCTGCAATTCCAAAGATGTACAACTTTGCAAACATTTATTGAGCATCTATTGGACTTAAGATGATGTGCTGAATCCTACAGGAAATAAAAAGATTAACAATGTGTCAGTCCTCTTTCGTGTGTGTGTGTGTGTGTGTGTGTGTGTGTGTGTGTGTGTGTGTGTGTCTTTTAGGGCCAAACCCAGAGCATATGGAGGTTCCCAGGCTAAGGGTCGAACTGGAGCTGCAGCTGCTGGCCTACACCACAGCCACAGCTACGTGGGATCCAAGCCTCAACTGCAGACTTAACCACAGCTCAGGGCAACACCGGATCCTTAACCCACTGAGCGAGGCCAGGGATCAAAACTACATCCTCATGGATACTAGTCAGATTCATTTCCACTGAGCCACAACCATGATGGGAACTCCTAGTCCTCTTTCTACATACATATAACCCTCAGTGATTATATACAGTATATACAGTTATATATATATATATACACACATATATATATATATATACACACACACACACATATACAGTTATATATATATACACACACACACATACATACATATATATATAATGATATATTATATATATAAATATATATATAATATAATCTTTGGTGATATTATATATAATGGATATTGTATTAAATTCCATATACACATACACACACACACACACACACACACCTTTTGTAAGGATTAAGACAGACACACAAGCACTTACAAACATAAAGCAAATGGAATGTGATAAAATAGAGATGTTAAAATATAGTGGGGAATATAAAGGATGGATAGATAACTTCTGATGAGATGCTCTTGGAATTTTCATGGTGTTAGTGACATTTGGCCTGGGTATTCAAATGTGGGTGGCACAAAACAAGCAAAAATGCATTGACGGTTAATTTTCTCCCATTATCCAGGAAAAAACGCTCCTACGTTTTCCTCTGCTCACATATTTACAATGCTTCTGACACCAGATGTGGGCGGTTTTCGCACATCAAGTAACTGTGCAGCATCAGCTGGGTTTCTATAATCCAATTCAATCCTGACACTGACTATGTGAAATTAGCATCAGATCCCACAAGTGAAAAGATCAGTCCTACAAGACACCAATTCCAAGTGCCAGACTGTCACCTGTACTTCTAACCCACTGTCTATAGGTCAGATTTTCCATCACCCCACCTTGGATTCCACTGTTTGTTAAAATAACTCTCACACACGGAACTCGAGGAAACACTTAACATTTACTGGTTTATTATAAAGGATATAATAAAGGATAAGAATGAGCGGTCAGATGAAGAGACATATATGGTGAAGTTCAGAAGGGTGCCTAGTACAGGAGCTTCTGTCCCCATGGAGTTGGGATGTGCCACCCTCCTGAAACATGGATATGTTCACCAACCTGAAAGCTCTTCAAGCTCTGTAGTACCGGAATTTTTATGGGGCCTTCCGCATGTAGGCATGATAGAACACTAACTTCATCTCTAGCCCCTGTCTCCTTCCCAGAAGACAGAGGGTGGGAATCCAAGTTCTAAGCTTAAAATACCAGTGTGGTCTTTCTTGTGGCCAGTCTCCATGCAGGAGCTCACCCAGAGTCACCTCATTAGACCAAAGAACATTCTTATCACCTAGGAAATTCCTTGGGAATTTAGAAGTTTTGTGTCAGGAACTGGGGTCAAAGATCAAGTATAATAACAAAACATGTTCTTGGTGCTCTTATCACTTAGGAAATGACAAGTGTTTTAGGAGCTCTGTGCCAGGAACCAGGGGCAGAGTTTTCTGTTGTGTTCCGTTTTTTTAAGAGAGATTTATATTTTTACTTAAATTTAATTTATTAAAAATAATACTTCTATTACTTCATACTCCCTGTTCAAGAGAAAGGACAAAAAGAAGCAGTCCAGTGGCATACAATATACAAGAATCTTAAGTAAGAGATAAGTCTGGAGAAATAAATTAGGGTCAAACCATAGGTGGCCTCGGATGCTATACTGACACCTCCATGAAGTTTATGAAAATGCAGCCAAAAAATTAAATTTTACTCAGATGCAATTTTATTGGTGTGATAATTCTTTCTAAATACAATTGTCTAGTTATGACCACAATCAACACTATTGAAAACTTTACTAAAGTGTACCCCTCAGAACCCTTGGGACCCAATGACCTGGCTGGATCAGCTTAGCTTTCTACTGAGACTGTGACTGTGGAAACACTCTTGGGAATGTATACATTTTTAGGAAGCAAAGTAGATTAATGGGAGGCAAAGTAGATTAATTAAAAGACCATCTCTCAAATTTCCTTCCAGTTCTTTGCTTTAAAAAAAGCCTCTCTCCCCATCACATGTCTTTTCCCTGGTCCTACACATGCTTTTCCTTGACCTCTCAGTTTACAACACTGGGATCTGTAAAGTCACTGGACACAGAAGGCCAGGCCTGACTGAGCACGCCATATTCTGACGTGCTACAATACTAACCCTTTGTCTCAAAGCTCATATGAGAAAGAAATATTCTCCCTCTCAGTACATTATTTTTATACTACCAATGACCCTGACAAGCATTAAGATTAGAAAATCCCATCACCGAACATCCCAATGGACAGACTGGAAAGCATCACACATGCTTCCATCATAGGTAGACTGAAGGCACACTCTTAGGCTGGTCTGACTCCATTCATTGCTCCCCAGCAGACACAACCTGGGGCAGAACAGAAAAGCCCAAAGTGATAACTTTATGATCAACAGGTTTTAAGAACAGGCACTTTTACAAAGCAGCCTTAGGCAGCAGTATATACAACTGTGTATAAAATCAATGGGCAGGTTTAAAATAAAATCCAAATGTCAGGCATAAAAATGCATTTTTCTTACTTTACTCTGAAAGAATGCACCAGGGAGAAATTCAGCAAATAAAACCTGTTGAAAATATGAGCATTCTTGCAGGCTTATTTCCAGTGGGACATTAACACAGGCTTGCAGTAATACCTCTATTAATGAAGAGAAAGTGTTCCAATGACACACTTATTCATCAGATATTTCATAAGCAAGATAGAAAAAAAAAAGCACAAAAGATCGAAGTGTTAGCTTCAGTACTTCATGTAGGAGGGTAGAAATATGACATATAATATACAAATATGACAAATACTAAAGAAAATAGCATCGAATCTGCTGGAAAACATGAAACAGGCCTCCTACGATTCAGTGTGGAAGTTGACGAAAAATCATGCTAAAGAATTTTAAAGAAACCCAATATTTACCCTGTAGTTAAGAAAGGTAGAAGGTTCAGGGGAAAGTTGATTGGAAAAGGTTCGCCAGGTGACCTGTTAAAGAACAGGACAGCTCAGTTTCTGTAAGACCCTGTAACAAAGGACACAATTTCATGGAGCTCTAGCCACGCTGGTGAGCGCCACTGGGGAGACAGAGCAGTGGAAGGAGGAGGACAGGCTGAGAGGAGTAGTCTCAGGAAAAAACTGAAGTATCACCCCTCCCCATTTGTATTTTTTTTTCATTTTTCCCCAGTTTTACTGAGATAAAATTGACATACAGCACTATTTAAGTTTAAGGTATACAGCATAAGTATTTGACTTACATACATCATGAAATGATTACAATGTTTAGTGAGCATCCATCATCTCATACAGATACAAACTTATGGAAAAATGTTTTTCCTGTGATGAGAACTCTTGAGACTTACTAAGAGTTTACAACTTTCATATAGAATATATAGCAATGTTAATTATTTATCGTGTTGTACTTTACATCCCTAGCACTTCTCCATCTTGTAATTAGAAGTTTGTACCTTTTAATTGCCTTCATCCAATTCCCCATCCCTCTACTCCTTTACCTCTGGTAACCACAAATCTGATCTCTTTTTCTTTTCTTTTTCTCTTTTTTTTTTGCTTGTGCCTATAGTTTGTGGAAGTTCCCTGCCCAAGAATCAAACCTACAACACAGCAGTAGCCAGAGCCATAGTAGTGACAATACTGGATCCCTAATCCTCTGAGCCACCAGGGTTCTGCTGATCTCTTTTGCTGTGGGTTTGTTTGTTGTTGTTGTAGTAATAAATTTTACAGGAGTGTAGTTGACTTACAAAATTGTGTTGTAAATTGTTTTGTTTTTGTTTTTCTTTGTTTTGTTTTTATTAAAGTACAGTTGATTTATGATGTGCCAATTTCTGCTTTACAGCAAAGTGACCTAGGTGTGTGTGTGTGTGTGTGTGTGTGTGTGTGTGTGTGTGTGTATGTATATATGTATACATATATACATATATATTATTTTGCTCATATTATTTTCCATCATGTTGGTTTGTTTTTGAAGTATAACTGGCCTACAACACTATGTCAGTTCCTATTACATAATACAGTGATTCAATATTTCTATACATTTCAAAATGATCACCATGATATCTAGTTGTCATCTGTCACCATACAAATATATTACATATTTATTGGCTGTATTCCCCACACTGCACACTTCATACATACGAATCAATTATTTTGCAACTGGAAACTTGTTTATTTTAATCTCCTTTGTCTTTCCTCCATTCATAGCCCCCTACTATTTTTAATAGGAGTAACTCTACTTTCACCACTTAAGAGACTTCATGACTTGAGTCTCTTACATACTTGCTTCCCAAGGTCTGACATTCTTTTAAGAGGAAACCAAGTCATAGCCTTCACAATTTGAAATGTATAGGCATAAAATTTAAGTTTGTAAAACATAAGTGCTATTGAGGTTAAAGTAGTCAAGAAATGCGAGTCAAAACAAATGTCAAACATATGTCCAGAAGGGCCAGCAGGTGACATAAATGAGTGAAACAGCTAAGGAGGGGAAAAGCTGGGGTTGCTGTAGAGGCCACACCTTATCTGCAGGGGACAGACATCTCTCAACTTCAACTGAGGGTAGCCAAAGCAAAGTTGGCATTGTTACAAATATTGCAAGAGCTTCTTATATTTCAAGAGAGATGCTGACCCCTATTTTTATATAAAATGTTTGTATCTTCAAAACATTCGTAACTAATTCATTCAAGCAATTCAAAACACTCTGAGGGCAAAGAAAACAGTCTGGCCAGCCAAACTCAGGACATAGACTGCCATTTTATAACTCACTCATCAAAAGGCATTCAGTCCACTGGGAAAGCTAGTGGAAGTGAGAATTATTAGAACTTCCTATTTTGGCAAAGTTGAGAGTAAAAAACACAAAAGGGCTTTGGTTTAACAGGGCGAGGCATATTTTGAAATCCTCACAATTTTGCTTCTTGCGGCCCTGGCCGCCTGTATTTAGATGGGACAAGTGGAAGCTGTGCAGTGCCATTTCTCAAGCTGGTTAACCACATGTAAAGCTTTACTTCCCACAACTTTAATACTGCCGATTTCATCATAAAGGAGACTAGTTCCCAGAGTTTTCACTAATCAAGGTATCACATTATATTCTTTGGCACAGAGCGTATTTATGAATCACATTAGGCTTCATCTAAAGGGATGATTTTTCCAAGCTGCAGCAGATTGAGTGTGGTTTTGGATTCTACAGCCCAAATATCAACAAAGGCATTTTTTTTTTTAAGGAGTTAAACCGTAATCTGCAATGCAGCAATAATTCACTATAGAGCTCTACGCCAGAAACCTGCCACAAATTATCAGTTTGAAATGTTATTAACACATCAGCTACTAAGGTCACCAAAAGACACTATAGAAGTTTCTCTTACTGTTCTTAGATGGTGAAATATATATCACTTAACTGGTGCACAGAACTTTCTTTAAGCAAATAAATTCAACACTTGCTATTAATTGATTTCAAGGAAAGCAGCAAACTGATGAATAGTTCTGAGGATAGTAAGATCCTAGAGCTTAAATTAGACTGCAAGAATCACCCACAATGATACCCCATGGTACTCATGTACGTCTGAGTAAAAAGAACATACATATGGTTATAGGTATGTGCACAAGGCAGCTATAGTGTATGTGGAGAAACTGTTCTCTTAGAGAAAGAAGAAATTTTCATGTGGTCTCACTATGAATTTTTTAAAGCTGGTACTGCTTGCTTACAAGCTTTTTGCACTCTGTTGTAAATTTATTTTCTATATAAATAAATATTATCTCATTACCAACCATCTCCATTAGAATCTAGCAGACCATGAAATAGGCTTTACAAGATCAAGCAATGCACTTGGGCCCAAAAAAACATTGTTTTGGCTTCTAGCTCAAGAACTCATGAAGAAAAATTTCACATTACAGTTTGGAGAACACACACTATATAATCCTTCCCAGGCAAAGGCATTTCTGAAAAGGAAAACGGTATTTATAATTGTGAAAAATAGACATTTCTATGTCTACCTACTTCTTTGTCTACCTTTCTAGTATTTCTTAACTTGTATTATTTTCAACAATTCATATTTAAAAGAATATATTTTCTGTAATGTAAAAATAATACAAGGACAAAGTGTCTTGAGATTTAAATCTGCTAGATTAAATACCAAGTAAGTAGTCAGTCTACTCTCCCACCTGTTTTAAGTGCATAACTTCCAAGGATAATGTCACTGAGCATATTATAAAATTCAAGAGCAAGTCAGTGGCCACATCCTAGATGCCATTTAAATGTTTCTAAAATATCAACGAATCAAGCGCTTATTCCATTAATTAGGCAAACGATGCCCAATGATAACCACAGAGAATATACAGTCGATTGTGATTATAGGCATTCTTTTAAAATTTTATTTCAATTGCATACATTTTAGCACCTTTCACAAGTGCACGTGCCCAGAATTCAAAAGGAGCATTTAAGTACCCTCCCAAAGAAACATTAGAGTTACAGTTTTGTCCAGATTTAAAGTGAGTGGGAAATGTAACTACACAAATTTTTGCAGCATGAGTACTGCTGCCAAGTTTAGGAACTGGCAAAACCCCAGGAACCAATGCAAGAGGTTGGCACAGCCGAAACGGTCAGTTTTGATTGGCAGAAAGCGTGCTTCTAGAGGCACAGCAAAGAACACATAAGGGTACTTGTGTTCCAGCTTCCGTAAGCCCCAGAAAAGAAACAGTGTTAAGGGCCCTGGGGTGCTTACACAGCAAAAGTAAAAGTTCTCCGCTAGGCCTGAAACATATCAAATATTTTTATTTAGCAGAATATGAAAGAGAGTTTTAAAAGAACTGAGCTTGTACTGGAAGAAAAATGAATTAATCCATTAAGTCATTTGATCTAACACAGTGTTTAGATTTCCCTTTATAGGATGTTGATTTGGGGTGGCCATATTTCAAAGTCAAAGATATTTTTCATACATTCCAAGGGATTTCTAAAATTAAGTGCATTTAAATATGAACACTATAGAGAATTCTATTTTCAAAATCAATCTTAAAATCTAGCTAGTTGGTGGTGCTGAGGCTTCACAGTAGAGACTGTTGGTTGGTGGCTTTGTGGGGAAGTATCTGGCTGGGGCCTCTTGGACCTTGGGATCCGTCTGAGCACAATTTGTGGAGGGGCAGTCATACATCATGTACCTCGTGATGGGATGCCTTAGGAACTAGGTGACATTACTTATACAGTGTTTGTGTCAAAATATTCAGCCTGAATCTAATCACTCCTAAAAATCAAACTTCTAGTTTCTGGAAAAACAGGAGCTGAAAGCACTAGCTAAAGCATCATCATCAGGAAGCAATTAAGCAAATTCAAAAGCAGATGATTGTACAAGACAACTGGCTGAGTAGCATCAACAAGTTAATATCATGAACAGGGAAGGAAGAAAGGGAGGCAGGGAGGAAAAAGTGGGTTTATAGATAAAAACAGACAAGAGACATCACAACCAAATGCACTGTGTGTCCCTGGTTAGGACCCTGGTTTTAGTACCTGGCTATAAAAGACATGTTAGGAACAAGACAGAACACTGGCATACGGGGTCAATACTAGACAGTGTAAGTCAATTATTATCACATTTTTAGTTATAAAAACAATTGTAATTATGTGGGAAACTGCCTTCATATTCTAAGAAATTCATTCTAAAGTATTTAGGGATTAAAATGTCATGTTGTCTATAATTTATTTGACTTAATGGATTTTATAATCTATTTGAAAAGATTTCAGAAAAAAAAAAAGATTATATAACGAAAGTTTTAACAACTGTAAAATCCAAGTGGGGATATATGGGTGTTTATATATAGTATTCTGCATACTTTTCAGTATGTTTCAAGTTTTTAATAACAATAAATATAAACAAAATAAAGTTATTTTTTAAAGTTACTTCTGTCACTTTCTTTAGATATTCAAAGCAAAATTGTCTCTGTATTGCGTTTAACTATCTCCCTGTCCTATAAGTCTTAATTAATAATTTTCTATCTTCTATTTTTTCATACTTTTTAATGCTTTTCAAAAAGCAGCCGGGGAGTTCTGTGGCAGTGCAACAGGTTAAGGATCCATTGTTGCTGCTGAGGCTCAGGTCGCTGCTGTGGCACAGGTTTGATCTCTGGCCCAAGAACTTCAGGCATTATCCCCACGCACACATAAAAAAGCAGCCGATTTCTATGCCTTAATTCAATAACTTTTATATAATACTTAAGAGTATACCTTATTCTACTCCTCTAAAATGCAAGTTAAAAAAATAAAGTATTTTAAAAGAGAGCAAGTCACTCAATACCATCATCCAAAAAAGACCAGCACTAATATTAATATTCCTGTCTTTTTTAGAGTACACATATTTTGATATACTAAAGACACTCCCACATATAAATTTTTATTCTGCCTTTTTCATATACTGTAATAGCCCAAGTATGAGTCTTTTTCTAAATATTATTCTACATCGTCTTAAAGCATTCTCCAAATGCAGGATAGATTTTATAACTACAATGCACCTATGCAAAAAGAAGAATTTTTAAAGTCAACATTTAATTATCTTTTCCACTAGAGAAATTCCTACTAAGGAAGCCATAGAGGAAAACCACAGTTAGCAGATAAATAACCAAATTATATTCTGACTGGAATCATGGCCCCAGGGCTCCCCACTGCTTGTGTCCAGCCAGAGAAAGGAGCCGAGGCGAGGCTCATTTCACTCACAGTTGCATAATACTGACATCCAATTTCATAATTTTAAACAACTTGAGGCAATTTAGCCTTGGGTATGTGCTCCTTCAGAATAGAATAACTGAACTGAGATAGTCAGGAATATTTATAGAGGTAATACTTAGCTAAACCCGGAAAAAAGTGTAGCATGGATATTTGGATTGAGAGGCAGGGTGAAAGTAAAAGAGAAAAGGAAGGGATTAAATTGGACAAGGGTTTGCAAATGGGCATCTCTGGCAAAGACAACATGAGCAAAGACGTGGGAATGTGTCGAGTTAGTACCAGAAACCAAGCTATAGCAGAGAATATAGTCTGGGGCGATTTGAAAGACAATTTCTATAAGTAGTATAATATTGAGCCAACAGTCAAAGACCTTGAATGACAGTCAAACTCAACTGGATTTCAAACTTCAAGTCACATACAGCTGAGAGTTCACAAGCAAAAGAAAGCCACAATGAAAGCAATGTTTTAGTTAGATTAATCTGTTAGAAGTGTAAAGTGTGGTTTGAACTGGAGGTAAACAAAACTAGGAAAGACTGACATGTCTGAAACAACAAAGAGTCAGTGGAGGGCATTAGCCATGGGACTAGGAATGTTGGGACATTATAAAGGAAGAGTAAACAAGATCCCATGACTAATTAAATAACAGATGATTGAGAGAAAAAAAGTGAATGATGACTCATGGATGTATCCATTCGTGACTAGGAGAGAGGTATGCCATCAACTGAAAGACAGGTGGGGAGATGGGAAGAGGATCCAGACAACAGGGAGGCTTGACTGGGAATATCCATAGTGGGATGTGCATGTGAAAATGTTCAGAAAGGGAATCTTTATGAACATATGTATATATATATAAAACTGGGTCACTTTGCTGTGGAACAGAGATTGGCACAACACTGTAAATTAACTAATTTTAATATAAAAAAATTTAAAAACACAACAAAAAATGTTCTATAAGGTATCTGGAAAGATGAGAACCTTAATCTAGATCTAAATCTGACAATAAAGTAATACGAAGAGTTTCACGAGTGGTTTGCAGAATTCAGTATCTTAACTATATAGGACTTTTGTATAAGCTGGTAGCTTAAGTGGTCACGGAAATCAAGGTGAAAAATAATCTTCTTACATTCGTTTCTTTTTCAACAAATATATATATATATTTTGTCTTTTAGGGCCGTACCCATGGCAGATGGAGGTTCCCAGGCTAGGGGTTGAATTGGAGCTGTAGCTGCTGGCCTACACCACAGCCACAGCAACACCAGATTCAAGCCATGTCTGCAACCTACACCACAGCTCATAGCAATGCCAGATCTTTAACCCACTGAGTGAGGCCAGGAATCGAACCTGCGTCCTCATGGATGCTAGTCAGATTCGTTCCCGCTGAACCACGACAGGAACTCCTCAACAAATACACATTTATTTCCATCATGAATGCCATATTACATTTACTGTACATCAATGATATTCTAACCCCATTCCATTAAGAAGGTTTACAAGTCAAATTCAACATACTCTGAAAGTCAATTCAGGATAACTAGGGAATGTGTGCTGTCCTTCTTCATGTTAGATACTTAACGTATTAAAAAAGAAAGACAAGTTGTTTTCATATCACAGAAAATATCAGTGTGATTCTATCTCCACAGTTTGATAACACATTCATCTGTTTAAAAATACCTGTTAACAAACCTAGTCATAAAATGCCAATGCATCTGCAGTCAACACTGCATTAATAAACCCATTTATAAAAAATTCCCTGTTTGTCTTTGCTATAACTGTCAATATAATCTCAGCTCTCATTATCCACAATACAATTAAGTCTCACTGAGTCTATTCCAATCATTCATGGTGTTTCTGCTATGTCTCTAACCTAGACAGGTATGAGGTCACATAATTCATAAAATTGTCAAAAAAAAAAAAAATCCAAAGGACACTAGCATAATGGCCTAAGCATTCAAAAATGAGCGGTGGTAGTTACAGACAGGCAAGTTAACTCCTTTCTCAGAACTCTTCCCAGGGTATCAGATTCCTGATTTTCTTTATCCTATGCCATGACCTAAAAGTCTTATCATATTCTTAACATTTTTGTGCACAATGTTAATAAAAACCTACATTCCAGAAATAACAAATTTTTTTCTTTTCTTTTTTTTTGGCCTCACCCATGGCATATGAAAGTTCCCAGTCCAGGGATCAAATCCGAGCTGCAGCTGCCGGCCTACACCACAGCTGCGGCAACACCAGATCCTTAACCCACTGTGCCGGACCAGGGGTCGAACTTGCACTATCTCAGAGACAATGCCAGATCCTTAATCTGCTGCACCACAGCAGGAATACCAGAAATAACCATTTCTAAAGGTTCATTAGTCAGTTGATATTAGCTGGGATGCTTTCAAGCTACAAATAAAGCATGATTCAAGCTGTCCCCATAAGGATATTTATTGGCTCATGTGCCTAGAATTCCAGAGGAAGGCCTAGCGTAGGTTTAGAACAAACCAATAACCCCAGTCCTATTTCTCTGTAATTCACGCCTCTGAGTCCTCCACTGTGAATTAATTTCATCCTTATATCAGCTTCTACATGGTGGAAAAAGAGCCGTGGCAGTTCTGAGCTTTTTATCTGTAACTCCATGATGACCAGGGAAAGAGAGAATATCCCTTTTGAGTGGCTCTTTCTTAAGAGCAAGAAAATTTCTTTCCCTGAAGCACTTAGCAAACCTTTTTTATGTCTCATTGGCACAAACTGGGTCAGATCACATGCCTATGTCTGAAGCAATCACTGGCGAAAAAGAGGGATTACCTTTGGTCAGTGATACCAGTTCCTAGAACTGGGGAAAAGGTCTTCTTACCTGAAGCCCAGGGACTGCAGGGGCACAACGGGGATATATTAACAAAAAGGCCCGTGAGGTGGGGGTTATGGTCAGGAAGAAAAAAGGAAGGAATGGATGCTGTGGCAGGTCAAAAGCTCTGCCCGTGGACATTGTTTTGTTTTTTGAAGTGAGGATTTTTGATGTGGGGTAAAGGAAAAAATAAAAAAGAAGCTATCTGACAGTTTTCACAGTTACCCACTCCTCCCAGTTGCCTGGATTTTTCTCTTTCTATATTTTTCAAGATACTTTGCGGAGTTCCCGTCGTGGCTCAGTGGTTAACCAACTCAACTAGCATCCAGGAGGATTTGGGTGTGATCCCTGGCCTCGCTCAGTGGGTTGGGGATCCGGCGTTGCCGTGAGCTGTGGTGTAGGTCAAAGACACGGCTCAGATCCTACATTACTGTGGATGTGGTGTAGGCCAGCAGCTACAGCTCCAATTTGACCCCTGGCCTGGGAACCTTCATGTGCTGCGGGGTGTGGCCCTAAAAAGACAAAAAAAAAAAAAAAAGAGATACTTTTCCCTGTCATTATTCCTCGTTATTAGAATAATTGCAAGTTTAATTTCTCAATAAGGCTAATGACTAGGATCCAATATACAGGGACTACTTCTTCCTAGTAATTTTTTTTTTCATACATGTATTTTTCTTTCTTCTTTTCTTAGGAATATTAGTCAAGTTTCTATTATTTGGGGGGCAAATCCATAAAGAAATAAAGACTTTCTGTGTATCATTTCCAATGCTAGATCTTTGAATATTTTTTCAGGGGTGGGGTGTATGCATGGCAATTTCACAGGACATCAGTTTTCCAAAGGAGATCTGACATTATCACTGCTAGAGTAAAAGACAAAATTTTAAAACACAAAATACTTGAGCCTGGCCAGATTTAATCTTTTCTGTGTCTCCCATAAACTGCTTCTGCAAGGGTATAGTTTCATCTCCTGCCTTCTGTTCTCCCACTGGCATGAAGGATTAATCCCCTGGCCCCAAATCTGAAATGTATTACAAATAACAGCTACTATTTATTGAGCATGTAAGAAGTTATCTAAGTTACCCCTCACATCAGTTCTGTATGTATTATTCACCTCATTTATTTCCAAGAAAACTGAGGCCCAGAAAAGTCAAATCTCACAGTATTCAGACTGATTGGTAGAGTCAAGGTTCAAATAATGTCCACCTGATTCAAGAACCATGTTATTCCCTTGTGTCAAATGGCTTTTCAATTTTCCACTGCCCACCATCAATGTTTTTGAATTAATAAGGTTTTTTAAAGAGCAGTTTTAGATTCACAGCAAAACTGAGCAGAAACAGAACTAAGAGTACATAGTTCCCATATACCCTCTTCCCCCACAGAGGCATAGCTTCCCCCGCTATCAATTTCCCATATCCCACACTGGAGAGATATCTTTCTTTCAACAGATTTACTCTTGATGTCATACACTTTATGGGTTTTGACATATGTGCAATATAAGTACACACCGTGGTAGTATCACATAGAACAGTTTCACTACCCTAAAAGTCCACCGTGTTCTACTTATCCATCCCTGCCACTCTCTTATCCCTGACAACCATTGATCTCTGTCTCCATACAGTTTTCCCTTTTCCAAAGTACTGTATAGTTGAATCATACAGTATGTAGCCTTTTCAGATTACCTTCTTTCACTTAGTAATATTCATTTAAGTTTACTCCATGCCTTTTTATGAGCTGGTAGTTTGTTTCTTTTTATCACTGGATAATATTCCGTTGTCTGGATGTACCACAGATTATTCACCAGTTCACTTGCTGAAGGACATCTTGGTTGCTTCTAAGTTTTGTCAGATATGAATAAAGCTGCTATAAATATCCATGTGCAGGTTTTTACGAGGATATGTTTTCAATGCCACCAACAATTTTCAGTCACTCGCAACCCCAACAAATCCCTTAAAACTACACCAGTCGTCACAAAGATTTCCTGCAGGCCTGTCTCCAGAGTTGAGCTTCCCAGAGATACAAAGAATTCTCTAAATCCAAAAGAAAATGTTTTAGAAATATAGATTAGCAATTAATATTTTATGAGAGTTGATACTAAAATTACACAAATGCTTAATGTGGACTTCTTAATACAAATGGAGCTCCTGAAATATTGTAAAAATGCAATTTGAAGAACATTATTAATAAAGATTAGTTTCCACGGTTCTTCAGTTGATGAACCTCAGTTGATGAATTTCAATGCCAAATAAAAATGGCAAAGAGGTATTATTTTCCAGGAATTACATATTTGTATTCCATCCGTTCTTGGCACATATTTTAGAGTAGACATATAAAGAAAAAGGAGAGGGCTCTGCAAGCAAACACAAGAACCCTGTCCTCAGAAGCCTTAGATCTTGTGCACTCAAGGGAAAGACAAAAGGTATGGTGTCTGAAGCACTAGAGAGCAATATAATTAATCCCAAGTCATAAATTTCACTGAGGGTTAATGTCTGATGTGTGTGGATGATTTTAACACAAGAACACAAAAATAAATTCCGTTTTCAGTACAATGTCAGGAGTTTAATTTGAATCTGATGAATCGTGTTTAACATATAAATTTTTATTTGTATAAGTCATCTCCATTTAGATAATTCTTTTTATTATACAAGCAAATCTCAAAGATACTGTGAGTTTGGTTGCAGACCACTGTAATAAAGTGAATATTGTGATAAAGCAAATCACACCAATTTTTTGGTTTTTTAGTGCATATAAAAGTTATGTTTACCTTATACTTTAGTCTAATAAGTGAGCAATAACAGTTTATCTAAAAAACAATGTACATGTCTTAATTAAGAGATCGTGTTCTGGGAACTATATTCAATATCTTGTAATAATCTATAAAGGAAAAGCATCTGAAAAAAGAAGATAACTCATTTCTTTCCTTTTTTTTTTTTAGGGCCACACCTTCTGAGCCACAATGGGAACTCCCCCTTCTGGATAAATTTTTTCGCGCTGTCTTTGAATATATTTATCTTTTTCTTTCCTGCCTTATCTGTTGTTTATCCTATTCAGTATATTTTAAAATCTCAGTCATTGTATCTCTCATCACCAGAAGTTTGAGTCTTTTAAATATATTCTATTTAGCTTTTTGAATATAGTTTAATCTGTTTTAATGTCCTTATCTTTATCCAGTTCCTGGTCAGCTTCATTTGATTGATTCTTTTCATAATTATGGGTCATGTATTTCTGCTTCTTTAAATGCCTAGTAAACTTTGATTGGATGCCAGACATTGTGATTTTTTATATATTTGAAGGCTACATATTGTTGCATAAATATCCTTGAGCTTTCTTATTCAACACAGTTATTTGGGAAAATTTTGATCTTTTTAGATCTTGCTTTTAAGACTTGCTAGATAGGACTAGAGTAATTTCTTTTAGGTGTGATTAATTACTCTTCACTACTGAGACCATTCTGAATACTTCACTCAGTGCCCTGACTTGTGAGGCTTTTCCAGTGTGGCTGGTAGAATCAGGTTCTCTTCTTGGCAGTGTGTGAACAACACGTTCTATTACTTCTTATCTTTTTTTTTTTTACTAGTTTTTTCCTTGACCTTAGGTAGTTTCCTCCCAGGTATGTGTTGATTAGTACTCTTCTGAATACTAAAGAAGTACCCTCTGCAGATTTCCAAGGTTCTCACTATGTGTAGCTCTCTCCTTTCAGCACTTGACCCTGTGAACAATAATCTCTCTGGACTCCCAGGAGTATCTCCTTAACTCAAGGAGTCTACTCTTCTCTGTCTCAGTTTCTCTTCCCTGCACTGAGGCCTGGAAACCCTCAAGGAATAAAAGAAGCAATAGCAGGGCTAACTTCATGTGTTGCCCATCTTTCAAGGATTGTTACCTTTCATTGGCTTATGTCCACTACATCGAAAAGTATTTTTTTCATATTTATTTATGTCTTGTTTTCTTGTTTGTTAACAGCAGGAGGGTAAATTCATTCTCTGTATTCTCTATTGGCTAGAAGAAATCTAGTGAGAAGATTTTCAAGGAAATTATATTTGGAAATTGTATAACTGGAAGAGAAAGGAACTCACATCTGCCTACTCTCTTCTGCTCTTCAGTGGAATGTTGCATTTCGGCAGTCACTATTAACTACATTTTCTTGTCTCCCTAGACCCCACCTTTACCAGTTCTCAAAATACCTCAGACTTAGGGGAATGTGTTCTTAGGTAAAGGGAGATAGATATTGGAACTAGATCCTACTCCTCTGTATAGGAGTTGAGGTTTTCTGAAAAGTTAGTAGGAAGTCACCCAACACAGTTTAATAGATGCTTGGAATTGAGGATGCAGACTTGGATTACGACCTGGCATTTCCCTGTGAAGGCCTGAACTCTTTGAACATGTTTTCATACCAGCCCTAAGAATCGTACACAATCCAAAGGTGCAAATTCTTCTAAGGGGAGAACTCAGGAGCCAGGAGGGACTAAGCTAAAATCTCCCCTTTTCTAGCACATTCTAGAATAAGCAAACATTAATTTCATTACTTAATCCCCCCCTTAGAATGAGCATAAATAATAGATTCATAAATATAGGGAGAAGCGACTGTGGTGAAAGCCACAAGTTGCTAAAGTTAGACTCATTTGTTTAGTCTAAGATTGCTGAAATTGACATTTAGAGAGCAATATTTCCTGGCTGTGCAAAAACAAGTTTATTCCTAGACAAAAACAATTAAAGATATGACCAATGCATTAAAAAATTATTTTCAGGGTATAATACAGACAAACCTGGGGTTCATTAACCACTGAGCCATAATGGGAATTCCGCAAACTACATTTTTTAAAGAATTAAGCAAAATATCTTTAAAATGCTTAGCTACGTTCTGAGAATGTACACACTTAAATTTATCCATAGACACCACTAGTTTTATCATACCAAAACAGCAGCATTTAAGTCTTCTCTGCCAAATGATGTTTAACAAAAATAAACAGTCTTTCCCTTGAGGTTGCAGTCATCCTGACCTTGGTGCTCCATTGTCTAAGATGAAGTACATTTAGGTAGACACTGTAGTAGCTCTCAGCAAAGAATATCTATTCTCAAATCCAAAGAGCTAATTCAGCCTTAAGGATGAGGCATTTTCTGATGTTATCCTCCAGGCTTGACCCAGCCTCAAAGACGAAGAGATTATTTATAGTGACTCAGCACTGGAGTGGCAGCAAAGGAACTAAAAAGTGGGTACAGAAGGGATTCAGATCTGGAATATTATAAAACAGAAAGAGCTCTTTCAAGGCCAAGGTTTTCACATGCATATTTCATTAGAGACTTCTGTCAAGGACTGCCTCCTTGCATCCTACAGAGTAAAGCACAAAATTGTTTTTTTTTTTTTCTTTCCTCCATAGATATCAAAGAAAATGTCCTAAACATTCTCTTTTTTCCAACCAACCTGATTGCTGACCAGATGCTCACATTTATATAGAAGGCAGCTTGCTCAGAGGAAAAATGGGGGCGTGGGGGGACAGCATTTCCCCAAATTGTTAACTTACAGTAAACTAAGGGAGTAATGGTTAACTATGATGAGACAGCCATTTTCATGTCCTCTTAAATCACTTTAAAGTGATAAAAATGAGCTTGCTTTCAAATGTAAACAGAGAGAAAAAAATTAATGAATGTGTCCTACTTTTTCAGATTTGGCTTTTCCCTCCTTTAAGAATGATTTTTCAACAGTCTCCTATTTGGAGACAGTCAGACTGAAAACCGTTCCAGCATTTCCTCTTCTCTCATTAAGACAGGTGGTGAGTAGGTGAAGGATGAGTTCCCATGGCCACAACTCTTCTTTTTCCAGTATCTCATATATGTAACTCTAGGTTCATTCATTCCCAAATAGAAATGACCTCCAAAGAAAGGACAATCTCTTAAAATGTGGCACCTTGTATGAGATATATTTTGTTGAGCTCAAGGCCTGATACAAGCTAACTTTTTAGTGTCAAAATATAAAATAGTGCAAGGCAGGTACTGAAGATCATATCACAAACGTATATTTTTTTAAAGCATCAGGTTGTCAGAAACTTGCCAAGAGGAAACAAATATCACACACACAGAAAAAAATCTTGCCAAAAACTTGAAAACTGAAAGATCTGCAGACCCATAAAATCTTTTGATAGTAGCACTAAATACAACCTGAGGTGGCATGTAAACTCAAAAGTTAATCTCATCTGATCGGTCTTTACCTAACAAGTGACTTGAGAGTGTTTTAAAAGGAAACACAGAACAGATATGAACATTACTTTTAGCAGTTGTCAAAACTAAGATTTAGAATTGTTATTAAAACCAGACATGAAGGGTAAATAAAAAACTGATGGCTTGAATTCATAGTTTTTTTAATCACTCTTATCCCTTTAGAATGCACAAAAAAAAAGGCAGTAAGTAAATACTTCTTAATCAAAATAGTGAGTGCTAGTTTAGTAAAAACACTTACAGGGAAAGAATTGCCAGGAATCAAGTGGGATCCAAACTACAGAACTGTTTTCTTAAGAGGTTTCTTCATCTTTAGGTATGACATAAATACATTTTCCTTCAGGGACCGCATTACCTACATGTTTTTGACAGTCTGGATGGATTGTCAGAATAACAAAAGCACTGCTAAAGATCTAGAGAGCTTAACAATTTTCCCTATAATTACCAAGGTTCATTCACATTGTAGAGATGGTAACAGCATACACTTATAATTTAGAACTTAGTGTTATGAATTCAGCTAAGAGTGAAGAGATCATTTTCTCAAAATAAGACTGAAATATCTGTTCTTGAGAAAAGTATACGTCACAAGAAAAAAATCAGAATCAATCGAGGAATTTAAAGATGCTTCTATACCTCTCACCTTAAATTTTTAGTGTGGTTACCACTTAAAATGAGATAAATCTTTAAGGTATTGCTTCATGTGTTTTTTTTTCTCTTTTTTAATATTCATCATCCTACCATGATGCATAGAAAAAGCACGTCCACTTTAAATACATCTTAGCAAAATAAATGAGTAAAAGACTCTCAGATATTGATGATGTAGATCTAAATCATGAAAGATTATTGAGTGGAAGGAGCTCAAATGAGAAGTAAGATATACAGTGAAAGAGGACCTGAAACAGGGAAGGAGACCAGTTTCAAGGCTAAATATTATCACTAACTTCCCCCTCCTACCACCTTGTAGTGACCTTAAACCATTCCTGGTATAATTTCTCATGTATCAAATGAAGAAACAAGGAGTTCTGTGGCTCAGCAGGTTCAGGATCCAGCATTCTCCCTGCTGTGGTTCAGGTCACTGCCGTGGCCAGAGAACTTCCACATGTCACAGTTGCAGCCAAAAAAAAAAAGGAAGAAGAAGAAACCAGACTCAGTGAATGGATGAATAATTTTTTAATTGTGTTTTTCAAATTAATAGGGTTTTGTGAAAGCACCTCCTTTAGGGCCACCCAGAAGCCAGCATAGGTGATGGCTACAGCAATCAGAGTGTGTCTACCATTTATCTGTTCTATTTACTGGGAATCTTTGGGGATTTTCTTTGTAAATAGTTTACCTCTACTTGTAATACCTTCACAAGATAGTGTACTAAACCACTAACATCTCTTTGGCCCTATATTCTAAAAAAGTGAGAATCAGTTATGGGTTTTTAAAGGTCTATGCTGTAATCCCTTGATTCAATAATCTACACTACAGAATAGCACATCCATTTCTTTCTATGGCTGCCTTGTCATATATTAAGTGTTGTCTATAATCCAGATTTTGCCTACATTTTGATGTTCCTTTTCAGAGGGTGGCAGTCCATGTTAGAGAAGCATGGGGTAGTCTTCAAGGCTGGAGAACAGACTTTCCAGAGAAGCTCTGCGTCAGTACTGTCCTAGCTGATATAATCTACCAGCTCTCAGCTGGCCAGACTGATACTGGACAAAAACAGCAAAAGCTTTATATGTGAAGGTGCAAACATTATCATCACATCATCATCATCATCATCATCATCATCATCATCTACATACAAATTGAGGTGAGTGAAAATGGAAAAGATGAGAATAATCAGGAAGTATGGAAAGCTTTCAATTTTAAATCTGGATCCAGAAGTTAAAAATACGGTAGCAAAGAGACAAAAGAGAAGTTATGATGGCTGTGGAGGTGCTGTGAGTTGGAAGTTCTAATTAGCCATTTATTTACGCAAATGGAACCTCTGGCTATCTTTTGATATTCTAAAGATCCAGCATCAGAAATCTTTGTGAAAATCATACATGATGCAGAAACGTGAAATCAATGACTTGATTTCATCTTTATTTTTTACAGAGATAGTCATGCTAGTTATTATGTGACTCTCAGTGATTTAAGTTGGCTGATCTGATATAGCTATAAAGAAAAAAATGTTGCCGGCCGTAACAGTTCTGCAAGGATCGAGTCATTAGCCATTGCAGTCACCCATTAACAGTGCACCCTGTGAAGAATTAAGGATGGAGAAAAACAGGAAGCATTCTGAACTTTCGATATACAGGCTCCTAGATAGTTAAGATATATATTTAAGGAAGAATTTCAATGAGGGCAGATTCTTATGTCTTCCCATACATGGAAAAGCACTAAAATATTTAACTTGAGATGTCTGTTCTTTGTGATCAGCAGTAATCTCTTGATGTTCGACTACATATATATATATATATATATATACACACACACACACACATATATATATATATATATATTTTTTTTTTTTTCCCCAGCAAAAAAAAAGTTATATACATCCTGGCTCCTCACTTACCTCTACCTCTTTAAAACAGTTCCTCAGAGCTATCTAAGAGGCTGTCTACCGGGCTTTAGTCCTCAGTAAAGTC
Organism: Catagonus wagneri; assembly: GCA_004024745.2. Classification (NCBI taxonomy): domain Eukaryota; kingdom Metazoa; phylum Chordata; class Mammalia; order Artiodactyla; family Tayassuidae; genus Catagonus; species Catagonus wagneri. The sequence goes on along the minus strand of PVHT021183693.1, from coordinate 2,181,098 downwards.
CCTGAATAAAACTTAACTAACAACTTTTATGCTGTGCATTTTTCTTTCGGTTGGTATAGCCTATGAGGAACATTCTAAAAACTTAGGTGGGGTAAGGTATAGAATTTCCTTGAATGTTAAAAACTGCTCAGGCTGCATCAGTGCCTGGATAATTATCTAATATTGCTTTAATGAATTATCTAATATTTCTTTAATTATTTTAAAGAAATAAGATAAATCAAACATCATTGTTTTTGCTCACAATTCAGTGAGTCAGCAGTTTAGGCTAGGCTCAGCTGAGCAGTTTTTCTGTTGCTTTTGCCATGTCACTCAAGTGGCTACAGGTATTAGGTGGCTCAACTGATACGGAATGATCTATAATGGCCTTACAGATAACATCTACAAAAAATTAATCCATCAATCTAAGACAGAAACGGAAATTTTTATTCCAGTCAAATTGAGGATTATAACCCAGGAATAGCATCTCAGAAAGCTCTGAAAACTATTCCACCTATTAGAAGTCAAGGTACAGTTATATACTTTTTTTAAGAAATAGGGCTACACATTAAATGACATATTACTGACAGTTTACACAATCCAGATCTAAGTGTCTGGGTGGCCCCTTAAGATAAAGAAGAAATCTTTGTCTTGTTGATGCTAGGAAGAAGTTGCTCTTTATGGTTGAGCAGGTGAGGTTTGGTAGACTGGACATGTAATGTAGATACGCAATGCACAGTAGGGAGGAAAGAGGAAGCCAAAGGGCAGAGACTTTTTTTTTATATTTAACTTTATTTTGTCTTGCCATAATATATGAATTTTGTTTCACATACATATCTGGCAGTGGGACCACCTGTCAGCTGAGTCACGTGACTTTAGGCGATATTTTCAGACTCCTTCACAGAACAGCAGCTGTGTGCTAGGAGCACAAGAGCAAAAAAGTTCTTTTGAGGCCTAGGTTCAAAGTCACACATTTTTGCCATATTTTATCAGCCAAAGCAGTAACAAAGCTAGTCCCAGATTCAAGGAGCGAGGAAACAGAATCTACTTCCTAATGGGAGAAGTCACATTGCAAAGGGGCCTGTGTATAAGATGGGAGAGATTATCTTCAGGATGTCTTTAATGCATTTTTCGTCACTCATATGTGGAGTGACAGCTCCCAATTAAAAAAATTTTTTGAAATTAAAAAAAAAAAATTGTAAAACCTGGCATTTAAATAAATGGTGCTGACCTTAGTAACTTATGTATAATGTTTTGACTAGAAAAGGTTAAGACTAAAGACAAAAGGAAAGATACGTAAATACTGTACTTAGATTGATCAAGTTGTTTCCTGTAGAGGTGCAGGTTAACAATTCTGAAAGAACTGTGTTATGTACACTGAGACTGGGTCAATAAGTAAAGGCATGACAAAGAGTGGGAGCCAGGGTTTTTCCTGTTGGAGAAGGAGGCTACAGACAAGCAAAGGAGGAAGACTAGAATGAACCATGTAGGTCTGGATTAGGTTTGGAGACATCAGTATGAACTCATGTTTAGCTCAATATGGATACGAATAACTACAGATATGTGTGTACACACATGTGTAGATGTATGTTAATATGCACACAGGTATTTCTTAGCTCTGTGCACTGAAAAGGCTTAGAAGCAATGACACTCCAGTAGCAATGGCACACCAAGGGCCCAGATGCTGCTTTCTGTACTGTTCTCCAATAAAGGAAGCACTGCTCTTGGGAGAAACTGCTGATTCTAGGGCTGGGACAGGAAATGTACTGAATAAACCTGGAGTGTTTAGCAGTGCCAGAGAGTAAGGAAACACTGAAGAAATAAACAATGTGGTCATGCCAAAGGACATGCCAAAGGACATGAAGAAAACTGAAACAATTCAAGCAATAAAATCAATAATATGGTATTGTGTTATCACTCAAAATATCCATGGTTCTGTACTAATATAAATGATTGAATACATAAACAAGTGGGGGAGAAGATACAAATCTCTCACACAAAATAATTCCAAATAATTCATATAGATATTGTCTTCTGAAAGACACAGCTTAACTCTCCACCCCTCAAGTATGGGCTGTGCTTAGTGACTTGCTTCCAAAGAACAGAATGGGAAACATGGGGGAAGTAACTTTACAGTGGAAAAAACTGACAAAAACTACCTTGGGCAGAGATCAGGGTTAACATTATCATTGACAAGTCATGCTGGTAACATGAACCCTTGGTTTGACAGGACGAGGATGGCACTTTACCTTTGTGGTCGCCATCCCCAAATCCCATTACTCCAGTCTAACCAAGAGAAAAATATCAGACAGTACCCCCTCCAAACTGTTAAGGTCATTAAGACCAAGAAAGGTTTGGAAATTCCCTGGTGGCCCAGCAGGTTAAAGTTATGGCATCGTCACTGCTGTGGCTCGGGTTACTGCAGTGGGGCAGGTTTGATCCTTGCCCCCAGGAACTTCTGCATGCCATGGGCACAGCCAAAATTTTTTTATTAAAAAAAATAAATAAAATCAAGGAAAGTCTGAGAAATTGTCATAGACAGAGGCTGAGGAGACATGAGAATAAAATGTAATGTGATATCCTGGAGCACAGAAAAAGGACATTAGAGAAAAACTAGTGAAGTCCAAATAAAGTACGGAGTCAAGTTAATAAGGTACCAATGTTGTGTCCTTAGTTGTGACAAATTTACCATTGTATGAAAGATGCTGACTACAGGGGAAAGTGGGTGAGGGTGTACAGGAACTCTCTGTACTATCTTTTTAACTTCCCTGTAACACTAAAAACCTTGACAAAAAGCTTTTTAAAAAACAAACCTGGCAACCAATTCTTAGAGAATTCTTCTAGGCTCCTATTCTCTGGTTTAAACTTTACTTGCATCTGCTTTCCCAACTTTCCATCCTACAATCTTGGACCTAAAGTCTCCTGCCTAGCCCTTTAGATTGAAGTCTGGATGACCCATTGACCTTCAAGTGAAAAGCATAAATATATACATTTAAACACACATATACATTTGAAATGTACATATACTTTACATACATGCATAGATCCACATATAAAATCACATTGCAGAGATGCAAAATGCAAATATATCAAAAGTGAAAATAGAACAGATAACCACTGCTAGCAACCCTCTGCAGAGCACATTAGACTTGTCTGAAATAAGAACAAAGTTTCACATGCTATTCAGAAACCTACTTTCTTCACAAAGTATATTTATGAAGCTTTAAAGGCCCACATAAGCATAGACCCCTTCCGGGCATCTGAATCTATTTTCTTCTTAAAGATACTAAACTGTGTAAACTTCAGGTCCCGAAAAATATGAATCCACACACTCATATGTGAATAAACATATATCTGCATTATTATTTTAAGTGCCAGAAAATACAGTATTTCACACATAGGTGAACCATCCTTTTTAAAAATTAATCCCTTAAAGCAATGTCTAGTTTTTCTAATTCTTTGGAACATCATCCAGTATTTGCACTTGAATGCTGAGTTAGTACCTCTCCAAAATATTTTCTCTACGTTCTGAAGCCCTATACTCAATCCAGGCTCCTAGTTCCCAGCCTCTAATGGTCTTGGGGTAGGAGAGAACTGGGAGTAAATTTCGGACAAGATAAAATAAATTCAAGTTCTTGAGGAGGAAGTCAGTGAGAAGAACCTGTGTTTTAGAGAATGTCATTATAACAATCATTTTATCAGCAAATTAGTATGTCATGTGTGTGCTCTGTACAAATGTAACTCTCAGAGAAAAAGGAAAAAGAGAAGCTGTGACAGATCTGAGACCCTTGTAGTGGCAGTTGCAACCCCAGGGGCATAGGGTCCTTTGATATGGCTCTTAGGAGAAACAATATTTGACACTTAAATATAAATAAATAAAAGGAAATAGAAGGTCTGCTGAGAGGGCAGAGCTAGGGTATGTGAGTGGGTACACTTTAGAAAAGCAAGTCATAAGCTACCTTTTTTTTTTCTCCTGTGAAAATAGGAGGCCATGTTATGCTGCAAGAGGCAAGACTTCAATGTTAAAGGATGCACAAAGTAGACGGAGGTTAGAAGAAAGCAAATTCATACCAGTAGCACAAGGGACTGTATAAGAGTTTGGGAATGAAGTTTTGTATCTCACTAACCAGGCACAAGGCACACCAAAGTAGTTACACAGTTCTGGGAAGTATCACAAGAACAATGGCCATGAAGGTCAAGACAAACCTGCAAGGACAAGAGACTCACTCTTTCTGACAATGGTAGGCAGGAAAGAGTGACAGATAAAGAATTTCCAACAATGAAACTGTAGGGCCAGGGTGGTACAGTGAAAAGGGCTGGAGTTGGAGAGCCCGGAGGCTGCAAATCCCATCTCTGCTGGTCACCAGTTCTATAACCTTGGGCAGGCACTTAAACTCAGAGCCACAGTTTCCAGTATGTACAATGGAAATATTATACCTATCTTGCTTTAAAGATTAGATATAGGAGTTCCCATCATGACACAGTGGAAATGAGTCCAACTAGGAACCATGAGGTTGCGGGTTCAATCCCTGGCCTTGCTCAGTGGGTTAAGGATCCGGTGTCGCCGTGACCTGTGGTGCAGGTCACAGACACAGCTCAGATCTGGCATTGCTGTGGCTGTGGCATAAGCTGGCAGCTGTAGCTCAGATTAGACCCCTAGCCTGGTAACCTCCATATGCTGCAGTGCGGCCCTGAAAAGAAAAAAAAAGGGATCAGATATAAAGTTAAGCACAATGCCTAGCACTCATGGGGAATGGTGTGTGCTCATGGGGCATGGTATTTAAAATGATATTAACCGACCTAAATCGATTGTTTCTTCTCTCTCCCTGTCTCATCCTGCTAGCTTCTTCCCTCCCCAAGCCGCAGGTCATTTCTGGTTTCTCAGTGTCTCTCCTTTTCTTAGGCAGAGCCATTTAGCTCTTTTCACCTGCTATTTCAAACTTAAGAAAGATAAATTGTTCAGTAACTCTGGGCATAGGCTTACTCTTAGATTTATTTACAATGGCTAATCTCTTTGTTTCTAAAGGTATAATTAAAGAATCTCTGGCCACTCTTGCACTTAATAAGACATACACCTATGTGGACAACACTGATGGATGCTTTGTTCTCATCTTCCTCACAGCCATTGCTGCAACCTTACCAATTCTTGGATACTTTCTGTTCATCTCCGTGGATCAATCTGATATTAAAGTTAAAAGATGTGTGACAGTTTAGAGAGTTCTAAAAAAGTTAAAAATAAAATTCCCTTATAAACCAGTAATTCAACTCCTAGGTATATACCCCGTCAAATCAGGAACTCAAACAGCTACCTCTGTGCCAATTTTCCTTGTAGCATTAATTATAATACCCAAGAGATGGGAGTAAGTCAAGTACTCATCAAGAGATAACCAGATGAACGCAATGTGCTATAGATCTATAATAGAATATTATTCAACCATAGCAAGGAATAAAGTTCTGATACATGCTACAACATGAGTGAATCTTGAAAGTATTATGCTAAGTGAAGGAAGCAAGATACAAAAAGAAAAATGCTGTGTAATTCCACTTATATAAAATATCTAGAAAAGCCAGATTCATAGAGACGGAAAGTAAATTAGAAATTACCTGGGGATGGGGAAAGGGGTAATGGGGAGCTGTTGCTTAATGTATACAGAGTTTTGTTTGGGATGATGTAACATTTTGGAAATAGTGGTGATGGTTGTACAGTATCAAGAATGCAATTAATACCACTGAATTGTAAATCAAAACATAGTTAAATAAATTGTTCTATATATTTTACCATAAAAAAAGAAAAAAGAGGCATGACATACTGGAAAGAAGCACTCTAATTATCAGAGCATAAACATTTCCTCAAATTTTAACATATCTGAAATCAGCATTTGTTCTACCATCGCTTACATTTGCTGTCTGCCAGGTAGTAGTTCTGAAGTGGAGCCACGGCCTGCATATGTTCAAAGTGGATGATATTCCCATAACTTTTAAAAAGGTGCAGTTGCCAAACAGTTGAGTCAACATACTATCCGAACACCATTTAAGGAGAAAAACATAAGTTCTAGTTTTTTGGTTTTTATTTTGTCTGAAACCTTGTTACATCTACTGGTAAGTTCAAGAAAGTGCCAACGTCAAAACTGAAAGAATTAGTGGCTATGACTTAAAAAAATTCTGAAGACAGCACTGAAGCGTTTTTGGAGAAATGTGGCTGCACCAAAGTTCTTGATGACACAGAGGATGAAATATAGTGTGGAAAAACTATGTAAAGCAAGGGATCTGAAGAAAAAAGTGAGTCAAGAGAGTGGATGAATTCTGAATATAAAATCTTTTGCAAATACCTCAGCCAGTCAATTTAGCTTATACTTTCCTTTTTAATTATACACTCAAAAAGTCTAAGCAAGCTCTTTCAGTACATATAAAATAAAAATTCTAAGTGATAAGACTTACTGTAACATAGCTTAACTAATAGTGTTTTGTTTTGTTTTGTTAACCACTTTCCCTTTAGGAGTATATAAAGTAATGTATCTTACAAGTAATGGCATCTAAGATTTAACAGATGCAGTAATTGCAATAAGTAACCAAAGGTTAATATCCTTAATAAGAGGAAGCACCCCTACAAAATCAAAAAATATGAACCAGTTTTTTAAAATAGGCAGAAGATAAAAGCAAGCAGTTCACAAAAAATTTAGGTCATCAAACTTACAGGAAAGATAGTCAACCTCACTAAGGCTAAGGCTGGAGTGTCAGGGGAAGACACTTCTCATGTTTCCAAGTGGAAGGACTGACCGTGAGTGACACTCCTGATCTGTCCTCTCCCTCTCCCTGGTGACTCATTTAACTGGTGAGTTTGGGAAAGGGAACTGGACATGTGTGGTTCAGACACTCTCTCTTTCTCTTTCCTTATGGGTTACGACTATCTTATAAATTGCAAGTTTTCTGCTTCTTCATACGGTTTCCAAGGAGAGACTACCAATGGCAGAAGATGTGTCACTTTCCAACTCTGCCTGTGATAGAAATGGGGAATATTAATTCTAGGATATAGTATTCAGAAAACTATTGTTACCATGGATATAGGCCATGCTGCCCAACAGTTTTATCAACAGGACAGGTGATACTCTCCATCTTCTTGATTCTTGCATCTGCCTCTCAGTTTATTCTAAATCAGGCAGGAAGGTAAGGGGGTGTTATTAGTTCTCTCAAGCTTTATCAACTAATTATTAGGAATGAGGAAAATAGTATTCTGCACATTATATTGGTAAAAATGAAAATAAATAATAGTCAGTGTTGGCAGGTAGTTAAGAAATCTTTTTTTTTTTTTTTTTTTTGGCTGCATCCATGGCATGTGGAAGTTCCCCGGCCAAGGATCGAAACCGCACCACAGCAGCAACCCAAACCACTGCAGTGACACAACTCCCAAGAAGTCTATTCTTATACACTGCTTGGGGAGTATAAGTTGGTAATTCTTTGGAGAGTGTGTATGTAGGTTATTATTTGATTATTAATAAGTTTGTATATTTTAACATGATAGGCCTGCTGTGCTTCCTCTTTGGAGAACTGGAGGACTTAAGTTAGATACACTATACTGGTTTCATTTAATTTTGATAAGATAAAACAAAGAAGACTCTAAGTAAAACCACGAGCTGAAAATAAATACCCATACCCTAAGTATCATCATAAGTGACATTTTTTTACTTCTGGTATTTCAACAAAGGTGTAAAAATTAAGCTTCAAAAATGATAATTTGACAAAATAGTCCCCTCCCCCCCCATATTTTCCCCTGCTGATTATAAATTATTATCCTATGAAGCACAGGAACCTAGAACCTAAAAATTCTCACGCTGAATCATATCTTTGGCAATTTCATCTAAACCACAGGAAGTTTTCTAAAAATATCTGCTGCCTCTCCCCCTGCTAAAACTAGTTTAGAGTCTTGGGTTACAAAGAGTTGAAAATCATAGGTGCCTGTACACTGCCAGCAAGAAGTCAATTATTTAATCCTTGAATGAAGCTTCTTCTCTCTGAACAAACCATTAATATTTATGTTATCACAATACATTTATATAGCACTTTACAGCTTCTAAAGTGTTTTCTCATACATCGTTGCATCAGGCCGGTAAACATGTAATGAGTCAAAGAGGAAATTCTGTTTCTTTAATGTGAATGCTATCTCATAATGTTAAATATAATGTGAATGCTATCTCATAATGTTAAATAATTTATCTAGAGGAACGACTTGCAAGTGTCAAAGAAGAAATTCAAACTCTCTCAGAAACATCTAAGTATATATTTTTAATAGTTCAAAAAGGCCTATCTTCCCTCCCATCTTCACTGCCTTTTCTCAAGTGACATCAGAGAAACATTATTTTTCCATGGGGGACATACGAGCGTTAAGTGATTGAGATTCCTATTTGTGGCTTTTTTTTTTTGTCTTTTTGTCTTTTAGGGCCTTTGGAGGTTCCCAAGCCAGGGGTCCAATCTGAACAGAGGCTGCCAGTCTATACCACAGCCACAGCAATGCGGGATCTGAGCCGCATCTGCAACCTACACCACAAACTCACAGCAATGCCAGATCCTTAACCCACTGAGTGAGGCCAGGAATAGAACCTTGCATTCTCATGGATACTAGTTGGGTTTGCTAACTGCTGAGCCATGACGGGAACTCCCTATTTGTGGCTTTAACAACAGCAAATGATCTTTTAAAATATTAGTTTCAAAAGAAGATGGGGAAGAACTATCCTTAAAACCTCATCACATCTCATGTAGGTACACCAGTATCATTAACTAGTTTCATAAGACCAAAATTTGTAACTTCTCCTAATTTTTATTTATTCTAATTTCCCAAATATTTGAAAATGTTATGTATGAAAACCATTACATAAAAGGACCACAAAATTAGAGTCCCAATAATAGTAGAAAAATCAAAGGAACTCAACTGATGGCATTATTATAAAAATACAGGCATTGATTAAAAAAAAAATTCTAAAAGGCGGATTTTAGAATTGTTAATAGGACAACTGAAAATACACCTTTCAAAGCCAAGTCTCAGAAAATAATTTGGCATGGGTGTGTTTTCCTCACTACTCCCTTTCCACCAACCTAATATTACTAAGCGATTAGTAAAAAAATGGAAAGATAACCTATACGTAAGAGACTGCAAGTATAATTAATTAATTTGGGTGTGTGTGTGTGTGTGTATATATATATATATATATATATATGGGGTAAGAAATTAAAATCAGTATCTCTAAATACAAAATGAAAACACAGGAGTTCCCCTTGTGGCTCAGCGGGTTAAGAACCCAACATAGTGTCTGTGAGGATGTGAATTCAACCCCTAGCGCTCAGTGGGTTAAGGATCAGCTGTTGTGACCAGATGCAGTGTAGGTCACAGATGCAGCTCGGATCTGGTGATGTTGTGGCTGTGGTGTAAGCCAGCAGCTGGAGCTCTGATTTGATCCCTAGCCGGGAACTTCCCTATGCCACAGATGTGCCCCTAAAAAGAAAAAAAAAAAACTAGTGAAACCACTCAGTATCATTGGAGGGTCACTGGCTTTGTTCCAAGATTAAAGAGAAATACTGAAAGAGCAGTGCTTCTGCTTGTGCTATCTTTATCTAACAGCACATAGGTGACCTCTCAATATTTTGAGTTACTAAACACTTGAGATACACACTGAAAAGTTAAAATTAACAAAATCTCGGAGTTCCCGTCGTGGCTCAGTGGTTAACGAATCCGACTAAGAACCATGAGGTCGCGGGTTCAATCCCTGGCCTTGCTCAGTGGGTTAAGGATCCGGCGTTGCCGTGAGCTGTGGTGAAGGTGGCAGACGCGGTTCGGATCCCGCGTTGCTGTGGCTGTGGCGAAGCCTGGCGGCTACAGCTCCTGTTAGACCCCTAGCCTGGGAACCTCCATATGCCGTGGGTGCGGCTCTACATAAAAGGCAAAAAGACAAAAAAAACCCACAAAATACCAAAATCTCAAGCCTGACTGCACAGATTATTTTAATGGTCTGTCACCTTACAAGGCAGACTTTCTTACAAGTCTATATAGTCTTAAAATTTAGGGTATAAGGCATGATGTGTATTTTCAACAGTATCTGTAGGATAAAGGAAGGTGAAAGGGAAAAAAAAAACCTGAAAGGCTGAGCAAGTTTTGTAGATCCCTAGAAACTGAATATGTTGGTAAACTCTGGTTGGAAAGAATCTATAGATCTGAAAGGACTCACACTTTGAAATCAAAGTAAAAAAGATCTTACCCTTAGTCTTTCATTTTGCTAGCTTTCTACCCTTGTTTCCCCACCTCTCTCCTAGCCCTGACTTCCTCTTTTATACCTTGTACCTCAGTTTGGATTTCTCTGCCTCTTTTGCCTCTCCTTCACATATTAATAATTGAGAAAATGCATGTGCATGTGCACATTTTATGCAATTATATAATCTTATGTTCAACAATATGCTTCTGGTTCTTAAAAGCTGCAACATGGTACAGCACAAAGAATGTTGAAATCAGGGGTTCCCGTCCTGGCTCAGTGGTTAACGAATCCGACTAGGAACTATGAGGTTGCAGGTTCGATCCCTGGCATCGCTCAGTGGCTTAAGAATCTGGCGTTGCCGTGAGTTGTGGTGTAGGTTGCAGACGCTGCTCGGATCCCGCGCAGCAGCGTTGCTGTGGCCTTGGCCAGCAGCTACAGCTCTGATTAGACCCCTAGCCTGGAAGCCTCCACAAGCGGCGGGTGCAGCCCTAAAACAACAAAAAGCAAGAAACAAAAACAAAAAAAGAATATTTAAGTCAATCAGAAATTCAATATTGAGACTCGGGTCTGTCACTACCTATCTTTATAAATGGGCACGTAACTTTTTTTTTTGTCTTACTAGGGCCACACCCTAGGTATATGGAAGTTCCCAGGCTAGGGGTCAAAATCGGAGCTGCAGCTGCCAGCCTGTGCCACAGTCAATGCCAGCTCTGAGCTGCGTCTGTGACCTACAACACAGCTTGCAGCAACACCGGATCCTTAACCCACTGAGGGAGGTCAGGGATCGACCTGCATCTTCATGGATACTAATCAGGTTCATTACCACTGAGCCTCAATGGGAACTCCACAAAGAACTTTTCAGAAGGAAAAAACTATGTTTTAATCCAAAATTTAGACATGTAGCTCATTTAGTTGAATAGGTACTGTTATGGTTTTTCTACATATTAAAGTGCAAAATTAAAGTGGATGAGATTACTCAAGACAGCTACTTTATTGTTCAAAGTTCTGTTTGCAGTTGATTTAAAAGTAGATCTGCTCAAATTGGTATTATAAAGATGACATTTGCACTTATTAAGGTTCTTTTCATGTAAAAGATCCCACTCTTTTTCCTTGCAATTGTTAAACAAAGCCAAGTCATTTATCCTGTAGAAGTGCCTGTTTCTGCATTTTGTTGGTTGCATTCCCAGGGTGTTCTCTCTTTTGTGCTTTGTATTTCTCATCAGTGGGTAGATCCTGGAACTTGATCAGATTCAGGCTTTTTTGCTTTTTTTTTCCTGTCACAACACTTCATAGGTGGTGCTGAGCACCAATGAGCTATATTAGAAGGCACATCATTAAGATAAAACAGTAAGTTCATCAGGTGCTGCCATCCTGATCCATCCATCCAGTGTTACTCAATCAGCTTTTCAATTAAGAGCTTCAGCAGCCATTGATGATCATCGCTTAGCACTTGGCAATGTCTTAGTTATCTAAAAACAGTGATATTCCAACAACACTTCTTCTGAATACATTAACTAATTTTACAAATTCTTCCCCTCAATAATTTATTATCCTGGGGTAAGACCGGATACATGCTTCTTTTCCCCAGGTTACCCAGTTTTCAGAATAATTCCTCAACATCTTTCCAAAAGTAACTGAGTTGGTTTGTTTTGTTTTGGGTCACTTTTATCATTTTGAATACATAAGTTCCATAGTTAATGCATTTCACTCCTCTTCAGTTATTATCCTTATCATCAAATTACTCCATTTATATGACAGGTGGTTTAGAATCTCTGCAGTCTGATCTGGAGCTTTTGAGAAAGATCTTTTGAGTTTTTGAGAACTTTCTTGCTTCAGCAACATTGAGGTATTGCTGTTAATTTTTTAGATGTGGTTCTTAGAGGAGAAAATGCCTACTGTATACATCTGATTCAAATGTAAGTTTTAAAAGTCACCAACTACTACAGAAAAACAGAAGGCACACGCTTTTTAAGTACAGCTCATACCCAACAGTTTCTCAAAATTATATCAAAATACACACAAGAGGAAAAAAAAAACTTCCATATAACCTCACTTTCAGCTCAAGAAAAAGTTGAATATTTGAAGTTAAGAGATAGTCTGAAAAGTATGATTCTTAAAGTATTCTTTATTAAGATCATTAAAAGTTGTAGAAACAACTTTATATTATAAAGGCACAGGGAGACAGTTCTGATAAAATAGTCAAATTAAACAGTAACTTACAGTACAAAAGACAATTTTAATGCACATACAAACCCCAAATGTCTGATTCAAAAATATTTTACTGCGTCTATTTAATGGGCAATGATTAAAAATATAAATTGCTGCTGTATAATAAATATTTGATAGTGAACATCTTGATAGCAAAGTGAACAAAATATTTATTGCTTTTCACATATATATTTTCCCTGTAATTTTAAATTCCTAATTCCTTTACTATCTTCTCAACTTTTCCAAAGATAAAAGAAATTCCACATAATCTCATGGGGGAAATGGTAGTTACAAAAAATTACCTCAAGTAGCAATCACTGCTGGCAGTGTTTTCTCACTTCCTTTCTGCAATCATAATCTCTTCCAAAAAGATTAAATGCTTGCTAAACCACAGAAAGATAACTCTATGACTGGCATTCTAAGGTTTACAATGAACACTTTATCAAATATAAAAGGTGCTCCACTTTGAAAATGTGTTATTTTATTGGATGTTTTGAATAATAGGCAAATGTCTGACAAAGTAATTTTACCCACTCCCCTCAAAATTTTTCCAAAGTTGTAAAAAGTCAGCTTAGTAAAATTTCCAGCACATAAATATTTCTTTGAGGGCTAGTTGATATATATGTAATGTACTGATGTATAAAAATTAATATAATGTAATATATTTTACAATGAAGAGATCTTACCCTTCTTCCAGTTTTAAAACTGGGATTAACTTTATTGATTTCCTCCTACTATTTTGTAGCAACCCAGTTATAGATAAGTAGAATTTCCATCACAACAGTAAAATAACATGAAAGCATAATCCTAAATTAATGAATGCTGTTTCAACTTAATACCTACATTAAAGTCTTTGATAATCACTGTATAGTTACTTAACCATATATCATGTTTAGACAGTGTGTAGCAGCTAGTAATGTACCTGGCACAGAGTTGATGCTCAATAAATAGTTGCTGAAGGAATGAAAAAGAAAAGAAAAACTTGGCTTTGGTTGTGCATATTTTAATCACTTTCTAATTAGAATAAGGTTGGTCTAGAACTAAATACTGCACACTATACCAAATCTTATCATAAACAAAAGTTATAATTTCAAACAGAAAACTATCACCTACGTTATTAGCAAAAGCCAATTCATACAATGTAACTTTAAAAAACAGCCCACAGAAAATTCACATTTGTTCATTTTTATCCACATACTTAAATTTGATGCTTTGATATTTAACAATTAGATAATGAAGACCAAGTTGGGCAGACTGGCTAAATCTGTCTGCTTTACAGTAAGAATTACTAGTCCATCAATAAATAAAAAGTTACGATGCCAGATTAAACTCAATGACAATTATGTTGATTTTTGCCAAACTACCAATGAATAAAAGGTAAGACATCTTTAAGTTACATATATTTAGAAGCAGTAGCTTAACTTTTCAACATAAAATAAAAACCAGGAAGATAATGATTTTAACAATGATAGAGTTGAAGTATCAGAAGTAGGATAGTAAGAATAAGTAAGGTGACCAATTTTAAAATCTAACCATAGAACTAAGTCTAATATTTCTTTGGCATATGCATTACTATTGTGGACTAGTTAGCATTTAAAAAATACTGTTGTTTTTTTTCTCAATCAAAATTAACATCAAGGTACAGATTGCTAGTGTACTCTTAAAGCCAAAATGACATTTTGCAGCATATGCCAAAGTTCGTGTTTAGTGTACACTTATAATTGCTGGCATAGAGGGGTGTAATTGCTAAATAACCATAAATGAGCTCATGCAATGGTGAAACCATAGAAAGTAGAAGAGATGTATTTATATAATAAAATATTCAGCTTTCTGAAAAAACACAGTAAACCTGGGAATCCTGCTCTAACAGTAAATGTGTACCGCACAGCACTGAACGAAAACTAGCCCAAACATAAATGAAAACCTACTGTAACCTGAATGTGTAAAATTTTATTAAAAAAACAACATAAAAATGGAAAAAAACAAACCCTACACATCAGAAGGAAAAAGTGGCCTATAAAACAGGCCAATCTAACCTGACATTCAAAGTAAATTCAAGAGATTCACAAAATCATGACAGTAATGCAAACTAAGTCAAGTACCAAGTACCCTTTGATACACAAGCCAATGTAACTATCAGACTCATTTCCAATAGCTTAACAATACTCATCAATCCACTCAGGTATTCAGGGGTAAGCAGTCAACGATACTCAAGTCTCCAAAGAAAAAACCTATTTGCAGAAGCATCATGTGATTTTTGAAATTATGTCTTATTTTGATGGATGTTAAGATCTATCAGTGCAAGTTTACCATCCTCTGAATGTATAATTTCCAAATTTCACTTTTCCAGATAGTAGTTTTTGGTGGTTTCGTTTCAGCCAGTGCTATTTAAATGGAGAAAAGGTTCAGCATTGACTACCTCACATTGTTACTTAATTGTGCTAGATATTCACGCAGTTCTTTTGCAGCCTGGAATCTGCCATAGCGCTTCTTTGGGTTGGCACACTCATCCAGCAAGGCCTCTAGGCGGCCATCTTTGGCAATTTCACTTGGTGGATCATGAAGGAGTCCTCCAGAAGTACCACGCCAGGTGGCATGTCTGGATAAGAGGTTCTGACAAACAGCGTAGTAATTGTGGTCCACAGTGGCACGAGCACAAAGAATTTCCTTTGAAAATGATAAGCAAGCCTCCTTATCACAGTCATCAAATTTGCTTTCATACCATACATCCCAATTTTCAGGTTTATCTGTGAAAAAGAAAGCAGAAAGAAAAAAGCATATTTTAAAAGAGTTTTCATTGTTTCCCAACATGTAACATGCCACTAATTAACACAATGGTATTTTTTCTTAAAATTGGAGTTTAACTTTACACATTCAAATATTTTAATTTCTACACATTTACTGTTAGTCCACCATGCCAGGCAGAAGGATCAGACAAGGTCCAGACTACTAAAGAATTCAGCGTAGAGTAACACTATCCATGATACAAAGAAAGAGCCGCACAGAAGAATGACACAGTGCTACATGAATACAGGGGAAGCACTACCTCTGCCTGGGGCCACGCAAAGCTTCATAGAGAACAGCTCTTTTAGGTACTAAAAGATAAGCAAGTCTGAAAAGAGGGAAAACAACATACTAGGCACAGGAAATAGTACGTGCAAAGCCACAGATTTAAGGATTGGTCCAGCTGGTTCAGGAAACAATAAATTCACCTGCTAGAGTGTAAGACAGATAAGGCTGGGGGGAAGGTACAGATAAGGCTGGAAAAATAGGTTGTACCCTGTATGGTCATGAGTATGATTTCTCTAACAGAAATTTAACTCTGGGCTGAAGACTAGGAACTAAGGTGATGACAGCAATTAAACAAGGCCCAGGAAAAAAAGCCAGATTATAGAAATCTTTGAGACAAAAATTAACAGGGAGTACATGAGTACAGTTTGAGGATCTAACTAGATGACAAGGTATACACTACTAACATATAAACACAGAGTGATATAAAGTAGCTGTGAGGTTTTCAGTAAAAAAGTTTATTCAAGAAATCAAAAGGCCACTGAGGCCAAAGCATTAAGGGCAGCAGAGGGATGCTAAAAATGGAGCAGAATAGGGCCAAGTCACACAGATTATTCTCTGGTTAAGGAGTTCGAATTTTACTCCAGAAAACAATGCGAAGTCATTAAAAGCATTAAGCAAGGGAGTGCTGAGATCTGATTTATGTTTTAAAAAAGGAACTACCTGAGTAGAAGGAAACCAAAGGAAAATTTCAGAAAGTTGTTACTAATCAGTTACTTGAAGAATTTGCCAGTAGGTGGTTGCTAATGGTAATGCAAACTAAGTCAGGTTTAATGGGCTGAGAAATGAATGGGGGCTGAGGAAGGAGGGACAGGTAGTAAGCAATACTTTTAAAAATACTGGGAAAGGAGAAAAGAATCTTGCACATACTTATGGGAAGTTAAGAAAAACTGGATTTTAAGGAGGGGTTGGGAAGTTAAGGAAGACAACTAATACAAGTTCTCAAAGAAGGATCGTTTCTGTCTGAAAAATAGATAAATGTATTGTTTTAACTAATTTAGATGATAAAGGTAAGGACACTGAAGGAATTGCCACAAGACCACAATTTCCCTGTGAAGATCATAAAGGTCATTTACCAGAAAGAGTTTAGAAAAGAGAGCAGATAAATAGATTTGGCCTCTTGCGAAGTGTCTATTTAGATAGTCCTACCATCAGACAATTGAAAAGAACTGGTCAGAGCTAAAGTAGCACTGGAGCAATGTTAACTGTATGAAATGCGAGACTACAGAAGCTATATTGTATTCACCCAATTTTATTTTTGGAATAAATTTTTCTAAAGTTTAGGCAAGTTTCACAACTCTGTGAATATAATAAAAACCACTGAACTGCACACTTGAAAAAAGCATGTTCTAAGCTGCTGTATTGTTCACAAATATAAGAGGTAAGTGGGGAATGAAACACTCCAAAGCTGGTCACTTACTCCCTGTGGAAGGATCTACAAGGCAGATCAAGAAATAAACAGAAAATAGTTTGGTGAGTATGGAACCAAGGCATTGAGAAAAATCTCGAGTGTTTAGCAAGATCAAGCTAAGATGATGCAGAAAGTAAATCTCAACTTAATACACTGTTGTTCCATTCCCTGCATTCCAGTAAGTGTCACAAATTTTTGGCTTCTTCATCAACAGACCCCCATATGACAGGAGGAGATTAAAAATACAAGACCCTCACCATGGAACAACAGCTCTTCAGTTTCTTTTACTAAATGAATCAGTTATTGAATTATCAACTTTGTACTACAGGCTTTATCCCTGCGACTTTAAAATTCCTTTGACAATTTTCAAAAGCAGACATTATGCCACCTATCCTCTGAAGAGGTCATAAATAAAGGGAGAGCAAAGTTTTGGATGAGATGTAATAAAGTCAAACCAAAATTACAGATCTGTACTGCTAGGAATCATATCAATGGTTAAAATGTGGTGGAGGGATCACTGGAGGGGCCCCAAAGAGTAATGAATCACAAAATATCTGAGACGCCACCAAAAGAGATGGCCTCCATGAAAGCAGTAAAGTTTCTCTGGTAACCTTTAACTATATAAAAACTTAAATCTGTATTAGACTCCTAAACCACAGCATAGAGCAGACAGTATGAAAAAGACATGTATACACACACACACACACACACACACACACAGTATATCTGTGTCCAGTTGAACCCAAAAGATATTTTCCTAAACATGGACAAACTGTGACTAAGCACAAAAGTATAAATATAATAAATCAGTATTTGTTTACTGACACTGGTCAAATAAAACAAAGATGAAAGGTTGCCTTCTAAGGAAGAAATTCAAGGTCTGCTTCCCATAAATGTAAACATTACCTTGACACAGAAAAAAATCTAAAAGTTATATACTTACTTTGTCTAATTAACCTCTTGTCAGCAACCAAAACATTTTCAGCATCCACAATGATGACCTTCCCATCTCTAGGACCAACTGCAAAATTGTCAAAGCTGACATCCAGGAGGTAGAGTGCAAATTCAAAGTCATTGTTTGTAAGCTGCTCTGCTATTTCCATTAATTGCCAAGCGAGGTCAACTCGTTTCTCCCAGGGTGCATAAAAGTAACTCCACAGTTCTTCTCCAACATAATTTACAGCCACCATTCTTCCACAGGCTCCAAGATATTTTGCAAATGGCCAACCTTCATCAGATGGAAAACTCTACAAAAGAATTATCTTATTATAAGAAATTCTGATCTCTCAGTAGAGATTTCTGCTAGGCGTGAGCTTGGATTTTCTTGTTAAATAGTTCAATAATGATAAACCTCCTTTCTTTTCTAACACGTTATTACTATAGACTTGAATATTTTTTGACAGATTTATGAGCAAAACACAGATACCTTCTTTATTACCAGATCTAAAAGTATGTATGCCTTCATCTTTTTGACTCTTAAGTGCAAACAACCAATCCTTTCTTTTGAATGAATAGGACTGCAGACCTATTAGACAGCAAGAATTTACCAGGCACCAGGCACTATACTATCTATACTGGCAATAAGAGTGAACTACAGTGTCTTAAAAAAAAAAAAAAAAAAAAAATTAGAGGAGAAGACAGATACCAAACCAATAACTATGAGTGTAATAAGTGTTAGTTACTAAGAAGTGGTGCAGGTCCTCAAAGAGTCTTTAATAGGGGTGTTATTTTGTCCACAAGTAGGAAGGGATGAAATTCAGAGAAGGATTCTAGAGAAGTATCTTCTAATCTACACCTAAAAGGTTGGTAAAGAGCAACTTGATAACCTATTAATACAATCTTCCCTCCAACCACCTCTGGTTCCAAGTTTAATCTTGCTTCTCCTTCCAAGGCCACCACATTTTCTATTCACCTTAGACCCACTTCAAAATTATTTATCCTTCTAATCTAGCAAGATTTCTCTCATGGATTTTATAACTACTAGGAAGATTAGTATCCTAAAACAAAAGGCTTCCAGGATCATTAACAAGTTATTTTCAACCTAAGTAAAATGGCAGGCTTATTCTAAGGTACTTGATAAAAAAACCCATCCAACCTATAAGATGAGCACTGGAGTACAAAAGGGTGGGAAGTAACGTTTTAAAAAACTTCTTGGAAGACCACATGACCAGATGTGTTTTAACAGCCATTTTTCAACCCAATAACTTTCCATAAATTGGGGTAAGAAATTATGCAAAAATTACACAAGCTACAGAATATAAATCTAGCCTACTTCCATGACTAAAAACTGAAAAATCTATATTCATTAAAAGAGCTAGATATAAGGCTCTTCTTGGACTCGTCAAGAAAGTAATATTAATTCTACACTGAGCTTTTATAAAATTGACAAAACTCAGTAACACCCTTACATTAAAACTTTCATCAACTTTAAAGCAAAAAAGATTTTTAGAACCAAATTTCCTCCATAACATATTTTCATTTGTGCCTTTCAATTCTATCAATGCAGAATAACTGTACTTGTACTTTGTACATATACCTTTTTTCTTTTAAATTTTAATACCTGGAGTTTTGTAGCAAACCCCTAATTGTAATTATGTAAATTAAAAATTAAGATATGACACCATGAATCTTTAAATATAGTAAATGAATTGATTCAATTTTGTTCAGGGACAAAATCTAGTGGTTCTTTAGTGATTAGAAGAAAGCATATTTTTTATCTTATATCTGAGATTTTAACATTTCTTCTGGGCATTAGGAAAGTGAGATGATTGCTCTTGTCCAATGTGACATACAAAAACTACTAAACCACATATTATTTTCAATTTTTCTTCCCAACTTAAAATACTCCAACAACCTTGAAAACTTATTTGAACAAAATGATTACAAAAGATTTAACTGTTTCCCAGAAGTACTCATGTATAAAATATCTGATATAGAAAACGAAAGCACTGAAAAAAAAAAAAGTAGCTCTGTGAGATTACATAGTTTTGTGGTGCAAAAAAAGTAAAGCAAAAACTCTCCCATACACTATTGGTGTATTATTCACATGCCATATTGTAGAACAGATACAAACATATCTTTGTGAAAATAAAATGGTCTTTGACAACAGAAGAAAAGGGAACCCTGCCAACATCTGCACATATACAAATGCCTCCTTGTTTTTGGAGCCTTTCCAACTGGCAAACGACAGTCAAATACATACACACTTCATTACCCAAGTCCCTCATTGAAGAAGACAAAATATATGAACAAATGTCACATTGAGCAAATTTATATTCATATAGTAATTTCTGACAATGTTAACTGAAATGCTATTATGCCTCATCTTAAGAGAAGTACATATAGTCTGCTAATTAATCTTCTGGAAGAACTTTTAATAAATGATTTCACATCATTTGCTCATATGACAAGAATTTTTTTTACTGTATAATCAAAATAGTCAGATTTCATTAATGAGAACAGAATTCTATTGAACACACTGCAGTAGAAAGAAAACGCTCAAAGGAAGCCAAAATATTTATAATCTGTATTTAAAACAATTCTGGCTTAGAACCATATCACCATGATCAAGCAGAGTTCAAGAGATAAAATTTAAGATGCTGCTCCTTAGATTTATTAAATATATCAAGAAATAAGTAAAAAAAAACTTCTTATTTCTGACTACCAAATTCCCACAGGGCATAAAAACATAGTAGCTAAGATAAGAAGTTTACTGCTGAAGTCCACATTCTTTTCTTTAAAATCTTAAAATCAGATTTTCAAATTGCCTATAACAGGCCCACAATTTAAAATAACCTGAAATAAAACATATTTTTTAAATTTTCATTTTATTACCTTTATTGAAGTATAGTATATTTACAGTATCATATTAATTTCACATGTACAACACAGCGATTCAGTTAAACATACATATTGAGGATTCTTCAATTCTTTTTTGTTACAGGTTATTAAAAATGTTTGAGTATAGTTGCCTGAGCTATACAGTAGGTCTTTGTTGGTTATCTATTTTATATGTTTTAGAGTGCAGTTAACTCCAACCTCCTAATTTATCTTTTTCTCCCTCCCCTCAACATTTCCTCTTTAATAAAGATGAGTTTGTTTTCTTTGTGGGCCTATTTCTGTTTTAGAAATAAGTTCATTTGTATCTTTTTTTTTTTTTGAGGTTCCACATATAAGCAATATCATATTTGTCTTTCTCTGTCTGTCCATCCTTGCTGCTCCAAATGATATGATTTCATTCTTCTTTATGGCTGAATAATAATCCATTGTATATATATATATACCATGTTTTCTTCATCCATTCCTCTGTTGTTGGACATTTAGATTGTTTCCATATCTTGGCTATTATAAATAGTGCTGCAATGAACACTTGGGTGCATGTATCTTTTGGAATTACGGTTTTCTCTGGATAGATGTGCAGGACTGGGACTGCAGAATGATATGGTAATCTATTTTTGGATTGTTTCCATACTGTTTTCCACAATGGGTACACCAATTTACATTCCCACCAACAGTGTAGGAGGGTTCCCTTTTCTTCACACCCTCTCTAGCATTTATTACTTGTAGACTTTTGGATGATGGCCATTCTGGTTGCTATGGAGTGACAGATATCTCATTGTAGTTTTGATTGGCATTTCTCAAATAATTAGCAATGTTTCACATCCTTTCGTGTGCCTTTCCGTCACCTATATGTTAGATCTTCTGGCCATTTTTTTTTTATTGGGTTGTTTGATTTTTTTATATTGAGCTGTATCATAAAATGTGTGCAAAGGATGATTTACTGAAAAATTGTGTACAAATACTTTTATTTGAAGGAAAGAGTCTTTAAACTTGGTATGGTTTAAATTCTAATCAGATTGGAGCCACTCCAATTAACTGTTCAGAGCTTTCCATCAGGCCTGAATGTATGTTATAAATTCTTAATACATATAGTTTTTAAACTAAGTATTAGTTTAAGATTATACAAAGGTATAGAATAGTTACAGAACAATATATTTATTCTATTACAGAGTTTTTTATGGCTTTTTCTTTTTTTACATTAAGTTGGTGAACACCCAAAGAAAAAGTCTATTGAGTATTACTACCAGTGTAAAAACTAAAGATGGATATTTAATTATCAGGTCAAACATGATTAACTCTAAGATTTAAATAAATGCCTTCATTATTAATTTACAAGATAAAAAGTGTTTCTAATATGAACCTAAGATAAATCACCATGTCTAGGTATCTTTTAGCTTAAACCAAGGTTTCAGAAACAAACGAAACCCTTAATATCATCTTTATTTTATAAGGAAAATAAAATGAAGGTGACATAAGATATACATAAGCAATATAGTAAAGAGAAAATTTAGATATTTCATATTCTTTAAAGTATATAATGTTTTATAAAATTTCTATATTTATGGGCAAAATAGTATGTAAGCAGAACAATGGACTTGAAAGCACAAGTCTAGCTTTAAATTTCAACTTCATGTTTGTAACTCACCAGCTGTGTGTGGTAGCAAAGTCTTAGAGCTTTAGTCTCTTCCCCTGTAAAACTGGGAATATTTGCTCCATATTCACCAGGGCAATCCAAGATCAAAGGGGGAGGGGCATGAAATGTATAATTTACTACTGTTTTATGAAGAACTGTTTACCAAAACATTTTTTATACTTCCTTTTTAAATCTCCCTGTTTACATAAGTCCAGGCATTCATCAATAGATGTGCTTGTTTTCATATCACCTACTGAAAGCCATCTACAAATAATGAACACATTCCAAATATAGTCAACAATCACTAAATTAGAAATCTATCTTCACTGTCCTCTAGTACTTTCTATTTACAAACGAACATATAAACTAGTTACCAAACTTTAAAAAGGCTTGATACTGTGAGATATGAACAGGGTATCCAAAAGCACTAAAAATATGAAAAATTAAACTTTGATAGTATGTATACACATAAACACAACATTGTAATTAGCTTTTCATTTATAATAGGTAAGCACCACACAGTAAATTCTAAATGCTGATGCAACTAACACCTATTGATCAAAACCAAAAGTAATGACAGTATGTGATCAATAAGTGGGATGTGGAGTTCCCTTGTGGTGCAGTGGGCTAAAAATCTGGCATGTCACTGCAATGGCTTGGGTCACTGCTGTGACAAGGGTTCAGTCCCTGGCTTGGGAACTTCTACATGTTGCAGATGCAGCCAAAAAATAAAAAATAAATGGGATGTGAAATCTATGAATTCTAGAGTTGGAGGGTACCTGAGTTGTAAATGTAGTTCAATTTTATTAGCATAGTTTAAGTGATTTGTCTCATGTCACACAAGTCATAAGAGGTGAAGTCAGGCCAATACAACCCTTCAATCCAATATCCTTCTGTTTCAGAAGTTTTCAAATTTTAGAAAGGTAACAATATGTATATTTCTTACTCACATAATGCCTTCAGGAAGAGTCTAAGGTAGCACCTCACAAGGAAATACATTATGTTGCAAAAATAATTCGCCCCAAGTGAGACAAAGCATATAATGTACTTCCTGTGTTTTCATATTTGTTTGCTTTTAATTTGACAAAACCCTCTTTTTCAGAATTTTAAATTTGCAATTGCAGATAAGGAATTGTAAATCAACCCACATTTCACTGACTAATATAAGCATCTGGAGTAAAAGGCAATGAGGAAGTTATTGTGGAACATAAAGAATACAAACATTGAATTAAAAAATCCTAGGTCCAGCCATGAAACACAAAGTAAACAGTTGTAAATAAAACATAGTCTCAATTCTCAGGAAGACTTTCCAGCCTGAGTTAGGAAGATGATTACTAAATACACATAAATTATAAATTACGGAATTTGTTACAAATTACAGAAAGTACAGAGAACGCTGAGAAAGAAGAGTAGGGACCTATTTCAGACTGTGTGGTAAAGGACAGCCTCTCAAAGGAAGTGCTACTTAGGGACCGAAATCTAAAGGATGAGTATAGTATTATATACTGGGGATGAGGAAATAAGAATATTCCAGGCACATGTATGAGCCAGAAAAATGTCTTCTCAGAACTGAAAAAAAAAAAAAAAAAAAAAAGGCCAAAGCAGCTGCATGAAATGAGGAGAGAATGGCTAGAAGTCTGGGGAGGGAAGCAGGAATCAGATCATGCTGGAACTTAACAGAATAAAACAGAAACTCCTCAACATGGTCTATATGCTATGAAAAAAAAACAAATATGTGCCCAAGCTTTAACATTCAGAAACATCTTCCTTACTGAAGTTAACCAATACCCCATGGTATATACTATCACTCTGAAAAAAGAGTTTTTACAATATCCCAATATCCTTTCATCAATAGCCATTGTCCTACCAGATTAATTAGGTCATTTTATTCTACTATGTTAGAACACAGTCCTGAAGAAAGGAGACATGGGATATATAAGAAAAACAGAATAAAATAAGGTCAACTCTAAAGCGTTTGTATTCTATTATCCTTTTCTCTCCTTACAATGTCAAAAGTAGGGTGGTTTGCAGTCCAAGTTAGAACATAATTCCTTTCATACAAAAAATATAAAATATTTCATAGCCATTTATTATCTCACAACAGTGCATTATAAGGAATATAACTTTGCTGTTCACCTAAAAAAGAAACGTTACAAGACTAGCTTTCTTTTAAAGGAGAAAATTCCTAATGAAAAGACACTGACTTGAAAAAAATCCATTAATAATCAAAATATACAGTCTAAACTCTAGTTACAGATTTTCTATAGAACTGGCTTAAACTTGAGAATACTTATAGAAAGTAAATGTTATCAATGGACAGAAAGTGCTCAAAGGTTCAATTTGAGTTTCCAAATTATTTTTAAAAGCCCAAATTTGAACAAAATCCCATTGTAGTAACGCATGTTATAACAGCTGTTCATAGAGATTAGTCAACTGTACTGGTGACAGACTAATGTGTTCACAGTTTTGTGAACTGTCTGGAGGGGGAACAGAATAAAACTACTGGAATGATTTAATGGTTACCTAGTTTTTGCTAACATTTTTCTAAGCCCTTAGCTTCTTAATTTATACTGCCAAACAGTGGCCAAAATCCACTGCAAATACTGCAGAATCTTAGTAATCTCAAGATTTTCAAGTCATAGGATACGTTCCATTTATTTCATTAAATAATTTTCTGGATGCCATTTCCACCCACCTACAATTCCAAGAGTATTAAGCATGCCTTGAAAATAGCAAGGTTGTGTTATTTCATTGAATATCATGTCCAACAGCTGTACCTTAAATTGGAAACATGTTAAAACACAGCAACAACAAATCTACCAAGTTTAATAGAAATAACTCTTCTTTTAGAATAAGTTAAAAAAAAAAATCCACTTGGCCGCAAATTTTAAATATGCATAAATTTACTAGTCTCAACTGACCCTTCTTACCTCAAAAGAACCAGCAACTCTGATCCATATTTCTAAGTTGAAATATATACCCAGAAACATCATATCAAATATTTATTTCCAGTAAAACAAAATGTCAAATATGGGGGGGACAGCTAAAAGCAGCTTCTTTTGGACCCAAGAACCTAAAAATACTACCTTACTTCCTTTAGTCAAGATCTGATTTCTTTAAGAAGAAGGCCAATAGAAGAGTACTAACTTCCTCTGTTCCCCTGAAACACAAACTGAATTAACACAGCCCTTCAGAAGTATAGCAAAATATCTGCTAGGTGCATAGTATAGTATTTCTCTGCATTAAATACCTCATGCCTGGTTTTAAGATTTGCATTCCCATTTTTGCCTTAAAATTTAATAAAGCCAAAATCCCCCTACCCCAAAGCCATGCCTCCTCTGGGCTTCCAAATCAGTAGTTGCTCAGACCAAAAATTATCCTTTATTTTTCTCTTTCCTTCACTCCATAACCCATCATCAAGTCTTGTCAGCTATTTCTCCAAAACATACTGGGTCTAACCACTTTTCACAACCTCCACTGCAACCACCTTAATACAAATCACTAAGCTTTCTCCCACAAACGAGTGCAAAAGCCTTTCCGATTCCCCTTATCACTTTTAATCCATTCTCCACAAAACCACCCTGCTTAAAAAGCAAACAAAAAAACTTTCCCAATGCTGTAAAATCAAAATTCTAAACTCATTAAGCATGTCTACATGCTCTCTAGAGGATATGGATTGGCCTTGCCTATTTCTATGATCTCGTGTTCTACCATGCTTCCTTACTCCCATGCCTGTTCCTGCTTTGGGCCCTGTGAATTTGGAATACCTCTTGTTTAAAAACACTGTGCCCTCAGAACTTTGCACTAGTGTCTTTTTCTCATCATTCACACCTCCACTAAAATGTCACTCTTCCTGACCACCCAAAGTAAAGTATTCTACCGCCAATGCAATTCTCCATCACAGGAGACTGCTTTGTTCTTTTTTATAGTATGAAAATCTAAAATTACCTTATTCTTTACATGTTTGCTGTCCACACCTAATGCCCCAGAAAACAAAGACTGAACAAAATGTGCACTGGCCTGTCATTTTTATTGTACCCTAAGAGCAAAGGCCAGTTCCTAGCATTACTGAGCAATGGACACAATTCTTGTCAGATTTCTTCATTTCATAGTTAAAATCCCAAATGAGCACTAAAGCAAAATATGACAAAGATCCTGAAACATCACACCTACCTCAGATAATGAATCCTTTTAAGGTTCTATCTCAGCATTTAAGAACGCCTTGAAATAACCCAGACTTAACCTCTATTTTTAAAATTATCATTCATCAAGGTACTCAATAGAACTATTAAAGTTAATTATTTACAGAGAAAAATTAAATTATTTGCCTTGTATTACTGAATCTTTATGTGAACCATATTTCCTACAACATTCACTCTAGCATTATATGGGACAAATCCCTAACCCCTTTTTCATTACTATTCAAAAAAACTGTAGCCTAAAGCAGCAGCTACGTAGGTATTTATGATGTGTGTATGCCCATGTAAAGTACGTGACTTGTGAACATTTGCCACAGGAAGAGAAAAATGTATATATTTCTACGAGAGATGTCAACATAGTGTACTAAGGAACTTTTCAATTACAGCTGTCTTGAAATAAGCTGATTTTCAAAGTAATAATATACTGTCAAAAACTTTACAATTAAGGATATTTTGCATATATTATCTAAATAGTCGTATCTCCTTTAATCTTTAAAACAATCCTATTGGATAAATATTAACATTCCCATTTTACTGATTAAAAAATTCAGTCTTTGAAACATTAAATGACTTGCTCTTTGCCGTCTAGCAACTTTGTGGTAGTATAGAATGCTATTACTGCTCTTATCACACCTCCTGTCTCCACCACCCTACCCCCCAAATGTATGGGCAAAATCCCACTTATCCTCAGAACTCAATTCCTCAGTGAAATCTTCTCCGGTACCCACTCTATAAGATACCTCCAGATGTCCTTCACGAAATGAGTCATCTGACAGAGTACATAATATCTTGGTTTGTAGAGCTTATTACGTATATTGATTGTAATTCATCATTTATATACATATATCCTACACAGCTAAGCTCCTTGCTGCCTAGGAAGGCCTTTTCAACTCAAATGCCTCATAACAGACTATTTACCAAATGAATGAACAAAATTCAGTTCTTCTGACTTTTAAGTCCCGATCTATTAAGGCCAAAGAGTCTCCAGGTATTTCATAGATAACTTCCTATCAAAAATCTATAAAAAGGCAAAAAAATTTGATTACATAATTTAAAACCTTTCAGTATCTACAACCAGGATGAATAACTATCCTCACCTTATACCAATAATTTTATTTACAGTCTTAAGACATTTTATAATCAATTACTAAAGTTCATTGTATGTAGTGGAAAAATGCAGGGCATATATTCTAAGGCCATATTAGTTTAATATATACATGAGTGAAAAGTAAAGAAAATACATAAGTGAGCAGCAATAACAGCAATATAGCAAGTAGGCCAGAGACCATAAGCTAGAAAATTAGAACAAAAAACAGTCCAATGAGAAATAGACCATCTATGTCCAGAGAGCAGATCCCCAAAAAAGTAAGCTATTAGTCCCCACCAACACGTGTGAGGAATATGAGCTGACAACAGAAATATGAGGGAAAATAGAAGATTAATCAAAAGTACAGAAAGGATCTCAGAATCAGTAACAGTCAAAAGATATGGATATATCCAGAAAATAGGCCACTGATTTGGAAGTGGTGCTTTCCTAAGGGTGATTTTTGTTTCTATAATCTTTCCAAAATAAGTCTCCTTTCTTTGGACCAATTTACATAGGTTTTAGTATTTTTGCCTTTTCACAAAGGATGATCAGTGTCAAGTTTCATGAACCCTTTGATGAAAAACAGGAAAAAAAAATCCTCTAGATTTAAGCTTATGAATTCATTTGATAAAAACTGCTCTTCTCAGAACCACCTAGTCAGAACCATCTCTGAAGCCTAAATCTGGGAGGGCAGTTACTACAGCAGTAGCCAGTAGGAGTGAAGTAGGTGGTTCCCTAAAAACTGCAGCCTGAAAAGAATCTCCTGACAAAGTCTGGAACATCCTTTCTAGGTGCTATTGCCCCACAAGATCCTTAGCTACCTTTACCTGCAGATTTTTCCCTTTAAAGACAGTCTTGAATTTTTGTTTTGTTTTTATCTGATTAAAACAACATTAAACATGAAAAATTGGGGGATAGGAAGATAAGCTTGAAACAGGGCTAACTTGCCTGGCCTTCAATTCATATCCCCAGGCAGTGATAAAGAACTAAAACCTCCAGCCCCCTTTTAGAAGAGCTTAAACCCATCAGTTAAAGTAAAGCTCAAAAGTAGAACAAAAATTTTGCAAGAGTTTGAGTGTCACGGGACAGTCAGGCTGAAAAGGAAAGGATCTAAGCCAGCAGTCTCACTTTATAGATAAGCAAAAGGACTTCAAAAAATCCAGACAGCATCTTTCTCTCTCATACATACATTTTCTATAAATTAAGGAATAGGTGAGTACAAATACTGGTACACATTTTACTAATACCGGAAAACATCTTGCTATATTGCTAAATACATCAACACCTTAAGTTTTTACTATCCTAAGAATGCTATACACAATATGTCCCTCTTCAAATTTTCCCCCATAAGATTACGGCATACTTGTAATTAAAATACACTTCTTGATGAAGCAAAAATGTGAAGAGGAAAAGAAGATATCAGAGTAGAAGACAAAGATTCCAGCATTATCTTGTTGCTTGGCGTTTATAAAAATGTTTTAGATTAGTCTGTGGCAGAACAGCTTTAAGAACTAGATAAGCCGCTGTAAGCTATAAAAACTATCCAACAATGGGAAGAGAGTTGTATTTTTACATCATTTCATATCAGGAAATCTGTATTACAAATCCATATAGCCTTACATAGATAAGGTATGTCCATAACATATCTTGCAGACATTTAAAAACATTCACGTCTCCTTTCAAGACATAACAGAAACTGCAGTTTGTTACTATTTCTTAAAATCAGAAAAGGCAAGTTTAATAAGTTAAACTCATACACACTTTTCAGTTCTTTCTTTAACATCCTATTAAAGAGATTTTTAAATGTTTATTTTGGAAGCATGTTTACTATATTGCACCTTTTGTTCAGAACAGTTTGATGAATACAGTTTAGAAGACTTTTCTCCCAAGTAGTTAATTTTGGGGCAACAACTGTCCAAAAATT
Source organism: Catagonus wagneri (assembly GCA_004024745.2). Taxonomy (NCBI): domain Eukaryota; kingdom Metazoa; phylum Chordata; class Mammalia; order Artiodactyla; family Tayassuidae; genus Catagonus; species Catagonus wagneri. Next base: position 2,151,513 of record PVHT021183693.1, on the reverse strand, counting down.
CAATAGGTAGCTCCCTCTCCTGGAAAAAAAAATATACGAGTTCCTCTTTAAGTTGTAAAACACACACTTACACCCTTAAAAATATTTTTTAAAAATACACGAGCATCAAAATATACAGAGAGCCAAATTTAAGTGAGTTTTTCTACCATTACCAATTAATATCCCAATACTATCAGTCAGCTATTAAGTTCACAGAAACCTGTATAAACACTAAATTGTGTACATTTGTCTAACTAACAAATAGTAATGAACAATCATGATTTGACTTACCTCACAGCCGACAATGTTGATACATATATTTCCTCACATACCAAAAACAAATTCATACTTTATAACCCACCTAGCCACCAGTGAAGAGCAACTGTGTCAGTAAATTTCAATTACAAAAATACTGCCTTTTTTTTTAAAGTTGCTTATCATTAAAGATGAAAACAGAGAAAGAAAAAGTTTTAAGGGAAGAGTTACAGAAAACAAGATACAAGCTCACTTTACTACCTCAACTGTAAAGTAAACTGAAAATGCTAATACTTCAAATTTCAAAAACATATAAGCTTCCCAAATAAAGCAGATTTACCTTAATACAATTCAAATACCTTAGTTCCTTATAAGTCCCTTAAAGTGCCATATGTTTATAGAACTGGATATACAAAACTCTCTAAAGATACTGGTTCTAATACTAGCTGAATTACCTGATAACCTGTCAATATGCAGCCACAATTATAGATGCAGAAAATGTGTATTACTAAGAGAGCGCCTCACTAAATTTTTAGGTTCCAGAGAATATGACAGACGCTATATAACAAACCAATCTGCTAGAGCTTTCTCCAGGGACCAACCTTGCTAACATAAACATCTTTCTCAAAGAGAAAAGGCAACTCGAATAAAAAAAAAGAGAGAAAGGAAATATCAAATCAAACGTATGTATCATAAATATGGACCTAAGCTTTAGAGGCTGACGAGTTTTGAAACTACGGAATAAAGTAATTACTCTGAGGGAAGTTTAACCAGTTCTACATACAGTTCACCGTTAAAGAGAGCAGCATTTAATACACAATCTGTACTTTAAATGACCCATTACATACATCCTAAGATGCTTTAAAATTTACCAGGACCCACACTACAGTTTTGTTTGAAGCAAAATATTTATTTTGCGTTAAAATTATCTGACTGAACTAATCACACTATGCTGGTTTCTCTTAGCTAAACTGGGCAGCAGAGAACTTGAGAAAAGCAAACAGGATCATTGAATATTGCACATTCCTATTCACACACTTCAGATTTTAAAAAATACAGATCTCCCAGTGACATTCTTAGCAGCCCAGAGAGGGTGTGAAGTACACCAAAATTACTTGTGATTAATTTTAAGTCATTCTTCCCCCCTCGTATTGGCAAGACAACACAACTGGTATGGAAAAGAAGGTTATTTTCCCTGGGAATATCAGAAGAGATCACAGCCCAAAGTTGCAACCACTATCCAAGGACACTGCATTAAAGGCGAGTGGGAATGTCTATAAACTCAGTAACTTTTCCTAAGGTAAACAGGTTTTTTTTTTTGGAGGGGGGGGTTCCCCTTAGCTGTCACCACCAGTAAAATGATCCCAACCTACTCCCCTGAAAGGCTCCTCTGTATTCAAAATAAAGTCACCAGAGAGCCACTAAGTCAAACAGACTCTCCTTTCCCTGTTTCTTGCCCTGGCCTAACATTTCTTCTCCTGCAGCCAACTAGATAGATGAATACAGCAGGTCACAGGATCAGGATGAAAATACCCATCTTGGCCTTAAACCCTCGCAGCCTCAAGTCCAACGACGCCTTACTTTTTTTTTCTCTTTCTAATCCCACCTAAAGCAGGCCTCATGGATTAGCCGCACCCGGACCACAGTCCCCATACTCTAACGTCATCCTCCCGAGTTCGGCCCCAAATCTGCTACCCCAAATGATTCGCCAGGTGAATGAGCTAAGGAATAAAACTGACTTTGGGGCTGAAGTTAGGCCAGTCACGCGGGGTACGAAAGGGGAGAGCAAAGGCGGTATAGAAACACTTGAGAAGAACTAAGGTCCTCGTGAACAGACTGCACCGGGAAAGTGCAAGCACTGCAATCAAAGCAGAAAGGCGGGGAGGAGAGCCGAAGAAAACTCGCCAGAGAGACATTTTGGGAGCGTACCAGAGGCGCTCCCTCTGGCGTTGAAAGATCAGCAGTCAGACCCGAGATGCGCCCGCGTCTAGGTGACAAGAGCAGCCTCGCCACTAGCCGGGTCGCCCTCCGCGATCCTGCACAGCGCCCGGGGGTCCCACCAGCGCCGTTCCTTTCCCATGCCCGCCGCCTGGCCCCCCAGGGCCAGGCCCAGACAGGACGACGGGCGCGGGCAGGGCCGCTGCTCCCGACTCCCTTAACCTGGGCGGCCCTCCCGGCAAGACGCCCCCCTCTGGGGCTTCGCGCCTACCTGTAGCACCAGCGGCTCGGGGTTGAAGGCCAGGGTCAGCAGAAGCTGCATACGCTCCGAGTCCTTGAGGTTGCGGAGCAGGAAGCTGCCCGAGTCCTTGGTCTCGGCGTAGCGGCGCACCAGGCGGTCGAGCAGGCGCTGCGAGGGGCAGTGCACCAGATCTGACCAGCCCTCCACCGCCTCGGGCGTGAGCAGCCGCACGTCGCCGTTGAGGCGCGCGAACTCGGTGCGGGGCATGGCCTGGAGCAGGTCGCAGCGGGGCCGGCCAGTGGCCCGCTTGCAGATGCTCTGGTCGAGCTGCGCCAGCTCGCGCTGCGAGCCGAGGCGCTTGAGCACCACTCGGCGGCGGCCGCCCTCGCGGGGCTCGCCGTACTGCGCGAAGTAGACGTTCTTCACGTTAAGGAAGTCCAGCAGGCGCAGGCGACCCCACGCCTCGAACACCACCTGCCCGTTGAGGAAACGGCGGCACCAGCTCGTGCCGAAGCACGCCGGGCACTTATTGAGCTGCAGGAAGCGCCGGTCGGCCAGTTCGTTGCGCTGCCAAGAGGCTAGCAGCGACGGCGAGTGTAGCACCATCAGCACCAACAGGCTGCCCAGCGCCGCCAGCTTTAGCGAGCGGGACAGGCGGCCCAGCTTCGGGGGCACTAGACGCCACATCCCGCCCGCCGCCCGTCCGCCCGCACCCGGAGGGCGAGGGCACCCGCGGGGCGCCCCCGCCGCGCCGAAACCCGGGAGCGACCGGCAGGGGCCCCCAGGCGAGAGAAGGAGCGAGGGCGCGGGCTGGGGTGGGAAGCAGAGTAGGTGTATAAGAGAGACGGGGAGCTGGAAGGAACCGACCGGAGCAGGCTGCGACTTCTCCCAGTCACTAGTCTCCACAACTCTCGAGCTCCCTCCTCCGAGCTCCCCGCCCTCCGACTCCGGCGGCGCCTCCTCCAAGCCAGTCAAGTTATACAGCAGCGGGAGGCGGAGGGAGCGCGGGGACCCGACGCTCGCGCGCCGGCGTCCGGCCGTGTGCGCGCGCGCGTACAGCTCGCTCGGGGAGCGAGAGCTGCTGCGGCCGCGGTATCCACCTCCAGGGCAAGCGGGCTGTCTGAGAAGAGGGAAGGAGGGACTCACGGAAGGGGAAGAGAAGCTGGAATGTCAAACATCGAAAAGTAGCAACTGTGTAGGAAGGTGGGAAGGATGAGGTGCTCGCGTCCCTGACGTCGCACGCGCCCCAGTTCTTGCGCGCCGACTCCCCTGAAGGAGGGCGAGGGGCTGAGGGGCGGGCCTGGAGGGGAGGAGCGAGCTTGTCGCGCACCGCCCGGAAAGCGTAATCGCGGGCTCCAGGGGGCGGTGCTCGAGCTTTTTGGAGGCGGGGTAAACTCGGCGAGCTCCTGTGGTGAAATTACTTTTAGTAATAGTTGCTCTCTTATGATCGTTGACTTTTATTGGGGCCTGTCTTTTGTCGTTGTGGAAACAGTCTTCTAAATCGAAAAAAAAAAAGAAATGAACTGCGGAAGCCTATTGCAATCCCTCGCCTCCTCAGGGCGCGCGCGCGCGCGCGCGCGCGCGCGCGGGGTGTAGGCAGAGTAGGCGGGGCGGCGTGCTCCCGGCGCCTTATACGGGTGGGGCGCGCGCCTGGGGGCGGGACGAGGCGAGGGCAGGGCCAGATTTCTCGCCTCTGGGCCGGCGCGCCTCGCTTGGGGGCGGGTCTGCGGAGAGAAGGTGGAAGAGCGTGAGTTGTGGCTTCACCTTTGGCGTCAGGCACTTCTGTGGAGGCATTCTAAAGTATCTTGAGTGGACACAGAAAAAACGAAGTCCGCCAGACACCATGATAAAAAGGGAAAGTAGGCTGGAGGGGGATCTGACGCGGCCTAGTGTCGCTGGGAGTTGTTCCTAACACTCTCTGGAAGCGGTTAGTTCGTCTTTCCCAGCCGGGCCTCAAGCTCTTTTCTTTTTCAAGGAAGTTGGTGTCCTGGCGCCTACCGTAACGGACCGTGAGGCGCCGCCATGAGCCCTGCCCCCGCGTCCCCCCACGCTCTGGCCTATCCCGGGGGCCACGCGGCGTTGCGGTGGCAGTAGCCAAGGGTACTCGGTGCTGCCGGTGTTCCACACTGACACCTTGGCTCAAGTTCATGCCACGACTGCAAAAATAGCTCAGAAATGCGAACTACAGCGCCTTGTTTTGGTAGAAGTTTTAGGGGACGCAGACTCTACAGTAGTTGGGACGTAATTATAATGCTTTTTAGTTTTGGCGCTATAATAATTAATATGAGTAGTTTTTCTGATGGACAAGTGATTCCTGACGCAGTATTAAATATCTGAGTTTCAAATGAGTTAATGATAGCGATTGAACGATGATTTTTTTTAGAAGCCCTATTAACTGGCCTGCATAAATCAACTCAAGAGGGGCTGAATGAGAAACATCTATATCGGATTATCAAATTCACTTCTCTTTATTGTTCTCAATACCTGTTTGATTGTAAAAGGCAGTGCCATTCTCTTGAGAAGTACTGTTGAAGTCAACGTTTTGACCTTCCTGATATAAGAATTCAGATTTTGAAAAAAAAAGAAACATTTATACAATTTAAGTTATTCAGCGCAGAAGTGACCTAAATGATGTTACATTGTCAACAGACAAATGGAAGATTTAGTCTTTAAAGCCCGTACAAAATGACTGCTTAAGAAGTAGGCTGAAACTAAGGGCTTTTTCAAACCCTTGGCAGTTTAAACATGCCTTCAGTACCCAAATTCCAAGCAATGTAAAGTTATGAGCAGAATCTCAAATGAGGATTTCATAAGAAAAGTGTTTGGTGTGATTGGTCTGGAGATGTCAGCTCTGCCTCTGCGGCTGAACTGTACACTAGGCAAGTTATTACTAAACTGCAGATATCTTATTCCTAACATCTTTTCTACTTGTCCTATAGATGTATTCAATTCATACGAGGTAACTTATATGGAATTTCTTTAAAACAATAGAAAACATTACATTTCTATATTTAGAATGAATGATTTCCTTGACTTTCTTGCCAGTGATTAAGTTGAGAGTATTGAGGCATAATGAGAGACTATTTAAGAGACTAGTGGCAGGATTAAGGAGGTACTGCTTCTATGTATAGAAAAGATCTTTTGGGTTCTTAAGCTATTCTCAGCCTTCAAATCTTTAGAATTGTATAGGAATCATTTGAAGAGTGGAAGTAAAGTTACCAGCTTATGTAAGATGATGTTTGAAAAATACTTGCTTTATAGCTAAGCATTTTACATTTTTTAAAAGCCGCAGTATTCCTTTCAGTTAAGTTTTCTAGACTTTTATCAGGAAAGATAGTCTTCAAGAATGTAACACATTCCTCAAGTGGGGGGAAAAAAAGGCTTAGAGCTGTATGCGATAAACCCAGAGTGTTCTAAAGTACCATAGTAAGGTTTGAGAAAAGTAGAGGAAATGAATGTTAATGCACCTTACACACCTATCCTATAAACCTCAGAATGTTTTTGGCTAATGCATTGTAAGCTAACATACGGAGTTCTTCCCCTTAAGTTTAAGTATTGACAAATAATGTAATTTCCAGCACATTGTAAAATGTAATTTTTACAATAATTTACTCTTAAATGTATGCGGTGGAATTGGATAGCATAGTATTTTCATACCCATCATATATTTTTTTTAAAAATGAACTAGGTCTTTGATAGTCAAAATACTACCTTACATTACTATCATATATATCTCTTATGGCAGTGGTACTCAATTAGGGAATATTGTCTTGAGTGGGAGGGTAGTTGGGATATTTGGCAAAATCTGGAAACATTTTTTGTGCCATAACTAGAGAATAGGGGCTACTGGCATCTAGTGGAAGGAGACCAGGGATATTGCAAAACATCTTGGATTACGCAAGGCAATTCCCAACAACAAAAAATTAACCAGCCCAAAATGTCAGTAGTGCTGTGCTATTGAGAAACTCTGACCTATAGAATTCTACTGTTAGGTAGTAAGATTTTAGTTATGAAAAGTCTTGTTGGTTGCCATTTTCCTGCAGCAAAAAGTATATGTATTTACATTTATTGCATATCTTGTGTGATCAAAATGTTCTGAATTATGTCAATTCAGAAAACGTTTTAAGCATTACAACTATTACTAGTATACAGCTGATCAGAATATAAATGTCACGATTTTGAATATTACAGAAAATTATTTATGGAAATACATTTTTTTTCTTTTTAGGGCCACACCCAAGGCATATGGAAGTTTCCAGGCTAAGAGTCAAATCGGAGCTACAGCTGCCAGCCTATGCTACAGCAACACCAGATCAGAGCAGCATCTGCAACCTACACCACAGCTCACGGCACTGTAGAGCCTTCACCCACTGAGCAGGACCAGGGATCGAACTTGCATCCTCATGGATACTAGTCAGGTTCGTTACCACTGAGCCACAATGGGGACTCCTGAATACATTTCTTAAGAGATTGGGCTTATCATTTAGGTAAAGTTATGAATGACTGTTGTTTATTGCTAGAATCTAACAGAGTTCAACATAAATTCTTTTTCAATTTTAGAAATGTAGGGAGTTCCCTTGGTGGCGCAGAGGAAACGAATCTGACTAGGAACCATGAGGTTGCAGGTTTGATCCCTGGCCTCTCTCAGTGGGTTCAGGATCTGCTGTTGCCTGCCGTGAGCTGTGGTGTAAGTCACAGACACGGCTCGGATCTGGTGTGGCTGTGACTGTGGCAGGCAACTGTAGCTCAAATTCGATCCCTAGCCTGGGAACCTCCATATGCCAAGGGTGCAGCCCTAAAAAAAAAATTTTTTTTAGAGATGTAAAGGCCGAATCTTGTTCATTTAAGATGAGAGGAGTAAAAAGAATATTACACAGTAATGTCCTTCAGTTCTTTTTATGCCTTCAGTGTTGTATGTCAAAAATGATTACTGACAGTGACCTATCAGAATATTCTTAATGATACATCATTCTTAGGTTCTCCAGTTTAGTTTGGTTTAGAAGCAAAGCGTTGAAATCTCAGCTTGGAAAATGATTCCTTACTGAGTCATTAATTTTCATATTATTGATTGGTGAGTATCCTGGCAGTTATGCCCTGGAATAATGCATCATAGTAAATTTAATAGATGGGTAAGAGGTATTCCTTTTGTAAAGGCCAGTTTTCTTTGTACTTAAGTGTGATTTAAGTGTTTGTTTATTAGTAGATGATGAGTAGATGGCTGAGCAATTGAATCCATGAACATTTTAAGATTAAATATTATTGTAATAATCCAAACTAGAAATGACAGCTAATAGCAAAGAAGCTGGTGAGAACATTTTGGATATATTCTGAAGACAGATCTATTCTAACAGAATTTACTCAATGTTTAGATGTGAGAGAAGGATGATCATCAGCTCTCACTGCATAGCTTTTAAGAGTTACCTCTTATTGAAATGGGGGATATTGAAAGGAAAAAATGAGTTAAGATAAAAGTAAAATTTTCTATGCGCATTTTTTCAGTGCCACATTTCTGTTTCTAAGCTTTATTTAGCTGTTGAAAGCTGTAGTTAGCTATCAAAATATAAATGATAATACATATTACTTTCAGTAGTTAAAAAAACCTATGCAGTCATTTCCCAAACAAATGATGGGGTCTTTTCTCTATTTCCAAGTCCGATGCCTAAAATTCAAGCATTTGACAATGTTAACTAACTCTTCTATTAAGGAATGTTAATTATCTGACTTATGTTATTAGGTGCAAAGATAGGTTTTGTAGTTAAAAACATCAGTGTTAAAATAAAATTTTAAACACATATTTTAAATCAATAACAATCACAGGTATTTTTTAAGACAGGTTTAATATCAAACACTTGACTCCATTGGATGTAAAAATAGACTTCTTATACTCAAAAACATCAAAACCATGATTTTGCTTTAAATAATTGCATTACATAGTTTTCTGACATGGTTAGAATAATTCATATTATTTCAAGTGCAACTGCAATTTATAATCCTTGATTTATATTAATTCAGATTAACATGCAACCTTACATGTTTTCTACCTTGACTAGGCTGATCCAGAGAGGCACACTTTTCTCTTAGTATAGTTTTAATACTTTTCTTCCCAGTTTGTTTCAGCGGAATAAATAAGATATGCAAAGACATAAAAATTAACACCATTTTTCCATGAGAGATCACTTATAAGTTGTTAAGATATTTTGAAAAGTTAATCCAAAACTTATGTGAATTAACATTATTATTATCTATTGTATAAGTTGGCATAACTAATGAAAATGCCCCTTGTTCAGTTCCACCCAAGTAACAAGATTCTGGGTTCTGAGAGTCCAACTGAGGAGACAGATATATACATATTAACTTTATTACATGTTTTTGATAAATATTGGAATATAAGTAAATATTAAAGGATTATAAACAAGAACGATATTCCTATAGCTACAGATATTATCTTTGCATTGATAGTACTCATCTTAGGAGAGCAGAGTTTGTGCACTTGGATAATTTTGCTTCTTCTTCCCTTGACAGTGTTTTTCTCATAATCTTTGCATTCTATGTCTCCTACCTCTCCAGGTCTACTGGTTTATGCAGATGATGTTCCTGTCATCCCTGCTGGATGATGGCAGCTGCAACCCATGGACCTTTCTAAGCAAACATGCTAGAATGCTTGGAGAACCACAACTGCCACTTTTAGGACAGCAGCACACTCTGGGTAGCTAAAGCTCCAACTTCTTTCTAACTAAGGTCCCTTCATGGAAACCATGTGTTTAGGTAAAAGATGTGCCGTAGTCCAGCCTAATGGCCGTTCCAGTTATAAAGATCAGCCATGGGGCTGATGATAGTCATTTATGTTTCACTCTTGAATATCAAACATAGTGTATATTTAGTATTCAAAACTATGTGGTTTAGATCGGTTGGTTTTTTTTTTTGATTTGTCCTTATAAAAGGGTTTATAAACCCTGCAGGTAAATAATTAAGAATTCCCGTTTTGGAGACCTAAAGATTCTGATCACCAGTTCCTGTGGGGGGCATGTATGTGTTTGGGAGGGCATTCCCCTCATCAACAAGCAATTTTCTAACACCAGCTGGATATTCTACAATTTGACTCAATTCTGACACCATCTACCTGGGGATAGCATCAGATTCCACAGGTTAGAGGCTCAGTGTCACGAGACTCCCATTCACTTCAGAAGAAAATTGTGAGCCCAGGTTGTTACCTATTCTTCTGATGGCCAGCTACAAATCAGGTTCTCTTTACCCCTCCTTGGGTTACACATTAAGGGGTCATCCTACCAGTTTCACCCTCCCATGTCAGAAGCCAGTTATAAATCCAGATTATCACCTAGGCTTTTCACCTTATGCCCACCTTGGTTTTGATTTTTTTTTTTTTTTCCTGTGACACAAGTTCTTTTATTTTTTTTTTCTTAATGGATTTTTTTTCAATTATAAGTGTACATAAATCATCACAAGTCAGTTTTACAGATTTTGTATCCCAAACCCCCAGTGCATCCCCCCACCCCCCAGATTGTCTTATTTGAAAAACCAAGGTTTTCCAAAGTCTGTGAGTCATTGTCTGTTCTGCAAAGAGGTTCATTGTGTCTTTTTAGTTTCCAGATGTAAGCTGTAGCATTGGGTGTTGCTGTCTAATTGTCTGACTGGTTTCACTTCGCATGATAATTTCTAAGTCCATCCATGTTGCTATAAATGTTGGTAATTCGTTCCTTTTAATGGCTGAGTAACATTCCATTGTGTGTATGTACCATATCTTCCCTATCCACTCCTCTGTCATGGGCATTTAGGTTGTTTCCATGACCTGGCTATTGCTTAGAGTGCTGCGATGAACACTGGAGTACATGTGTCTTTTCGAGTCATGGTTTCTGCTGGATAGATGCCT
>PVHT021183693.1:2053783-2141112 GCA_004024745.2 Catagonus wagneri | reverse complement strand
GATCAAATGGTAATTCTATTTTGAGTTTTCTGAGGAATCTCCATACTGTTTTCCACAGTGGCTGCACCAGTTTGCATTCCCACCAACAGTGTAATAGGGTTCCTTTTTCTCCACACCCTCTCCAGCACTTATTGTTTGTAGACTTTTTGATGATGGCCATTCTGGCTGGTGTAAGGTGGTACCTCATAGTGGTTTTGATCTTGGTTTTGATTAATTTGCTGAAGTGGCTCAGAAAACTCAGAGAAACATTTTCTCATATGATTATTGGTTTATTATAAAAGGCTATTACTTAGGAACAGCCAAATAGAAGAGATGCGTAGGACAAGGTATAAGTAAAGGGCTTGGAGCTTCCTTTGTGCCCTCTCTGAGAATGCCACTCTCCCTGACTCTTTACATGTTCACCAACCCAGGAGTTCTCTTAATCCCATCCTTTTGGGGTTTTATGGAGGCTTCTTTACTTAGACACACTTTATTAAGTCATTGGCCGTAGGTGACTGATTCATCAGCCAGTCTCTTTCCTCTTCCCTCTGGTCAAGGGTGGGACTGAAAGTTCTAGCTCTCTATTCCATTGGTTCCCGTGGTAACCAGCAGCATCCTTAGGTGCTTTCCAAATGTCACCTCATTAATACAAACCGCATTGTAGTGGAAGGGGGCTTGTTATAAATAACAAGACCCCCATTTCACTTTGATTGCCCTGAAGTGATTTCAGGAACTGAGGACAAAAGATCAAATGTTATAGCAAAGGTACTCACATCGCTTTCTGCTCAGGAAATTCCAAGGGTTTGAAACTGTGGACCAGGAGCCAAAGGCCAAATGTGTATTTTTTAATATAAATCACAATATCACAGGAACTGTAAAGAGGTTTTATCATTCAGTATAGTCTGTTGTATGGCAGGCCAATAAAATTATGAGTTCACAATAGAGATATAACTGAGTCACTGGTCTATCCAAATTGAGAGATTATCCTCTACTTTTCTGTCCTTCTCGTGCTGCCCCATACTTTCTGTAGAAAGTAATTGGTATATAGAGCTTTTCCTCCATCCACCTTCTCGCTTTCCCCCCAGGAAATAGTAAAGCTCTTCTTACTTTTTGAGAAGTTGTTACTGAACCAAATTTGAGTCTGCTTGCCTGCCTCACAGCAAAGCCTGATACCAGGCTTGTGGTGAAGGAAAGTACGTCATTTATTTGCAGGGCCCCAGGCAAATGCTTAAAAGACCCAAACTCTCTGATGACTTTAATGGAAGGATTTTTAAAGGCAGCATTTGGAGTGAGAGTTGCAGCTCATGGACTTTCTTCTGATTGGTTTCAGGATTCTTAACCATCAGCCTCTGGTCCCAACCAGTCTGGGGTCTGTGGGCTGTGGTCAACATGGAGTCACCATTCTTCTCCTGGGAAGGAGGGGTCTTAGTCTCTGAAGAACAACTTGAAAATATGCATCACATTATTATGTATATCCCTTAAGGAGGAACTAGGGACTGTTTTATCACTGAACTATTGTTTAGGCTATCACTGCTTTTCTTGTTTAACTCCTTTTCCATTGTGTCTTCATTCCCTCACTTCCCTAATTAGTAACTGTTTCTCCTCTTTGGAGTTCTGGGAAGGCTAGAAGATAAAACCTTTTTCTACAGACAAGAAACAGAGGACATAGAAGGGCTTTTGTACCCAGGAGGGCCCCAAAGGGTCCTGCTCAGTTTCAAAGTCAGGAATTAAAATTTTAAATCACATCAAAGGAATTAGAAATATTGCGTATTCCTTTATTATAACTAAGATTCCTTGAAGTTTTGCCTGCTGCTTAGAAAACAGAACTTAAATAATTATAGATAGGTAAAATATATTGTATAGTGACCTAATCAATGATAACAAAACCATTAGAACTTGTTGACAAACTAAAAACAGCAACTTAGTAGAATAAACTGAAATGTCAAAATAATTAAAATTTTTGTAAATATTATATCATTCTAGCATTAGATAGCATGTAATTGCAGCAATCAGTGTGCAGACTCAGTAGTAAATACTGTAATTGAAGTTCTAGAATTTATTTGAAAAGAAGCTTTAACTCTATGATAAGGGCAGATTTTAATTCTTTTTTGGATTCGGTTTTGATTCCCAAGTCTTTAAGACACTAGTACTTAGTGTTGAACTGTGGATAATGAAAGACAATTTAAAAACAGTTATGTAATCTCCAATATCAAGAGAGAAAAACTAGTTCAGTGTTAACTTAAATACCAAAGCAACTGACCAGTAGTAAATAGTGAAAACTTTCCTTTAAATCAGAGTTCCCTGGTGGCTGGTTTAAGAATCTGGCATTGTCACTGCTGTGGTGCAGGTTTGAGTCCCTAGCCCAGGAACTTTTGCATGCCATGGGTATGGCCAAAAAATATATTCTTTTAAAATCATTAAACCATAACATGTATGTTATTTATTTTTTGTAATGTTTGTTTCTACCACTATTACTACTAGTGAATTACATTTTTGTTTACATTGTTTTCTCTCAAAACCAGAAGTAATTACAAAGGCAGTTTCAGAGAAAAATGCCAAAAAATTATTTAAAAAATTACTTTTGAATACCACAGATACTTTTAAAAGTTAGGCTCAACGTACAGTTTAACTCTCAGTAGGACGCTAGATCTGCTTTTTATAGATATCTGCAATGTTGTGTATATATTATTATATCTCCTCAAAAGTATTATTATTTTGGAAATTCTAGAAAATTTGGCATCCTTAATCACCAAGATTCGTTTCGTTAATTTAGTGTGACTACTGATTTCTGTTTGGGTACTCTTCCATTTCCATTTTATTTCTGGTAACTCCAGAAATAAACTTGGGCAAAATGGAGCTTACCTTCCTTATTTCCTTTTTAACAGGGTCATTGATCACTGTCCTGTGCTGATGTTGTCCAGAGTCTGAAAACCATTGCGTCATATATTCTGTCCAGTTTTCTGTTTATTATGGCAGGAGGATAAAATCTGGGCCCTGTTATTCCACCATGGCTGGAAACTAAACTTACTTCAGAGTATTTAAGACTCTTTTTTGACACTACATTCCTTGAGAAGGCATAAAATTTTCAGTTTTACCACTAAACTATTCACCATTAAATACAGTTTTAGAATGAACAGTTTCACACACATTTCTATCACTTGCTTGGTCCCTAAAGATATCTGAGTTTGTAACTGATTTCTAGTGTCACTTTTCCAGTCAGCTGCCTTGTCTTAGAGTTTTTACTTTACAACACTAGAGTTGCTACCACTGTTCAGAAGAAAAGGACAAAAATAATATAGAGGGCAATCTAAACCTGAAGAGAAAAAGACACTTTTCCCAAGGAAGCCAAAAAAACTGTAGAAACCTGATGTATTTAATTTACAAAATGAAACTCTTGGTTCTAAGATATTTACATTCAAGATTCTTGAGGTTTTCCCAGGAACAATAGGTAGGTGTGTTGATTTACATTTACTCTATGGCTTTTTTATGTTTTTGCTTTCCTAGAACAAAGAAACAATCTAAAGGTAAATTTAACTGCTTTAAAGGTAGACATACAACATTTAAACGGTATTTTTCCCAGTCTGTATTCATGAAGCTTCCAAAAGCATCTTATAAGTCCTATGTCTCACCTTTTTTCATAAATGTGACATAATAGAGAAATATTTGTGGAGTTCTTGCTGTGGCACAAGAGGATCTGTGGAGTCTTGAGAGTGCTGGGAGTGCAGGTTTGATCCCTGGCCCAGCACAGTGGGTTAAGAATCCAGTGTTGCCACAGCTGTGGCATAGGTCCTGACTGTGGCTCAGATCTGATCTGTGGCATAGAAATTCCATATGCCACCTGGGTGGCCAAAAAAGAAGGAAAAAAAAATTAGGTCTTTGCCCCCAGTTCCTAGCACAAAACTAAAACCTCTGGAATTTCCTTAGTGATAAGGCAGGCCCTTAGAAAGCTTCAGGATGAGACTATCCATGAATGATTAGAAGCTTAGAACTTTTGTTACCTGAAACCTAGGTTCACCTCTTGGTGAGTGTCAGAGTCAAAAGATAGAACCAAGCCAAAGAATGGGAGAAGAATTTATTACAACAAGTAAGGAGAACAAGGGGATCTTTCCTGAAGCATTGTCTCCAACAGCAAAAGGGGAAGTTTTAAGCTTAGAGTACATTCTTAAAGGGGCTTAAGCAGTAGAGAAGTCAGAATAGTATTGGGGCAAAGGTTGACCACGCTCAAGCTTTAGTTAGTTGAAGTCATGAGCATCAGAAAAGCTTGACATCAGGAGTTCCTGCTTTCACTCATTGGGTTATGAATCTGACTGCAGTGGCTCAGGACACCGCAGAGACGGGTTCAATCCTCAGCCCGGTGCAGTGGGCTAGAGGATACAGTGTTGTCAAAGCTGATCCCTGGCCTGGGAACTTCCATATGACATGGGTGCAGCCATAAAAAAATGTATAAAAAAGAAAAAGGTCAACATCATTTCTTAGGGTTCATTCACTAGCTTGGGGTTTCAGCTTGTAGTTACCATCCTCCTCCTGGCTGAGGGCCTTTGTTCCTGCAGAACTCAAAAGATACATACTCCTTGAGAAGGAGCTAGGACTCTATTTTATCACTGAACTATTGTTTCTTGACTGGTTTTCCTTTGTTCCTGCATTCCCTCACTTAGATAAGATAATTAATTACTGGAGTTCCTGTTGTGGCGCAGCAGAAACAAATCTGACTAGTGTCCATGAGGATGCGGATTTGATCCCTGGCCTTGATCATTGGGTTAAGGATCTGATGTTGCCATGAGCTGTGGTATAGCTCGGATCCAGTGGTGCTGTGGCTGTGGTGTAGACTGGCTGTAGCTCTGGTTCAACTAGCCTTGTAATTTCCATATACCACGGATGAGGCCCTAAAAAGCAAAAAATAAATAAGATCATTAATTACTGAGACCTGTTCAAAGGAAAGCATTGCAGCCAGGCTTAGATCACAAAATGGCTTACACCAAAAATGGCTTTTCTTGTATCAAGAAAACCACTCCTGTTTCTCTTTCTCCAGGGACCTCTTACCCTGTCTGCTTACACTTTCAGCCCTACACTGCAGCCTTCAGGAAGGGGAGAAAGGCTAATGATTGAATTAATTACAATTATCAGTAATTTAATCAATCATGGCCATTTTATGAAACCTACTTAAAAACTCCTAATCAATGGAATTTGGAGTTTTTCAGTTGGCAAACTCATTCAGATGCTAGGAGGAGAAGGCATGAAAACTTCACACCACTACTATAACTGGGCTAGGGCCCTTTGGGGTTCCTGAGCACACAAGCCTCTCTGTGTCCGCCATTTCTTCTTTTTAGGGAATAAGCTTCAGCCTTTATGGTCTTCCCTGAGTTCCAAACAGCAGGTTCAGATAGGTGCTAATCAGGGAAGGGAGGGGATGCAGAGACCAGGGAGGAGCAGTCAAGAGGCAATAGTGTAGCCTTGGGTTAGGGTCCTGGTTCCTCCTCAAGAAATATATGTAACAATATCTTTGAACCCTTCTGAAGAACTAAATCCCTCAAAAAATGAAGCATTCTTCATTCCCTAAAGAAGGAGGATCACCAGAGCCAGTCCTGGGGCCACTAGCCAGCTTTGAGAAACAATGCAAGCTTGCCTCTATGCTGATCCTTATCTGTGGCCCTATTTTTCTACTATCCAAACTATAAAACCACCTCCTGATCTTCTCCAAAAGGATCATAGTCTTTAGGGCATTAGCCTGCTGTGACCCTCTTTGCCTGGCACCTCCTTCACCCAAAACTCTGGCTTCACCTTTCTATTTGGCACCAGTTGACAGAGGCCAAATTTTGGCAACACTGACTCTTTCTGAGTTATATCTTACATAATAAACCAATACATAAGTAAATGCTTTCCTGAGTTCTATGAGTTGTTCTAGTGATATACTAAACCAACGGTGAGGGTTGAGGGAACCCTTGAATATTTAGTCTCCTGAGCAGAAATGTAAGTAGCTTTGGCACCCCATTTGTGGCCAGTGTCTGCAGTGAGTGCACTCTCGTGAAACTCAGACAATTGTAGATCTTGCTTTTAATTTGGAGGTTTGTTTGGAACCCTTGTTGGAAACCTAGTTGATACAAGAATTAGTTGATGTGAATAAACCACAAATACCTACTTTTACAATGACACTTGTTATGGGCTAAGTTGTGTTCCCCCAAAATTCACATTTTGAAATCCTATCCCCAGTACCTCAGAGTTTAATCATGGTTGGAAATAAGGTTTTTAAAGAGGTGATTAAGTTAAAATGAGACAATTAGGGCGGGTCCTAATCCAATATGACTGGTGTCCTGGAGTGGGACTGAAAGCATAAGCAGATAAGGTAGGGGGTCCCCAGAGAAAGAGGAGCAGGTATGGCTTTTTTTTTTTTTTGGCTTTCTTAGTATAAATGGAGGCTTTTTTTTTCTTTTTGCCTAAGCCAGTTCCTCTTATAGAAGAGGAAATTTGGATACATAAACTGACATCAGGGGGTGTGCACACCTGGAAAAAAGACCATGTGGTCTTTTTTTGTCTCATGTGAGGAGACAACAAGAATGCAGCTGTTGGCAACTCAAAGAGAAACCTCAAAGGAAATGAATACTTCTGACACCTTGATCTTAGACATCCAGCCTCCAGAACTTTGAGAAAGTAAATTTCTATTGTTTAAGCCACCCAATCTATGGTGTTTTGTTATAGCAGCCCCAGCAAGCTAACATAACAATTTATTACTCCTTCATTTCTACTGGTCTTATATACTCATTTCAGGCCTGAGTCTTTAGCCTGCAAATTTTAGGAGCACATGAACTAATAACCCTGTCTCACTCTGTCCTAACCCAAGGATCTGACTCATGATTTTAAAACTCAGCATATTAAAAAAGAAGTAAGAGGAGTTCCCATTATGCTTAGCAGTTAACAAACCTGACTAGCACCCATGAGGACGCGGGTTCAGTCCCTGGCCTTGCTCAGTGAATCAAGGATCCAGCATTGCTGTGAGCTGTGGTGGAGGTTGCAGACGTGGCTCAGATCCTGCATTGCTGCGACTGTGGCATAGGCTGGTGGCTTCAGCTCTGATTCGACCCCTAGCATCGGAACTTCCGTATGCTGCACGTGCAGCCCTAAAAAGACAAAAGACAAAAAAAAAAAAAAATTAAAAAGATAAGGAAACAAAACAAAACAAAAACAACCACCAAAAAGACACACCAGAGTTCCCACTGTGGTGCGGTGGGTTAAGGATATAGCATTATCTCTGTGGTGGCATCAGTTCAATCCCTGCCACAGCACAGTGGGTTAAGGATCCGGTGTTGCCAGAGCTATGCCAAAGGTTGCAGCTGCAGCTGTTTCTTGGCCCAGAAACTTCTCTATGCCATTGGTGTTATCAAAAAAAAAAAAAAAGAACCACCACCACCAACTCAGCACATAAATTACACATCAGAATTAATAGTATGAAATATCAAATGAAGAAAAATTGAGAGCGCAAAGCAAAACTGCAGATGGGTACAAGAGAACTGAAAGACACAGAAAACCCAGCAGTGAGTAACGAGTTCCAGAAAGATGAGTAAAAATGGAGTAGCATTGTGTATAAGAAAAAAACATTTTATAGAAAGAAAAAAAAAATTCCTTGAAGCAGAGAAAAACATTCATCTGCAGGCTAAAAAATCTTAGCCAGGATTGATGAAGGAAAACATTGTTGTGGAAAATGTGATCATAGACTAAAATTTTAAATAAGATTTGTTATTTACTAAGAATTGCAGAAAAGGGGGGAGTTCCCACCAGCTATAGCAAAGCAACTATAACTAATTTCTTAGTACATCAAATTATCATGGTTTCTTTTTTACAGTAGTACAAGGAAAGACAGTTCCAAGAACTACTTTATACTCAACAGGGGGAAAAGGACCTCAGTTACAATTAATGAAAAAGGAAATAGCAGTCACGAATTACCAAACAAAATGTCAACCTGAAAGGTGTGCCAATATCATACAATTATAAGGGCTCATAGAATCTATTCATTAATATCTTCAGGACCTATCATTTTGTTGAGATTTCAACTTTTACATATTCTGACATTTAATACTATTTCGTTATAGCATAAATAATCTAGTTAAGTTTCTGAGTTCCAAGGTTAAAGAAAAGCCTAATTACCTTCCTTGGAAAAAGAATAAATTATGCAGGAAAAAGAATCAGACCACCTTGTACTTACAATATTACAAGCTAGAAGAAAATTTAGTATCATTTATATTGAGAAATAGGACTGTGATCCAAAAACTTTCATATAACCAAGATAGCATTTAATCATCAATTTCAAAGAAATTTGTTTGGAAATACATGAAGATTGATATAGAATACATCACTCAGTAGCACAACCGAAGAAATAGTAAAGGATTAATCAAACAACAAACAAACGAAAGAAAATACAGACCTCAAGACATAGGAAAATAAACTAAAGGAGTGATGAGCTCTAACACATCTGTTACCTAATGAGAAATCTAAACAGAAATGCACAGTGGCTGAGTACGCATAGTATGAATACTCACTATCAGTTCTGAAGCAGAAGTGTCATACTCAAGGAAACCCTGATAGTAGACTCTAACTAAAAGCAATTGAAATACATCAATAAATCCTAGGAGTTTTGGGGTGGGGACAGGAACAGGAAATGTGTCCTAAAGGGTTTATCCAGTGAAGAAGCAGGGCACTATGGGAAATATTTAAAAGGAAAATGTTTACAAAGTAGAGTGAAAGGAATAAAACATACAAATGATTAAATTTCTCAAGTATAAGACAGATTCTCAGATTAAGTTGATAAAAACAAAACCTATCAATGTATTTCTAAAAAAAAGGGTTTTCTTTTTGGCCACACCCACAGCATGCAGAAGTTCCCGAGCCAGAGATGAAACCTATATCACAGTGGCTACTCAAGCCAAAACAGTGACAACGCCAGATCCTTAACCCACTGAGCCACAGGAGTGCTCCGACAAAAACTTTTTAAAATAAAAGTAATAATTAAAAAAAACATGCACACATTTAAACAGAGCAGTGTGAGGGTGTGTACTAATTTCATTTAGTTACTATAGCCAGTTTTTCAAATACCATGCAGATTGTGCCCTCAGGGAAACCAACACCAATGGTGGTGCTCTAGCTTCTCTTAGGGCTGGATCCCAACCCTCTGAGCCCCTCATCTAAACTCAGAAATGCTAGTACCAGTACTCTCTTCTTTAGTATCCCAGATCTAGATATGGTAGTTGCATCCTGCAGTTTCTAGCTCTTTGATATTCAAGAGTTCTTTTTATGCCTTTTGGTTCTTTAATATCCATTTAACTTTTTTTTATATTAAGTCATCTCAAAAAGCCATGGGATTCTGAGATGGTGGTGGAGACAGTAGAATATGTTTGAGATCTTTTGAATTCCCACGAAAAAAGACATTGCAACACGATAACAAAGTCAAAAACAAACAATATTTGCAAATAAACAACAGGTTCTCCTTACAAGCCCCAGAAAATAAGCAGGTGGGACGAGCCATCAGTAGTCACAAGACCTGTGTCTTAGTGTCTATGCTGGGGAAATCAGTGTGAAGCAGTGGGGTAACAGATGGACCTGAGAACAGAAAAATCCCACGTAAACTAAAAGTTGTTCACCGGAAAGCATGGCAATTCGAGAAGAGCAGCTACACTTGGGAGAGGCTTAGCATATTTCAGTAATCAAAGATAGGTCTTAAAGTTTATTAGAATCCCCATAAAACAGAAAAAGCTCATAAGAAGTTAGAAAAGCTTTCTGAACCAAATCTTCTAAGTTATGCAAATGAAATCCATGTATAAATGAGCACTGGAAAACTATTGAAGTCAAATGCCATACAAGTCATTATTAGAAAGGATGACAATAAGAAACAGAATAACCCTGCAAGCAAAGGAAACACACTGGAAAGACATGCTCAACATGTATACAGACTGAAACATTTCAAAATGATCTCAGAGACTTAATGTTGTTTAGTAAAAAGATGGGAGATATGACAACAAAAATTAGAATTAGAGAAACTCAAATTAGCTGATACAGCTCAAAAAAGAAATAAAAGAAAAATATTTCTGAACTGAAGAATAAACTAGTAGAAAAAACACATCCCAGCCCATCACACACACACACAAACCAAACACAAGAAAAAATTCCTTACAAGAAATGGTAGATTAAAGGGAAGAAGTTTTTAAAACAAAATGAAATTAAAAGGTTTTGAGAGAAAAAGATAAATATGAAAGATATAAAAAGAAGATTCAACATTCAGGAGTCCATAAAAAATGAAAAAATCTAGGGAATAGAATAAATGTTAAAAATTTGCTGAAAAATACTGTGAAATACACATTAAAAGGGCATACTGTTAACCTGACAATATCAACCCAGAACAAGTAAGACCAAGAGATATTCTAGTACAATTACTGAACTTTAAAGGAAAAGAAAAAAAAATCTTTGGGAATCTAGGGAAAAAGAGTACATATTTCGTAAGGGCATCAAAAGTAAATTTTCATCAGAGTTTTTAACAGCAATGTTTTATGCCAGAAGGAATGGAGTAATATGTTTAAGATACTTAAATGGAGCAAAGTATAAGTTAGATAGTGTTTATGAATATTATAAATTTATCATTACTTGTGACCTTGAGAATGAGGATTCTCAGTGTGGAAAGAAAGATATAAAGTAAAAAAGACTGAGTGAAAATCCTGTGTTCCTGAATTACAAAAATCCTAGGAAAAAATCACTAACCAGTATCAAATAGCAAGCTTGTCTTCCAGACTGTTCTTTTGACGTACCATTTGCTTTTAAAGGAAATTATGGCTTCTTCAAGAGATGACTGATTCCAGGTCTACAGCGGAAAATGTATTAGAGTATCTTAAAATAGTATATAGCAGAGAAATAGTCAAATATGAAAGTCATGTCACGAGGATTCACAAATTGAGGCTCTAATTGACCATAGTTTGTACAAAAAATACAATAGATTGAAGCCAATCAAAAATGTTTAAACTTTTGAGTTTATAATAATGTCAAATACTATTTTTATAAGATTTCATTGGTCACTGTGGTAGGCCTGCAAAGATATACAGTTGTTATCGTTTTTACTATATGCACAAAAAGCGTCTTAGCAGATATTATTAAGTTAGGATAGTGAGATAGGGAGTTTACCCTCATTTATCCAGGTAGTATTCTTGTGAGGGAGACAGAAGGAAATTTGCAGACAAAATAACGTTGTCAAAGAGAGAAGATGGAGGAAGTGCCATGAATGAAGGATTGCATTTTTGCCTCTGCCTTTGAAGTGTGGCCCTGCTGAAACCTTGATTTTATATTTTTTTAGTTTTTTTGTTTTTGCCTTTTTTTTTTTTTTTTTTTTTTTTTTTTTTTTTTTTTTTTTTTTTTTTTTTTTTTTTTTTTTTTTTTTTTTTTTTTGCTTTTTAGGCTGCACCCATGGCATATGAAAGTTCCAAGTCTATGGGTCAAATCGGAGCTGCAGCTGCCACCCTGCACCACAGCCACAGCAAGGCTGGTTCCAAGCTGCGTTGGTGACCTACACTGCAGCTCATGGCAATGCCAGATCCATAACCCACCGAGTGAGGCCAGGAATCTAACTCGCATCCTCGTGGATAGTAGTCAGTTTTGCTACCACTGAGTCACAACGGGGAACTCCTGAAACCTTGATTTTGGCACCATGAGACTCATTTCAGACTTCTGGCCTCCAGCAGAATAAATATATGTTGTTTCAAAGCATCACATTTGTGGTAAGTTGTTACCATAGGAAACTAAGACATCACAAATCATTGTCTTAAAAAGATAAAATAAAAAATAAAGAGCATTCATATTGACTTTCCTAAATCAACCATATCACTTGGCAAAAATGGTAAATGGGTTGCATGTTCTTATAAAGTTATTCCAGCTAATCAAAACTTTAGGATACCACTATTTTGCAAACAACAATGAATTAATGAATCCAGACATGA
Source organism: Catagonus wagneri (assembly GCA_004024745.2). Taxonomy (NCBI): domain Eukaryota; kingdom Metazoa; phylum Chordata; class Mammalia; order Artiodactyla; family Tayassuidae; genus Catagonus; species Catagonus wagneri. The sequence goes on along the minus strand of PVHT021183693.1, from coordinate 2,129,170 downwards.
GCACAAATGGCTGCAAACATCAAAACTGAGTGAAAACAAGTTATAAGTGCCATCAGATGGAAATTATAGACTTACCAAAGGAATAAAAAGTTTTATCAAGCTTCTGTATCCTGAAAACAGTTTACAAGAAACCGAAAAAAAAAAAAAAATAGAACATGTTTAATTACACCATGAATACATAGTTAGCAAAATTCAGACTGTAAGAAATTGGGCAAGACAAACAGCTCAGTTCTTCAACAGATAAATAGTAAAGGAAAGAAGGGGATAAAGGAAACACCTGTATATAAAAAGACATATGACAATTCAAGTTAACAAAATGAGGAAGAGTAAACTGCAAAGTCTATGGGTTACCACTTAAGTGACTGAAAACCATGAAAGCTGAAAGGAAATGAGTATTATAAAAGTTACAATGCTAAAGCCCAGAGAGGCTTCTAGGATGGCTAGCCAAAATTTATGTTTCTTGGCCAGGGTGGTTCCAAAAGTATTATCTTAGAATGTTTGGGCTGCTATAACAAAATATCACAACTGGGTAGCTTATAAATGACGGAAGTTTATTTCTCACTGTATTGGAACCTGGAAGTCCATGATGACACCACTGGCATTGTTGGGTGAGGGCCTTCTTCCAAGTTACAGACTTCTTATATTCTCAGTAGGCAGAAAGGGCTAGGTTACACTCTGTTACCTCTTTTATAAAGCACTAATCCCTTTTGTGAAGCATCCATCCTCATGATTAAGCACCTCCCAAAGCCTCCACCTCCTAATACCATTACCTTTGGGGATTAGGATTTCAACATATGAATCTGGGGGTGGGGACCAAAAATTCAGACCATAGCATATGTTTAACCTTATAGTAATTCACCAAGCTACATTTTTTCTTTTATGTGTTTTTCTATAACTATTTTATTTTACAATAAAAAACAAATTAGAAATAAATAACAAGTATTAGACTAGTATACCATAAACAACTAAAAAACAGAACAAAATATAGGATATTACTGTTTTCAGACTTTGGAAAACCGGAAGCACAAGCCTGTGATCCTAAAGAGAAGGGAAACCACTTAAGTGAGTCCTAAAATCCTTCCACCTTTCTAACTGGAGGCACTTTGCAGAATGAAAAGTAGGAAGGGAGAGCATGGGCAGGTCTGGAATATATCTGCATTCAGACCAACCAGAGTGGAGAAACATTAATGAAATGTTGAGACATTCAATAGAGACCACAAAAGGGTGATACCATAAGGCTAAATTATGTCCTCATTAGGACTCTTCTAGCATCCTGTGAACAAGAAAACCTTAAATGCATGAAATAGCTGTGTCACAAGAAGCCGACATTCTTTAGAGGATTTTAAACTAAAAATCCAGACTCAACAACATGAAAATCATCATACTCAGAATTGAATCAACAATTACTAGACATGTGGAAAAAGTGACTGATAACTAGAATGTAATTAGTTAATAGAAACAAATAGGTGATTATATTAGTAGACACATAATTTAAAATAGTAATTACAAATATTTTAAGGAATTAGAGGAAAACGTGAAAATAAGAGGAATGAAAGATAAAAGAATTAAAATGAGCATTTAGAACTGAAGAATATATCCAAAGTGTAAAAACAAAACAGAAAACAGTAAGTAGGCTTAATGGAAGATTGCACACTGTAAAATAAAGGATCAGTAAACTTAAAGGCATAGTGCAAGAATTGTTCAAACTGAAGTACAGAGAGCAAAAGGGCTGAAAATAAATGAACACATTCACTCTGTGAGCTATAGGACAATATCAAGTGATCTAACTTAAATATATATAATGTTCCAAAGGAGGAGAGCAGAAATTTTTTTTTGATAAAATAATGGTCAAATACTTTTCAAATTTTGAGAAAATTATAGGAACTCCTGTTGTGGCTCAGCAGTTAACAAACCCAGCTAGCGTCCATGAGGAGGAGGGTTTGATAAAGGATCCAGCGTTGCTGTGAGCTGTGGTATAGGTTTCAGACACGGCTTGGATCTGATGTTGCTGTGGCTGTGGTGTAGCCTGGCAGCTGCAGCTCTGATTGGACCCCTAGCCTGGGAGCTTCCAAATGTCCTGGATGTAGCCCTAAAAAGAAAAAAAAAAAAAAGGAAAAAGAAAATTATAAACTCCCAACCCCATGAAACTCAAAGAGCCCCAAGTGGAACAAACGCAAGAAAATCATACCAAGGAACATAAAAACAAATTATTGAAAATCAGTGATAAAGAGAAAAGTTTTTAATGAACCAAAACAAAAGGGAGGGGGCAGTTTACATGCTTTAGAGTTAATGGAATAAGAATTAAAATTGACTTTAGAAACAATGTAAACTAGAGGGCAATGGAAAAAATACCTTAAAAGTATGGAAAGAAAAAGGAACTATTAATCAGATTTCATAGCTAATTAAAATATTCTTCAAAAATAAGGCAAAATAAAACTACTTTTAGACAAAGAAAATATATCCTTAACAGTCCAGCAATAAAAGCACTACAGTGATAAAGGAAGTTACCTTAGGCTAAGTAAAAATAATATCAGTCTCTAAAAAGACAAAAGACAGAAAAAAAATAATAACCAGGAAATTTTTATCTCCACAAATATTCTAACAATCCAATTAAAAGGTAGGTATTTTCAGACTGGATAAAAAACAAGGCCAAACTTTACGGTATCCTCAATAATCACTTTGACTATAAAAACAGTGATAGATCTTTAGTCATAAAAAAAAGCTAAAGTGGCTGTATTAATAGATGACAAACTATACTTCAGGTCAAACAATACTATTAAAGTAAAGAATGCCCTCTCATAATAATTAAAAGATCAATTCATCAAGAGAACATAAATATTTCTATATGCATATATCTAAAAACAACTTCAAAATGTAGGAAGCAAAAACTAAGACAACTGAAAGGAAAAATGAATTAACCCATAAATGTAGTTGAGGATGTCAACACAATTTAGTAATTGATAAAAAAAAAAAGTTGCAGAAAATTTCCCTAAGTTTATAGAAGGCATGAATAGCAATATCATCCTGATTGACCTGAAACTTTTGAAAACTACATCCAACAAAGAATACAGCTTATTTTTTTTCCTCTAGCAATAGGATACGGCTTCATTTATTCAGAATAAAGAAAAAGGAACCCAAGCAAGCCCCACAAACCTAAGACAAAAGCAGTCAAGGTAAATATAGATAAAATCCAAATATCCTCCACACAGCTTCATTTAAAGAATTATTTGCATAGGTCTGCATCCTTTTATCTGTCCTTGAAGCGAGTTTTTCGATCATTTCCTGGAGTAGTATAAGTTTTCTTCTATCAATAAGGTTGAATTCCTGAACAAAAACATAATCTGCTTGAATGATGTATTGAGATGTGCTTCCTCCTGAAGCCGGATCACAGGGTCAAAATACTGATTATAAAGGTGAGCTTAAACCCAGAAAAGGCGTTTGAGTATAGTTTTTGCCACAGACATGGAATTCTTCAGGAATGGACACCAATTTTTGATGGAAATAATGTCTCATCATCCAACTGGTTCTGAATCCACATCATGAGGTAATCAAGAGCAGAGCACTTAATAGGCTTCTTTATATTTGTTCCATCTGCCCAATGATATTCATATTTTGGTCCAGCTAATATCACTGTATAAATTTCTTCTGTGCAAAAATCTGTGATTGTTCCATAAAGCATGTTCTGATTGAAGAAATCTGTGTTCACTGCAACCTATTCATGTAGCTCTTCCCCCTCAGGAAGCATGACAGCCATTGACAGGTTTCCACTGTCAAGTGTGGTCTCTTCATGCTTAAAGAGTTCATATTGGTGAAAATCCTCTGGAATGTTCTTTTTTGGTTTAAATGTTTTAGAGGAGCAACTACCAAACAAGAAAGTCTTGTCAGCTGCGGTGTGGGCTTCAGGCCCAGCGGACGAAAGGTCTCTGGGCAAAGGCGGTGGCAGCAGCAGCCAGGCAAGGAGAGAAAGGAGGAGAGGATGAAGAGGAGGCGGGGAGCACCGGCTGTTCAGCTGCGGCAACTCCAACATTTTTTTTGTTGTTGTTTAACATTGTTTTTAATTTTTTAAAGACTCAAATATTAGTCATAGTTGTTTTCATTTATATTCTGATCATGACTTTAATTATTTGAAGATTCATTTATCTTTCATTTGTTTTTTAGTAAAGTATAATTGATTTACAATGGTTGTTCCAATTTCTGACTCAGTGTCACTGCTATGTACATTCTTTTTTTTTAGATTCTTTTCAATCGTGGTATATCCCAGCAGACTGGATATAGTTCCGTGCTATACAATAGGACCTTGTTGTCTATCCATTCTAAGTGTAATAAACCCCAAACCCCTCTAGTCTATCCCATTCATCCCCCTATCCCCTGGCAACCACAAGTCTGTTCCCTGTGCCTCTGTCTGTCTCTGTTCTGTAGATAGGTTCATCTGTGCCATATTTTAGATTCTACATATAAGTGATATCATATGGTATTTGTCCTTCTTTTTCTGACTTAGTTCACTTTGTATAATAATCTCTAATTGCATCCATGTTGTTGCAAATAGCATAGTTCAATTCTTTTTTTTGTCTGAGTAGTATTCCATTATATATATGTACCACTTCTTAATCCATTCTTCTGTCAATGGACATTTAGGTTGGTTCCATGTCTTCGCTATTGTTTATAGTGCTGCTATGGACATAGGAATGCAGTTATCTTTTTAAATTACAGTTTTTGTCCAGATATATGCCTAGAAGTGGGCTAGATCATATGGTAATTCTATTTTCAGTTTTCTGAGGAATCTCCATACTGTTTTCCACAGTAGGTGTACCAACTTCTTTTCTCACCAACAGTTTAGGAGGGTTCCCTTTCTCCACAGCCTCTGCAGCATTTGTTATTTGTAGACTTATTAATGATGACCGTTCTAACTGGTGTGAGGTGATACCTCATCGTAGTTTTGATTTGCATTTCTCTAACAATTAGTAATGCTGAGCATTTTATTCATGTTCCTACTGGCCATCCGTTTGTCTTTGGAGAAACGTCTGTTTAGGTTCTCTGCCCATTTTTCAATTGGGTTATTTGTTTTTTGGTTGTTGATTTGTTTGTATATTTTGTAAATTAAGACCTTGTTGGTTGCATCATTTGCAAATATTTCTTCTGTTCTGTAGGTTTTTTCCTTTGCTGTGCAAAAGCTCGTAAATTTGATTAGGTCCCATTTGTTTTTCTTTCTATTGCCTTGGGAGACTGACCTAAGAAAACATTTGCACGGTTTATGTCAGAGAATGTTTTGCCTTTGTTCTCTTCTAGGAGTTTTATGGTGTTGTGTCTTACGTTTAAGTCTTTGAGCTATTTTGAGTTTATTTTTTGTGCATGGTGTGAGGGTGTGTTCTAATTTCATTTATTTACATGCAGTTCAATTTCGCCAGCACCAGTTGCTGAAGAGACTGTCCTTTTCCCATTTATTTTTGCCTCCTTTGTTGTAGATTAATTGACCATAGTTGTCGGGTTTATTTCTGGACTTTCCATTCTATTCCACTGATCCATATGTCTGTTTTATGCCAAACTACACTGTTTTGATTACTGTAGCTTTGTAGTATTGTTTGAAGTCTGGGAGATTTATGCCTCCTGCTTTGTTCTTTTTCCTGAGGATTGCTTTTGCAATTCTGAATCTTTTATGGTTCCATATACATTTTTGGATTATTCTGGTTCTGTGAAAAACGTCATGGGTAATTTGATAGGGATCACCTTAAATCTGTACATTGCTTTCGGTAGTATATATATTTTAACAATATTAATTCTTCTAATCCAAGAGCATGTAATATCTTTCCATTTTTTTGAATCCTCTTTAATTTCCTTTATTAATGTTTTGTAGTTCTCAGTGTATGTCTTTCACCTCTATAGTCAGGTTTATTCCTAGGTATTTTAAAAGCTATTATTTTTTTTATATTCCCTTTAATCGGAAATAAAATTTTTGATGTTTCATTGTTAGTATACAGAAATGCAACCAATTTCTGAATGTTAAGCTTGTATCCTGCTGCTACTTTGCTGAATTTATCAGATCTAGGAGTTTTTGTATGGAGTCCTTAGGGTTTTCTGTATATATATCATGTCATCTGCATGTAGTGACAAGTTTACCTCTTCCCTTCCATTTGGATCCTTTTTATTTCTTTCTCTTGTCTAACCTTTGTAGCCAGGACTTCTAATACTATGTTGAATAAAAGTGGTGAAAGTGGGCATCCTTGAGAATACAGCTTGTTTTGAATGCACAGGAAGTATTCATCAAGATAGATCATATGTTTAGCCATAAAAGAAGTTCCAGTAAATGTAAAAATAATCAAATTCATACAGCATGTATTCTGTGACCACAATGAAATTAATTTAGAAAATAATAACAACATTATCTGTAAATGAATGCTTAAGTATTTGAGAATTAAACTACACAGTTCTATATAACCCATGGTTTGGTGAATAACAACACTGAACTAAATGAAATGGAATTATATTTAAATTATAATGACAATAACACTTCTAAACTTGTAGGGTGTAACTAAAGTAATTCTTGGAGTTCCTGTTGTGGCACAGTGGAAACGAATCTGATGAGTATCCATGAGGATGCTGGTTTGATCCCTACACTTGCTCAGTGGGTCGGGGATCCTGCATTGCTCTGAGCTGTTGTGTAGGTCGCAGAAGCAGCTTGGATCTAGAATTGCTGTAGCTATGGCTAGGCCAGCAACTGTAGCTCCAATTCAAGCCCTAGCCTGGGAACGTCCATATGTCACAAGTATGGCCCACATGCAAAAAAATAAAGTAATTCTTACAGGGAAATTTATAGTATTAGAAAAGAAGAAATGTTTAAAAATCAGTGATCTGGAGTTCCCATTGTGGCACAGTAGAAACGAATCCAACTACTATCCATAAGGATGCAGATTCAATCCCTGGCCTTGATCAGTGGGTTAGGGATCCAGTGTTGCAATGAGCTGTGGGTTAGGTCACAGATGTGGCTCAGATCCCACATTTGCTGTGGCTGTGGTACAGGCCCACAGCTGTAGCTCTGATTTAACCCCTAGCCTGGGAACTTCCATATGTCACAGGTGAGGCCCTAAAAAGCAAAATAAAAATAAAAAACTAAAAATTAAAAAAATAGGGAGTTCCTGTCATGGCGCAGCAGAAACGAATCTGACTAGGAACCATGAGGATGTAGGTTCGATCCCTGGCCTCGCTTAGTGGGTTGGGGATCCAGCATTGCCCTGAGCTTTGGTGTAGGTCACAGACGTGGCTTGGATACCGTGTTGCTGTAGCTGTGGCGTAGGCTGGCAGCTGTAACTCTGATTCAACCCCTAGCCTAGGAACCTCCATGTGCCATGGGTGCGGCCCTAAAAAGCAAAAAAAAAAATATTAAAAAAATAAAAATCACTGATCTAAGCTTATATTTTAAAAAGTTAAAAAAAATTAAACCCAAAAGTAGAAAGAATGAAATAAGGAATAGGATAATGAATAAAAATAAATGATATGATAATCAATTGAATCAAGAGCTAGTTCTTTGAAAAGATCAAATTGATGAACTTCTTGCTAGACTGATCACACACACACACACACACCCAAAATGAAAGAAGACAAAAATTGCCAAGAAAACAAATTGAAGAGGAGAAAACTCTGTGGAGCTCACGTGCATTAAAAGAATAGTAAGACCTGTTTTGTTGAAAACTGTGACTACCTAGATACAACTGAAAATTCCTGAAAGACTAAATTAACAAAACTGGCATGAGGGTGAAAAAAAAAAAAAAAACATGAATAGCTCTCCTATTTGAAGAAATGAAATTAATTATTTAAAAATTTCCCACAAAGGAAAAACAAGCCCCACATTTTTGGACTGGTAGATTCAAACAAGCATTAAAGGGAAAGCATTGCTAATCTTAAACAGTCCTTCCAAAAATAGTGGTAATGAAACACTTGCAACTCATTTTATGATGCCAGCGTTATCTTAATACCCTAAAACCAGACAGAGGTTATAAGTAAACAGAATTACAAACTCAGAACATAGATGCAAAAATTCTTATCATAATAAGTCAAATCCAGCAATATATAAAGAACATTTTATTACCAAGTGATATTTATTCTAGAAATGCAGTATTGATTTAATTTTTACAAGCCACAGATACTTAACTTGAAATGGGTCATAGATCTAAACATAAACACTGAAACTGAAACATCGTAAAACTTCTGGAAGAAAACGTAGAAGAAAATCTTTACAGAACTGGAGTGGAAAACATTTTTTGGGACAAAACACCAAAATTCTCATCATGAGGAGTTCATGGTTTAAAAATCTGACTGCCGTAGCTTGAATAGCTGTAGAGGTGAGGATTTTATTCCTGGCCTGAAGGATCCAGCACTGCCACAGCTGTAGCATGGGATTCAACTCCTGGTCTGGAACATGGTACATTTAAAAAAAAGTTCCCATTGTGAAATAAAAAAGTGATAATTTTTTTTTATCAAAATAAAGACAACATTCTTTTTAAAAAGTGCTCTTATTGTAAATTTTATAGTTTAATAAATTATTTAATAAAATATATAAAATATATTTTATGAGGTAAGAAATTAAAGTGATTGGGAAACTGGTTACAAAGGTTATTGATAGAGTGAGCATGTGGGTTCTGAGATGTAACTGTTTTGACATAAATTGAGGCACCAATGAGAAGCGAGCATCCTGACTCTAATGACATCCCAAAGTAATGCTCAATGCCAGGAAATCTTGGCATCTTTTAAAACTCTATTTGGCAGAGGAAGACCACACTTCATCCCAAGGCAGAGTGTGAGAGCAGCTGTATGTTTTAAGAGTAGTTTGAAATCCACCAATACACTTTAAAAAAAAGATGATTTATTTGTCCTTCTGACTTTCCTTTTTTTCTTTTCCAGTTTTTTCTTAACTACTAGCTGTTGGTTTACAGTGTTCACCCAATTTACCCTTACTTAATTGTTTTTCCTGCTTTGATGTTTTTTTCTTGCTTAAAGTACCTGCAGGAGTGCAGGAAGATCTCATGGTGATAACTACCCCTCTTTTTTCCTTCTGTGCTTCACCCTCAGGACTGCTTTATTATCCATTTTCTAGGTGTAAATCTGTATTACAGTGTGTTTTGTTTTGACAGTTATAGTCTTGGTTCCTTTGGGAGTGGTTTTAATAAATGAGTTATTAGTATTTTTAGATTTTGCAGCAGTATCTTTATTTTATTTTTGTAATTTTATTGATATTATTGACATATACCACTGGATACATTTAAGGTGTACAGCATAATGATCTGACTTAGATATGGATACATTTAAGGTGTACAGCATAATGATCTGACTTACATACTTATAAAATGATTATCACAATAAGTTTAGTTCCATCATCTCATATAGATACAAAAAGAAGAAGAAAATTTTTGTGTGTGTGGGTATGATGAGAATTCTTAGGATTTACTCTCTCAGCAACTTTCTAATGTGCCATATAGCAGTGTTAACTGTAGTCATCATGTTGTATGTTACATCCCTAGTACTTATTTATCTTATAATTGGAAGTTTGTAAATTTGACCACTGTTATCCAGTTCGTGCCATACCCCCCACCATCTCTGGTAACCACAAACATGATCTCTTTTACTATGAATTTGATTTTGATTTTGGTTCCACATACAAGTGAGGTAATACAGTGCTTGTCTTTCTCTTTGTTTGACCAATTTCACTTAGCATAATGCCCTTAAAGCCTATCTACGTTGTCACAAATGTCAGGATTTCCTTCTTTTTTATGGCTGAATGATATTCCATCATATATATGATGACATGATATACATATATGTGTATATATCATAACTTCTTTATCTGTATATCTTTGGCAGACACTTTGGTTGTTTTCATTTCTTAACTGTTGTAAATAATGTTTCTATGAACATTAGGGTGCGTATGTCTTTTAGAATTAGTGTTTTCATTTCCTTTGAATATATTTCCGAAAGTGGAATTGGTAGATCATTTGGTAGTTTTTATTTTTTTGAGGAACCTCTATACTGTTTTCTCTGGTGGCTGTACCACTTTACAATCCCTCCAACAGTGCCAGGGGTTCCTTTTACTCTACATCTTCGCCAGTGGTTTTAATCTCCTGGCTTTTTGATTGTAGCCATTTTAGCTGGCTTGAGGTGGTATTTTGATTTGCATTTCCATGATGATTAGTGATGCTGAGCATTTTTTCATATACCTGTTGTCCGTTTGTATATCTTCTTTGGAATAATGTCTATTCAGGTCTTTTGCACATTTTAAATTAGATTATTACTATTTTTTTTCCTGTTGAGTTGTATTAGTTCTTTATATTTTTTTGATATTAGCCGTTTATCAGATATACAGTTCACAAATACTTTGTTCCATTCCATAGGCTGTCCTTTCACTTTGTTGCTCATTTATTTTGCTATGCAAAAGCTTTTTAGTGATGTAACCCTGCTTGTTTATCTTTGATTTTGTTGCTTCTACTTTAGATGTCATATCCAAAAAATTATTGCCAAGATCTATGTCAAGGAAATGTTTTCTTGCGTTTTTTTCTAGAAGTTTTGTGTTTTTTTGTCTCATATTGAAGTTTTTAATCCATTTTGAGTTAATTTTTGTGAGAGGTCTAATTTCATTCTTTTACATGTGAATATCCAATTTTCCCAGCACCATTTATTGAAGGGACTGTTTTCTCCACTGAGTATTCTTGGTTCCCTTGTCAATTATTTGTTGACCATATATGCATGGATTTTTTTTATGGGCTCTTGATTCTGTTTCATTGCTCAATGTGTCTGTTTTTATCCCATCATTATACTGTTTTAATTACATTAGCTTTGTAATATAGCTTGGTTTCAGGAAGTGATGCCACCTACTTTGTTTTTATTTTCCCAAGATAAATTCTGCTTTTTAGAACACCATTAAGAAAATGAAGAGATGCAAACTTTTACATTTAGAATGTATAAGTAATGAGATCCTACTGTACAGCACAGTGAGTCATATCCAGTCTCTTGGGATAGAACATGATGGAAGATTATATGAGAAAAAGAATGTATATATATATATATATATATATATATATATATATATATATATGTATGACTGGGTCACTTTGCTATATAACAGAAACTGGCACAACATTGTAAATCAACTATATTTTAATAAAAAAAATAAAATGAAAAGGTAAGCCATGGCTTGTGAGAAAATTTTATATCTATCAAATTATATATAATATATGTGTATATACAGTTATACATGTATAACATACATAATATATATTTGTTTTATAATTATGTTTTCTTTTTTTTTTTTTGTCTTTTTGCCTTTTATGTAGAGCCGCACCTGCGGCATATGGAGGTTCCCAGGCTAGGGGTCTAATAGCAGCTGTAGCCGCCGGCCTTTGCCACAGCCACAGCAACGCGGGATCCGAGCCGTGTCTGCAACCTACACCACAGCTCACGGCAACGCCGGATCCTTAACCCACTGAGCAAGGCCAGGGACCAAACCCACAACCTCATGGTTCTTAGTCGGATTCGTTAACCACTGAGCCACGACGGGAACTCCTAATTATGTTTTCTATAACACTGTATGTATAGACTTAACATATAAAAATATAAGTAGTCATAAACACATGAAAGAATCGTCACTGTCAATAGCTGTCAGAAAAATAACAAACTGAAATGTAAATGAGTTACTACTACACACCCTTTCACATGGCTAAGATTAAAATAACTAGAAATAAGAGTTGGCAAGGCTGTGAAACAATGGAAACTCATATATTGCTGGTAGGATTGTGAAATAGCACAACACTTTGGAAAACCATTTAGCAGTTTCAACATCTTGTCATAGAACACATTTGCACAAATAAGTCAATGTCAAGAAATAGCCTAAAAATTTATCTTATTTCAAAAATAAAGAGAAAATTTTATGCAAGTTCCCATTGTGGTGCAGCAGAAATGAACCAGACTAGTTACCATGAGGATGCAGGTTTGATCCCTGGCATCTTTTAATGGGTTAAGTATCTGACGTTGCTGTGAGCTGTGGTGTAGGTTATAGACTTGGCTTAGATCTTGGGTTACTGTGGCTGTGGCATAGGCCAGCAGCTGTAGCTCTGATTTGAACCCTAGCCTGGGAACTTCCATATGCTGCAGGTGTGGCCCAAAAAAGTAGGAAAAAATAGAGAAATTTATGTGGAAATTTATCCCAGTTACAGTCAGTGCTAGAAGACGATGCAACATTATTTACATTTGCCCCAGGAAAAGGTAGAATATCCTAAGAATTTAACACAAAACCAAATTATTGCACATGTTTAGAGCCAACAGCAGGATTTTCAAGCCTATAAAAATCAGACGTTAAATTACATTAATTTAAAAAAGAAAACCTTTGAAATTATTAGGAAGAAAATAAGCTTAAATCTAAATAAAAAACAAAATCTTATAACAGACAAAAAATTAAAAGAAAACAAAACAATCTGACAAAACTAAGAACAAACATATCCATCAGATCAAAAATTTTAATGGAATAAGCTCACCTAGTGAAAGAAGAAACTCTTAGAGCAAATCATAAAGCAAAACCTAAGTATACACTATAGATAAAAGAGATTCATCTGAAATCAGTCTAATCCGGAATGTTTGAAAATCAATAGTTGGGCACAGACATACTTTCAAATGCCAACCGAATGAAAATAGGGGGGTATTTGTATGTGTCAGTTTGTTTTGCAAAAATGTTAGATGCTTATCAATCCCATTTCGCCTTCCACATAGAAAGATTACCATTCCTGGCCCAAACTGCGGTATAAATATAGCCTTGTGACTGGATCCTGGACAAAGTAATGTGGTAGATGGGAAACATCCACTTTTGGGCTTGAAAATAAAATATTTCATGCAGTAGTTCCTGTCGTGGCTCAGTAGAAATGGATCTGACTTGTAACCATGAGGTTGTGTGTTCAAGCCCTGGCCTCTCTCAGTGGGTTAAGGATCCAGCATTGCCCTGAGATGTGGTGTAGGCCACGGATGCGGCTCGGATCCTGCATTGCTGTGGTTGTGATGTAAGCCGGCGGCTACAGCTCTGATTGGATCCCTAGCCTGGGAACCTCCATATGCCACATGTGCAGCCCTAAAAAGCAAAATAATAATAATAATAATAAAATATTTCATACAATCTTCTCACTTTTTTTCTTGGCCAGCTATAAAAGCAAAAGATCTGGCATAAAAATCAAATGGGCCATAGAAGATGGTTTGAACTAATTTTCTCTTTTCTAAATATATACATTGAGAAATGATAGGTTATATTTTTTCCTCCAGAAAACATGGCCCTCCTCACCAGAACGTAGCACCTTTAGGGATTATTTCTTAGTTTGGGGGCCTTAAGCTGCTGAAATCCCAACTATCAGATATCCATAAGCTTCAAGGGAAAGGTAATGTTGAAATACTGCTGGGCAGGGCAATATAAAGATCATTTTCATTCACCTACTTTCTACCATGTAAAGGTTCTGAATTATCAGTTAGCCTTGTCTGATTATTAATATTTTCAGGTCAGCTCAACCATTTGATGAGATGATCTCATTTCTAGCATACAAGGGTACTAACTCGACATAGGGTTATGACTTTTGGTTCTTTTAGCAGCTTATTTCTGCCTCTTCATGATCTTTTAACTAAAACTTGGTTGCTAACTTCTGCTTATCATATAAGCAGAATGTATCTTATCTGAATATATCTTTCTGTTACTATATCCTTGAGCTGCTTTTCAAATCACTCCTTTAACCAAATGCCATGATTTTCCTTCTCACAAACAGAGTATTATGTTTTTTCTTTTGAAGTTCTAAAGAATTTCTGGCTATGGTATTTATAGGGTTTTTTTTTTTTCATATTATATCATGGTTGTAAGTAGTGATAAAGTGTTGAATTATATAAATGTATTAAAAAGTTTCTTGAGCAGTAAAAGGACACCATATTTTAGATTTCAGAGTCTTAATTGAACTTCTCTAAAATCTTGCCCTTAACCAAATCACTGTTGACAAAATGATGGATGATACACTCCTTTAAAAGTTTCCTTATGGTATTATTTAAAATTCCCCTTGATACTTCCCATCCTTCATCTATCTTGAGTGTCTGTCCTTCCTTGACCCAAATCAAATATTGCTGTGGGAATTTGGGCAACATAAATGACATCTCCTGTCTTTTAGACCCTTTTTAAAAGTACATCATTAGATGTTAAACCATCCTCTGTTAACACTTATAAAACTGGTTCCTTTTTTCCAATTCTACTTGCCAATGTTGTTCCACATCTAGAATCACCTGTTGTTCTCTTAAAGTGAAAAAAAATAAAAGGTGCTTTATTGCGGAGAGCATAAACATTTTTTTTTTCATTCCAAGATTGTACTACTTGATTCGATTTACCATCTTATTCCTCCTTAACTGCTTCTGAAAGATAGGAGACACAGCCCCTTAGCTAATAGTTCCTAGAAAATAGTAAATCTTTCCAAACAAGTGCTGTGCCTTGTTAACCCTAGAGGGTTTATTAAAACAGTGGCTGCCTCACTTTTCTAAGACAGCCATAACAAATACAACAAACGAGCTCTTTTAAAAAGATAACCAAAAAATCTATTGTCTCATAGGTCTAGAGGCCAGAAGTCCAAGATCAAGGTATCTGTAGGGCTCTGCTCCCTCTGAAACATACAGGGGGAATTTTCCCTTGCCTCTTCCTAGCTTCTGGTAGTTTGCAGCAATTTCTGGTATACGTTGGCTGGTAGATGCAATAATCCAGTTCTCTGCCTTCACATGGTGTTATGCTGGAAGCATTCCTCCCTTTAAAACTCAGACTTGTAGATCAGAAAGTAAGGTAACAGGTATAGGAAGCAAAATTTTTGCTAGTAGTTCACTGGGAGTAATAGTGATGCCACTCCCATATTGTTTCAATAGCCAGGATTCACAGGTCCAGGGGTAATGGGTAGAAATGGGAATGAATCCTACTGATCTTTAATGTAACTGTTTCCATATTCTAAAATTGACCAATAGCGTTTTAGTGATTAATTAAAATTAACTCTTAAAAGAACTTTTAGCAATGTTTATAGTCACTACTATAAACACGTAATTATACATTGCTTATATTGTAAATTTTAAAGGAGAATCGTGTTACAGTTTATTTGTGGCTTATCTGAGTTCTTTACAATACTCTTCTCTCTCCATCTGGCAGTGGTTACTCTTTAATCTTACCATCTCACATACTTCATTTATCTTAATCAAAGATAGAAGAAAAAAAGAGATAAACTCAGTGACTTAAAAGCTCAAGAAAAGAAATAAACTAATACCACCAGAGAAACAAATTTTTTAAAAAAAAGAGATGTTTTAGTCTTAATATTTTTGAGTTTAAAATACTTTGTGACGAATTTATCATAGTGAGGTTATCATCATTGCCATCTACCGGAGTTCTTGAGTACTAGATATGACATTTACTAATAGGAAAGTATGTGGACAATAGTCCATGACTTATTCACAATTTATTTTATGTATAATTTTATTATTTATGAAAAAATTTTCATACACTATTTCACTTAAAAGACCTTAGAAATAGGTTTAGAACTTTTTTCAGATAAGAAAACTAAGGTTCCAGGCATCTAAACGATTTATGTTCAGTTATATAAATAGTTTAATGGCAAATATCAAACTCAAAATCTTTTTTTTTCCTACTACAGCTCAGTTTTCCAACAACAGTATAAACCAAATATTCTCTAGTGAGAATATTATAATAGATTAGTTGATACATTAAAATTCTTTTAACCTATAAAAAATAATGCTAGGTGTATGAACATAATGGTATAAAAATTTGTTTTATTTATCATTTACTTGTTATTTTGAAAATACTTCTGGGAGTTCTCTTTTGGCTTGGTGAGTTAAGGCTCCAGCATTGTCACTGCTGTGGTGTGGATTTGATCCCTGGCTCAGGAACTTCCACATGCCATGGGGGTGGCCAACAACAACAAAAACTTCTGGATTGTTTGAATATAAAAATATGTGATAAACCGATTTTAAGAAAAAGGACAGTTACATCTGAAAATTATTTCTTAGTCATGAGTTTTTTTTTTAACTATAGTCTAAAAAGGCCTTGTGAATCATATAATTTTCACAGTTACTTCTTGTGTTCATCCCTAGGAATATTAAAGAGTTGTGGGGGCAATGTTTCCTTTTGTATATATTTTCTGTAGTAAAGGATTACAAGTCATCAGTTGCCAGTATAGTTGAGAAGGTCCCATTGCAGATTCAGTCCTTCACCTCATTTAGGTATCTGGTCAGAGAAATTTTTCCTGATTGCTCTAAAATGCCACCCTTCTCCACTACTTAATTCTTTTTGACTCTCTGGTTTTCTTTAAGGGAAGTGTTTATTTTTTGTTTCCATATTAAGTATATGTCCCTCCTGTAAGAAGAGGAAGTTTGTATTTTTCATGGCTTTACCTGCCATGCTTAGACGAAATAAGTGTTTTGGAATGAATGTATAAATGTATTTATTTAAATATTCACAGTTTTTAAATTAAGGCAAAATAGTTTAATTTAAAAATGTGTAATGCAGGAGTTCCCATTGTGGCTCAGCAGGTCAAGAACCTGACGTTTTTTTCCATGAGGATATGGGTTCCATCCCTGGCCTTGCTCAGTGGGTTAAGGATCTCGCATTGCTGCAAGCTATGGTGTAGATCGCAAATGTGGCTTGGATCCACAGCTCCAGTTCCACCCCTAGCCCACATGTCACAGATGTGGCCGTAAAAAGGAAAAAAAAAAAAAAAGGGTAATTCCAGCTTAAAAAAGTTATATTGCTTTGGAAAAACCTCAGTCAGTTAAAATTTATACAGTTTGTTTCTATGAAGAGACAATATGCTGAGTGAAACAAGCATTAATGAGCACACCTGGTGGCTGGTGCAGGCATTGTAAAAATAAGAACTAAGAAAACATAATTTGCCTCCAAGTACAGTGGTGCTTCTCAGTCTTGGCCACACATTAGAATCACCTGGGGAGATTATAGAAGGCTAATGATGAAGCCAAACCTCAGAACAAGTAATTCAGAAAATTTGAGGGTTTTATGTAGGGCTCTATTAACATGTTTTAAAATGTTCCCGTTGATTACAATGGACAATCAAGAATGAGAACCACTGATTTATGAAGTGTTCTTACAGAGCTCTTCCTATGCTTAAAATAGTATAGGAAATAATGCTCCTGGGTTGGAAAAATTAATGTTATAAAAATGGCCATACTATTCAAAGCAATCTACAGATTCAATGCAATCCCTATCAAATTATCCATGACATTTTTCACAAAACTAGAACACACCAAAAATTTATATGGAACCACAAAAGACCCAGAATTGCCAAGACAATCCTGAGGAACAAAAACCAAGCAGGAGGTGTAACTTTCCTAGACTTCTGGCAATATTACAAAGCCACAGTAATCAAGACAGTGTGGTACTAGTACTAAAACAGACATACAGAACAATGGAACAGAATAGAGAACCCAGAAATAAACCCAGACACCTATGGTCAATTAATCTCCAACAAAGGAGGCAAGAATATAAAATGGGAAAAAAAACAGTCTTTTCATCAAGTGTTGCTGGGAAACCTGGACAGCTGCATGCAAGTCAATGAAACTAGAACACACCCTCACACCATACACAAAAATAAACTCAAAATGGCTTAAAGACTTAAATGTAAGACAAGAGACCATCGAACTCCTGGAAGAGAACATAGGCAAAACATTCTCTGACATCAACCTTACAAATCGTTTCTCAGGTCAGTCTCCCAAAGCAATACTAATAAAAGCAAAAATAAACCAATGGGACCTAATCAAACTGACAAGCTTTTGCACAGCAAAGGAAACCAAAAAGAAAACAAAAAGACAACAGAATGGGAGAAAATAATTTCAAATGTTGCAACTGATAAGGGCTTAATCTCTAAAATAAACAAACAACTTATACAACTCAACAGCACAGAAGCCAACAACCCAATGGAAAAATGGGCAAAAAACCTGAATAGACATTTCTCCAAAGGAGATATACAGAAGGCCAACAAGCACATGAAAAAATGCTCAACATCTCTGATTATTAGAGAAATCCAAATCAAAACTACTATGAGGTACAACCTCACACCGGTCAGAATGGCCATAATTAACAAGTCAACAAAGAACAAATACTGGAGAGGGTGTGGAGGAAATGGAACCCTCCTACACTGTTGGTGGGAATGTAAGTTTGTACAACCACTGTGGAAAACAGTATGGAGATATCTTAGAAAACTATACATAGAACTACCACATGACCCAGCAATCCCACTCTTGGGCATATATCCAGAAATAGCTTTCCTTGAAAAAGACACATGCACTGGCATGTTCATTGCAGCACCATTCACAATACCCAACACATGGAAACAACCCAAATGTCTATCGACCGATGATTGGATTAGGAAGATGTATTATACACACACACACACACACACACACACACACACACACATATATACACACACAATGGAATACTACTCAACCATGGAAAGGAACAAAATAATGCCATTTGCAGCACCATGGATGGAACTAGAGACTCATACTGAGTGAAGTAAGTCAGAAAAAGAAAGACAAACACCATATGATATCACTTATATCTGGAATCTAATATATAGCATAAATGAACCTTTCCACAGAAAAGAAAATCATGGACTTGGAGAACAGACTCATGGTTGCCAAGGGGGAGGAGAAGGCAGAGGGATGGATTGGGAACTTGGGGTTAATAGATGCAGACTATTGTCTTTGAAATGGATAAGCAATGAGATCCTGCTGTGTAGCACTGGGAACTATATCTAGTCACTTATGATGGAGCATGGTAATGTGAGACAAAGAATGTATATATCTATCTGTAACTGGGTCACCTTGCTGTACAGTAGAAAATTGACAGAACGCTGTAAACCAGCTATAATAAAAAAAATCATTGTATATATATTATATATATAAACAGTAGTATAGGAAATGCTCAAATACCTGTTACATGAATTAATAAATGAGTGAATGATTGAATAGGTGAATGTAAAGGGTATTGTTAAAACTGAACTCTTGAAAACCATTCAAAGGACTTGGCCTATCTACCGAATGTGTTGCCAGATTTAACAAATAAAAATACAGGATTTGCATTTAAATCTGAAACTTA
Source organism: Catagonus wagneri (assembly GCA_004024745.2). NCBI lineage: Eukaryota > Metazoa > Chordata > Mammalia > Artiodactyla > Tayassuidae > Catagonus > Catagonus wagneri. Next base: position 2,110,017 of record PVHT021183693.1, on the reverse strand, counting down.
GATGAACAAGGAACTTTTTTCAGTAATCCATGTCTGAAATATTGTAGGGCACATACTACCAGTAAAAAAAATGTATTTACTGTTTGTCAGAAATTGAAATTTAACTGGCATTCTGTATTTTATGTCTCAACCCAATCTACTGATGAAGGAACAGTTAAGGTTTATCTTGTAAAAATCAGTGTGTTATTAAAATATTAAAAAAAATTCTCTGTTGGGAGATCCCGTCATGGTGCAATGGAAATGAGCCCAACTAGGAACCATGAGGTTGTGGGTTCGATCCCTGGCCTTGCTCAGTGGGTTAAGGATCCGGCATTGCCGTGAGCTGTGGTGTAGGTTGCAGACGCGGCTCGGATCCTGCGTTGCTGTGGCTGTGGCACAGGCAGGCAGCTTGTAGCTCTGATTAGACTCCTAGCCTGGGAAACTTCACATACCACAGGTGCGACCCTAAAATTAAAAAAAAAAAAAAATCACTGTTAAAGTGGTAATTTAATCTCTTCTTTCTTCAGCTATAAAAAACTATCATAAAACAGTCTATTATCCTTGGGAATAAAATTAATTTTGCATTTTTAAGCTATTAATAGAGTACTCATAAAAATGAGGTGAGTTCTTGTGCATTATAGATTTTCCAAACAAACTTTAAATTCTTCAGTATCTATTTTCAAAGTATAAAATCTTGTACCATAGAGTAAGAAGAACAAAATTCAGACTCTTTTTAAGACATATGAAGTACGTTCTCAGCATGATCGCTGAATCAGGGGCTGTACTAAAGTGCTGTGTCCTGAATTCTCCACATGTCCCTAGGAAGTGTAAGAAGCACAGGAATCCCTCAAGAACTTCATTTCTCCCTAGCTATTTTCTGTTTATTATACTGACCAGATAAAACTAAGATTAAATGGTTAAAATGAGTAATACTTGACTTTAAGCCTGGGAAAAGAAAATGATTGAGACAAATTAGCTTAATAATTGGACACAAGTATCAAAGAAACTGCCTTTTTCTTTTTTTAAGTATTTTATTAGTGTATAGTTGATTTATAATGTTCCTTCAATTTCTTCTGTACAGCAAAGTAACCCAGCCACCCATTTTTTTCCATTTTCCATCAGGTTCTTACCCAAGAGACTGGATATGGTTCCCTGTGCTGTATAGCAGGACCACATCACCCATCTATTCTAAATGTAAGTCTGTATCTACCAACCCCAAACTCACCATCAGTCCCCCTCTCTCCCCTCTCCCCCGTGACAAACACATCTGCCCTCCATGTCCATGATCTGTTTCTGTTTTGTAGATAAATCATTTGTGCCATATTTTAGACTCCACATATAAGTGGTATCATGTGGTGTTTGTCTTTCTCTGATTTACTTGGTATGAGTGTCTCTAGTTCCATCCATGTTGCTGCAAGTGGCAATATTTTGTCCTTTTTAACGGCTGAATATTATTCCATTGTATATATGTAGCACATCTTCCTAATCCATTCATCTGTCAATGGGCATTTAGGTTGATTCCACGTCATGGATATTGTGAATGGTGCTGCAATGAACATATGGGTGTGTGTATCTTTTTCAAGGAAAGTTTTGTCTGGATATATGCCCAGGAGTGGGATTGCCAGATCATATAGTAGTTCTATATTTGGTTTTCTGAGGTACTTCCATACTGTTTTCCATAGTGGTTGTACCAGTTTATATTCCCACCAACAGTGAAGGAGTGTTCCCTTTTCTCCACATCCTCTCCAGCATTTGTTGTTTGTTGACTTGTTAATAATGACCACTCAAACTAGTGTGAGGTGTACCCCATAGTAGTTTTGATTTGCATTTCTCTAATAATTAGTGATGTTGAACATTTGTTCATGTGCCTGCTTGCCATCTGTATGTCTTCTTTGGAGAAATGTCTATTTAGGTCTTCTGCCCGTTTTTCAATTGGGTTTTGTTTTTTTGTTGTTGAGTTGTATGAGTTGTTTGTATATTTTGGAGATTAAACCTTTGTTGGCTGAGTCATTTGCAAAGATTTCCTCCCATTTTTGTGGGTTGTCTTTCATTTTTTTTAATGGGTTCCTTTGCTGTGCATATGCTTTTGAGTTTAATTAGGTCCATTGATTTATTTTTGTCTTTATTCCCATTACCCCTAGGAGGTGGATCAGACAAGCTGTTGCTGTGATTTATGTCAAAGAGCATCCTGCCTATATTTTCCTCTAGGAGTTTTATAGTATCTGGCCTTACATTTATGTCTTTAATTCATTTTGAGTTTATTTTTGTGTATGGTGTTAGAAAATGTTCTGATTTCATTCTCTTCCATACAGTTGTCCAGTTTTCCCAGTACCATTTATTGAAGAGACTATCTTTCTTCCACTATATGTTCATGTCTCCTTTGCCATATATTAGGGTTGACCATAGGTTTATTTCTGGGCTTTTCTGTCCTGTTCCATTGATTCATATTTCTGTTTTTGTTCCAGTACAATACTGGTTTGATGACTGTAGCTTTGTAGTATAGTCTGAGATCAGGCAGCCTGATTCCTCCAGTTCCATTTTTTTCTTTTCAATATTACTTTGGCTGTTGAGGTCTTTTGTGTTTCCATAAAAATTTAAAAATATTTTGTTCTAGTTCTGTAAAAAATGCCATTGGTAATTTGATAGCGATTGCATTGAATCTGTAGGTTGCCTTAGGTGTTGCTCTCATTTTGACTATATTGATCCTTCCAATCCAAGAGCATGGTCTGTCTTTCTATCTATTTCTGTGATCTTTGCCTTTTCCCTAAAGGATCTGTAAAAGTTCCAATCCATTGCAAATGGCCGGTAAACATCTTTCACCACCAGGTGGCATACTCATATGTTCAGAAATTTTCGAATGAGTGGGTGACCCAAAGAAAGATCAATTATGATTCATTATCATTGTGGAAATAATAGAATGATGAAAAGGCAAAACAGAAAAGGCTGTTCACATTTCTAACGTTTCCTGTCCCCAACTAAAGTGGACCGGTTTCTATGCTTTCTGCAGAATTTGCAAGAAGTGGCTTGTTGAGAGTAGTCCAATATTTTTTTTACTGGAACACTATCTTTTATTGCCTGAAGACATCTTTAAAACCTGTCCAAATGTTGTAATACAAACCAAACTTTTGCAGGGATTTTCTTGGTTATATTAGCCATTTATTTGCAGACATGTTAGTAGCCTTCTCCAATGATGGAGAAAAAATATATATATCAGGAGATGAAAAGTCTATATAGGTAGAAGTTTTAATCCATGTATCCCATAAATATGCGACTGTTTCAGCAAGGACAAAGTCAAGCAAGCTACATATTTCTGCATATCACTCTGGCTGACAATCTTCAGTGAGGATGCAAGAACAGAGGAACTCAAATTGATTTTTCTGACATGGAGTGCATATGGCACTATGTTCTTTCATAACCATTACTGCACCTTACTTTCTTAGAGCTTGAGATGACATAATTGCAGGCTTTATCACTTTTCAGCAGCATACACTATATAAGATATCTGATGCAGATGTAAATATAACTTTGGAATATAAAATTTCAAATTTTGTTCCTAGAAGGATTGTCCTGGGGAAGTGGATCCAGGTGTGGTGTGCTTAGCTCTGTTTTGACTTTTAGAAGTTGCATTCATAATTACTTTGCAATTCAGTACAAAAATAGATGCTCTTAATTCAAGAGGTTATACATAAAATCATTTGAGTCTCTCATTATATTTGTCAGTTTTCAAACACATTCATAGCTGTATATTTTTAGTGCATTGATTTAATGCTCATTTTTTAAACTGATACCTATGGTAATAATAGTAGCTACTTTTTGCTGAGGTGGTATAGTAAAAGTTAAAGGCAATGGCCCTGAGGAGTTTTTCTTCATGGGCTCTGACCCCAGCCTTGCCTTTTATTACCTGTATAACTTTGTCAAACTATTTAACCTCTCTAAACTTTAAGAGAAAACAAATGCCAAGCAAGTCTCTAGCATGTAATAGGCAGTAGGTGGTTGGTCACTGCTTTTCTAAGGGTAGAATTTGTCAACTGAAAGATAACACTTCAATTAACTTATCCCTGAATAAAAGATAATAATAGTACTTACCTTTATGGCCTTTTTGAAGATTTAATCATATAAAATATACGACATAGTGGCTGGTGCATAGTAAGCAAGACAATAAACGGGAACCATAGTTTTATTATTATTATTCTTTTTCAGGCACTATATTTACCATATCACCAATAAAAAAATATTATCTCCATTTTATTAAGTAGAAACTTAGGCCAAAAATCCTAAATGGTATTTGGGCCAGCAGTCAAACTCTAGTCTGGCTCCAAAGCCCCAGACCCTTTCATGACAATGTATTTGGCTCTAATCAGTGGCCATTCCAACATCAAAAGAACAAACACTGAGTGACAAAAGCACAAGTTTTATTTCAATTTGATTGTTTAGAAATGGAAAACTTCTCATATCACTTTGCTGGTACTCTACTATATAGTAAATGAAAAATATATTGTTTAAGTATTGAAAGCTTTTAAAAAAATATCAGAAAGATATCTTCCACAATTCAGATAGTAAGATTACAGAGATTTTTAACCAAATAATAAAGAAAAATTTTATAACCCAATAATGATAATAATAAATAAATATGACAATGTCATATTCTTTACATTCTCCAAAATCTCTGAAAGAATTACAGATGTCTTTGTGCATTTTAAAAGAACAAGAAAGAAGTTCCTGTTGTGGCGCAGCGGAAACAAATCTGACTAGGAACTATGAGGTTGCAGGTTCGATCCCTGGCCTCGCTCAGTGGGTTAGGTATGCGGCGTTGCTGTGAGCTGTGGTGTAGGTCGCAGATGCGGCTCGGATCCCGCGTTGTTGTGGCTGTGGCCTAGGCCAGCAGCTGTAGCTCTGATTGAACCCCTGGCCTGGGAACCTCCATATGCCACAGGTGTGGCCCTAAAAATAAAGCAAACATAAATAAATAAAAGAACAAGAAAGCCCAGTATTAAATATTTTATACAAAGATATTACCTGAAATTATGCTTAGCTTTTACCACTATTTTACAAAATGCACCTGGCTAAATATAAACGAGTCAGTTGGTGTTCTAGATGTCTTGGAAAATAGCCAGATGTTTGTGATCTTAAAAAAAAAAATGGTATTTTCAAAACAAATATTTTTATTTTCCCACTTTTCAGCTGCATGTGCTAGCCTAGGTGTTACACAGACTTAACTATAATTTGCTTTTCAGTGTAAAATTACCTGAATCTTTTCACAAAGAAAATCTAATTTCAAAAATATAAACTTTAAGTCACTTTGAAAACATTTTAGAATATTTGAATGGAAAGAAAAAGGACTGCCTGTACCAGGGATTGGCAAACTTTTTCTGTCAGAGACCGGATAGTAAATATTTGGAGTGCCTCACAGATAGTTCACTGCCTATCAAACCTGGACTGCTGTGTTCCAAAGGAAACCCATACCATGTTCAAATCTTTCCCCTCTTCTCCAAATACAACTGTTTTGCTTCTATATATATTCTCTTAGGGGAAACTTTCCTCTGATTCTCACTTAGAAAACAGCTGATAAATCTGCTCAGTGTTGATTAATCCTTACAGGGGATTTTTCTTTATTAGAGGACTCTAAGATATGCCTTAAAAGGAAATAAGAAGGGATTTATAAAGATGGTACCAAAGCTGCTCTGTGGGAAATGAGAGCAAAAGCGCCATTCTGGCAATTCCTACCATAGAGAAAATTTAGTATTCATAAGGTCAACCTTGACACTGGCAGTGAACCAAGATTTGGGGGCATAGGTTTTTTTTGTATCACCTCACCAAGTGCCATTAGGGCTTAACAAGTGGTACAGTGTTTGTTGATGTTTGATACCACCTTAACTACTATTCTAGAGATATTTTAAATTATTATAGCACCTGGTAGCAAATTGAGAATAATTTTCTACCAGGTGTTATGCTACCCATCATATAACTGAGAGATGATGAAGTAGAATTAAAGCAGTGGGTTTTATTATGGTATCTTAATGACAATTAAGGAGTATTACTGGTTTGACTAGCTATGTGTCTACAAAGTATCTGTTGTTGAAAAAAACGCTTTAAAACTCTATTAATGAGCCATTTGTACTTTTATAGTTCCAAAAGTCTGGTTCTTGGAAGACTAATCCTGTAAGTCTCTGTAAAGGAGTCATAAAATACTCTTAAGGATCACATTGCACAGGAGAAGATTAAAAGCCACTGGGAAGTATTGCAGTAACCAACCTGTTCAACTTTCTTCATTAATTTTTTTCCTAAGCTTACTTAACCGTGAAATTTTATTTTGAATGTGATTTATTAACACACCATGGAACTTGCATTAGAAAATGCTGGTAAAAGGTATTAAGATAGTTGTTTTTTTATTTTTTAATCTCCCAATATGATTTTATTAAAAAAAAGTATTTTCTTGGGAGTTCCCATTGCGGTGCAGCAGAAACGAATCCAACTAGGAACCATGAGGTGGCTGGTTCGATCCCTGGCCTCACTCAGTGGGTTAAGGATCCGGCAGTGCTGTAAGCTGTGGTGTAGGTCACAGACGGGGCTCGGATCCTGCGTTGCTGTGGCTGTCATATAGGCTGGCAGCTGTAGCTCCAGTTGGACCCCTAGCCTGGGAACCTCCATATGCCATTGGTGCGGCCCTAAAAAGAAAATAAATAAATAAATAAATAAATGATTTTCTTATTACAAGCCTATCAATCTATATCATATATTTAGATGCCATGTTAGTCCATATAAATCCCTTATAATATTTTCATTATTGACTACCTATTCTCATATGCAGTAATTCTACCTAGCTTAAGTGCTTTTTTGTTCTAAGTTCTACTGCTTTTTTTTTTTTTTTGGCTTCACCAGCAGCACGTGGGAGTTCCTGGGCCAGGGACAGAACCAATGCTGCGGCTGTAACCAGAGCCACAGCAGTGAGATTGCTAGGTCCTTAACCTGCTGAGCCACCAGGGAACTTCAAGATGTCTGGTTTTAATCACTAGGAAAATAGTTGTATTTCACTCAATTATTTTTGGCATCTATCAGTTGATTTGAATATTTATTTCAAATTTTTACCTTTGAACAGATTTATAAAGAAAAATAAGAAGGCATTTCCCAGAATGTCTTGTAAACAATTTTTGCCTGCCTTTCAGTGTTAGATTTGCTGAAGTCAGGTCACCAAGAGTGCTTGAGAATAAATGCCTCCTTCCTATGTGCAACATACCACTCAAGTATCACCTCCACTTGGAACATGTCTGACCTATGGTCCAGTTATTCGATGCTTTCTTACCATGACATTCAATTAGGTTTACTTACCTAATTCCATTCCCATAGATTATAAAATTCTTGAGGATAAAGACTATAATTGATCATCTTTGTTCCTAGTTTCTAATACAGTACTTTTAGTAGAGGCTTAATAAAGTGAATTTCTTTGACAAGAAATGTTTGAGGTGTCTACGGAAATAATTTGCATTTGCACTAGAGCCAGTTTCCCACTAGATGCCAGAGCCATTATATACCAACTCATGAGAGCAGATGGTCAAAATTTAAGGAATTTTGCAAGCCAGTTGATTTCACATTAGGATGTTGATATTATGCCATGGTGAGAGTATTTACAACACAGAAATTGGTAAAAGCTACAAATCAAGGCTGTTTTATTTCCCTGAAGGGCCAGTTGTTAAATATTTACCAGCATACCACTATATATTTATTTTATTATTTTTTCCATTAAATAGAACTTAACAGTAAAATAAAATAAATTTTATATGTTTTAAAAATAATGATTTTTAAATGATTTGTTCTGTTTCCTCATTTAGATTGCAAATTCTCTGGGGGAAAGGGCCATTACTTTATTTTCCTTTATTGCCCCATTCCTAGGAACTTATAATAATTGTATGTGGAGGGGTTGTTATCTTAAACAGGCTTTGCATTTTGAGTAGTGGGGCAGTGGTGAGTAGTGGGAGTGTCAAAAAGGAAAGAAAAAGAATGTTTAAAGTTGATACTAACACTGTATTTTGTGTTCAAAATTTGGGGTGTACCACATGTTATTTTTTCCTTCTAATTTTATATTTGTTCTCAAAGTTTAAATATATTGAAAAAGTTATATTAAAACAAATGACACAATCATAGCCACAAGATTATATCTCAGGGATATAGGATTTTATGGTGGTTGGACTACAGACAGACATACTTTGACTACCACAAAACTGCAGCAAAATTAGCTGAATTTGCAGAATTTCCTTAGTTTTACATTTTAAAAAGACTACCTTAAATGACGATTAATTTCCAAAGATATTAATCAGCCTCATGAACTAATTTATTGTGTTGAATGTGATGAGAATTACAACATGAGTTTTTGACCACACTTGAGGAAAATGCTATCTCCACAATGTATCATGTAGTATTTATACTCCTTCTGCTACAAATTCAGTGAATCTATCCCCCACCTCATTCAGTGGGTCAGGGATCTGGCATTGCGGTGAGCCGTGGTATAAGCTGACAGCTGTAGCTTCGTTTCTACCCCCTAGCCTGGGAGCATCCATATGCCATGGATGCGGCCCTAAAAAAATGCAAACATCACCCAATCAACAAATACCATGAATCTTTGACAACAAAACCATCAAAATCTAGGATTTCACCTAAGCAAAATATACATTTTAAAAATATTTTAAATTAAGATATATTTTACATACAGTAAAATATACAAATCTTAAAAGGAAAGCTTGATGAATTTTTATAAACCTATAAACCTCTTTAGTCATCAGCAGGTCAATATTTAGACATTTCCAACACCAGGAATTTCTCTTCTGTCCCTTCCATATTAATACTCATCCTTCTCATATTATTATTCTGACTTCCACCACTATAGATTAATTTTGCCTCTAAAATACATACTTTTATGTTTTTTTGTTGTTAATAAATATATTAAAAGAAATGATTAATAGTTTAGGGCAAGTGAACATAAAAATTAGTGATTATATATTTAATAATTATAATGATTAGATATCACCTTCAGACATCTAGCAATACTTTCTTAAAGCAACTTAATACCATCCAACACCTTTTTTTTTTGGTCTTTTTGCCTTATCTAGAGCCGCACCCACGGCATATGGAGGTTCCCAGGCTAGGGGTCTAACAGGAGCTGTAGCTGCCGGCCTTTGCCAGAGTCACAGCAACGCGGGATCCGAGCCGTGTCTGCCACCTACACCACCGCTCACGGCAACGCCGGATCCTTAACCCACTGAGGAAAGCCAGGGATCGAACCCGCAACCTCATGGTTCTTAGTCAGATTCGTTAACCACTGAGCCACGAAGGGAACTCCTACCATCCAACACTTTTAAGTACAGTTTTGGACCTGTCAGTAGCTACTATGATTTTATTTACTTTGCCTACCTTTCACTTAAACAACATAGCTGTTCTGTATGAAGAACTTTTTCATAAAAAGAAACTTTTTATATTCTTTGAATTCATGTTAGAGGACCAAGAGACCAAATTAAACATAGACACTTCCTTCAAGAAGTTTATAATCTAATGTCTATAGAATTTACGGTCCTTTCATCATTCACCACTGTTTGCTTTATTAGGCTTTCTCTCCTAAGTAGTATGTGTAAAGCCAGCCTAGGATTGGAATCTGGTTCTCCACAACAGTTACCCTATGGTTAGCTCAGCCTAGTCGAAAGAAAAATAAAAGATGTTTCCTTTGACGGTGGGCCACAGAGATGTAGCCACAAAGCCAAATGCCCTTGCTCAAGTGGAACATTGAAGGCCCTGAACAGATAGTTTCTGGAAAAATCCTGAAGGGCATGATTTTCTGCAGAGTGTCTATACAGACAAGATGGACTTCAGAGTCTGAAATGATAATAATTATACTTTGTATGGTCTAGAGTTTTCTTGCTTTCCAAGTTGTTTTTGAGAACGGGCAGAATGTGAATGGAATAAGTTCCTCAGGACAACATTCTTAGGATGCTACTTTCCCGGCCTTCTCTCCAACTCTGAACACCGTAATTCTGTCTGTAATTGTCAGCTGGGTTTCAATATAGAGATGGACTATACTCTCTGTAACTTTAATCCTTTCACCTAATATTCCATACTACCTATTGCTATTGGCAGTCAGCATCTCATCCCACGATTCTTCTGGTGGAATGTAACAAAAGCCTCATGAAAGAAAGAATAACAATTTCTATATCTTCCCTTCAACGTTTTTTTTAAATTATTAATCCATCTAAGAAATTCTTGTTTTCCATCAAAGATATTTGATTCAGCCTAGTTCCCTAAAATATCAAACTTAAAATTGAATTTAAAATTTTCAAACTGAAATTTTGCCTAAACATGATTTTTTCCCTTAATTATTCTCTTCAAACTTAATTTGCATGAATTCAGTTAAATAAGTCTTTCTTGGTTTCTGTTGTATGGCTGGCACATATCCTAAGTCCCGAGGAAGAAACACAAACAACCAAAAAGAAGCTCAAAGTCTATTGGGCAGAGGTTCTCAGAGGGGTTGAGCTCATGGAGAAGGGACAGACTTGGGAATTTTTTCTTTTATTTTTTAAAAAATTCCCACTCAATGGGAATTCTGAGAATCACATATAGCGAATATCGTGGTGTGACTTTCTCTTCAGCTTCTATTTTTCTTTTCTTAAAAAGCTTTCTGAATTTTCTTTTTCTTTTTTGTCTTTTTGCCTTTTCTTGGGCCACACTCGCGGCATATAGAGTTTCCCAGGCTAGGGGTCTAATTAGAGCTGTAGCCACCAGCCTACGCCACAGCCATAGCAATGCAGGATCCAAGTCCTGTCAGCAGCCTACACCACAGCTCATGGCAATGCCGGATCCTTAACCCATTGAATGATGCCAGGGGTCGAACCCACAGCCTCATGGTTCCTAGTTGGATACATTAACCACTGAGCCACAACAGGAACTCCTCATTTTGGTAATCATAACCACTTCATACAGCCGTTGCTCTAGGATGAGGCATGAAGGTCAGGTCCAAAGTAGATTTTATATTTTCACTTTTGAATCTCAGTGATTTGTTAATTATTGATCACTATAGGAAAGCTGAACTCAGTAAGAGGCTAGTACATAGAAGACAAGAGGCCTGAAAGGAATGACCCTTGGATCAAACCAATCCTGCGGCGCACAGAAGCTCTAGGTTTTCTAGTTATATCAGTCAACAAATCCCTTTTATTTTTAAATTTATTTTGTCTTAGGGTAAATATTAAGCTGCTATAACAAAGAAACAAGGTGGCAAAAACACAAAACTAGTTACTAAAATAAGATGGTAATTTATTTATTTCTTGTGTTCTAGTTTGACTTAACCATCTAAGCCTGAGGAAGCAGCTCTGTTCCATGAGGCTATACAGGGACTAAGAATCCTCCATCTTATTCCTTTGCTATCACTAGGGTTACCTCTTTTGAGCGGGTACTTGAAGCTGGGTCACTGCCATGTTTATACCCCAGCCATCAAAACAGCATAGTACTGGCACAAAAACAAATATAGATCAAGAGAACAGCATAGAAAGCGCATAAATAAACTCATGCATCTGTGGTCAATTAACCTATGACCAAGGAGGCAAGAATATACAGTGGAGAAAAGAGAGCCTCTTCAGTAAGTGGTGCTGGGAAAACTACACCAGCTTTGCATGTAGGGGACAGCTACATGCAAAATAATGAACTTAGGACACTCTCTGACACCATACACAAAAATAAACTCAAATGGATTAAAGACTTAAACATAAAGCTGGATACTATAAAACTCTTAGAGGAAAACATAGGCAGAACACTCTTTGACATAAATTGCAGCAATATTTTTTGAATCCACCTCCCAAATTAATGAAAATATAAACAAAAATAAACAAATGGGACTTAATTAAACTTGAAAATTTTGCACAGCAAAGGAAACCATATAAAAAGATAACCCACAGAATAGGAGAAAATATTTGCAAATGAAGTGACCAACAAAGGATCAATGTCCAAAATGTATAAACATCTCATACAACTACACCAAAAAAAACAAACAAAAAAATGGGCAGAAGACCTAAATAGACATTTCTCTATTAGACATTTCTCTATTCTAATAGAAATACAGATGACCAAAAATCACATGAAAAGATGTTCAACATCACTATTAGACAAATGCAAATCAAAACTTCATTGAGGTATCACCTTATCCCAGTCAGAATGGCCATCATTAAAAAGTCTACAAACAATAAAGGCTGGAGAGGGTGTGGAGAAAAGGGAACCTTCCTAGACTGTTGGTGGGAATGTAAACTGCTACAGCCATTATGGAAAATAGTACAAAGTTTCCTTAAAAACCTGAATATAGAACTACCATATGATCCAGCAATCCCACTCCTGGGCGTCTATCTAGAGAAAATCATAGTTAGAAAAGATACATGCACCCCCATTGTTCTTTGTAGCATTATTTACTGTAGCTAAAACATGGAAGCAACCTATATGTTCATCAACAGAGGACTGGATAAAGAAGATGTGTTACATCTATACAATGGAATATTACTTGGCCAGAAAAAAGAATGAAATCATGCCATTTGCAGCAACATGATGGACCTAGAGATTATCATACTAAATGAAATAAGTGAGAGAAAGACAAATATATGAAAACACTAAAATGTGGAATCTAATAGAAATGATACAAAAGAACTTATTGCAAAACTGAAACAGACTCAAAGATTTTGAAACCGAACTTATGGTTATCAAAGGGGAAATGTTGGGGGGAGGTATAATTGGGAGTTTGGAATTGGTATATACACACTACTATGCACAAAATCCATAAGTAACAAGGACCTAATGTATAGCACAGGTAAATCTACTCAATACTGTGTGATGGCCTATATAGGAAAAGCATCTGAAAAAAGAATGTGTCTGTGTGTGTGTGTGTTACATATATATATATATATATATATATATATACACACACACATATATATATATATACACATATATATATATGTATGTGTATATATATATATATGTGTGTGTATATATATGTATATATATCTGATTCACTTTGCTGTATACCTGAAACTGGCATTTTAAGTCAACTGTACTTCAATACATTTTTTGAAAATATTACTTCCTTTTAAGAAATGCCAGCATCACAGAGCTTACAGATTTTTAAGTAGACTTTATTTTTTCAAGATTTTATTTTTAATATTTTATGTTTTTAGAGCAGTTGTAGATTTACAGCAAAATTGAGAGGGAAGTACAGTTCCCATATACTGCCTGATTCCATGCATTCATGGCCTCCTCGCTCGTTATAAATATCCCCCATCAGTGTGGCACATTTGTTACAAGTGATTAACCTGCACTGATGTATCATAAGCACCCAAAGTCCACAGTTTGTATTAGAGTTCACTCTTAGTGTTCTACATTCCATGAATTTCAACATATGTGTAATGACAACTATCTGCTATTACAGTATCATATAGAATAGTTTCACTGCCCTAAAAATCCTCTGTGCTCCATCTGTTCATTGCTGCCACCCTCCTACCACTGACAACCACTGACCTTTTTTACTTTCTACATTATTTTACCTTTTCCAGAATGTCATATAATTGGAATCATACAGCATGTAACCTTTTCAGATAAGCTTTTTTCACTTAGTAATATGAATTTCAGTTTCCTTGGGATCAAAAGATCTCAAATATAGTCATCCTCCTTTTTGATAGTCCAGCTGAAAATTTTTGATGTGAGGTATTTTTTTTTTCCATTTAAAATATTCTTTTTCAAAATTAGGTCTAAAGTGAGGCTTTTAAGAGCTTTGGGGTTGGTTACTTTGGTTTCCCAAGGAGCTGTTTTCTCCCTATCTGTTGACCTCCAATATTTTATTTTCATACTTAATCTGGAAGATATACTTTCTTACTATGAAAATTTTCCATGTACCATCACAACTTTCTCTTTTCAAATCCTGTGGTTTGTAAGATACAAACATACTACACATGCACATTTTTATTTACAAATATGTGTATTTTTTAAACTTTAAAACTTTTGGTATATTAAAGTAAGATGTTTCATCATCCAACATATCCTTAGCAATTATGTCTGTTGCTGTTGCCTTTTGTATTCATCTTCCAAAAAGTTTTTTTTTTGTCTTTTTAGGGCTGCAACTTCTGCATGCAGAAATTTCCAAGAATCAGAACTATGGTAGCCTATGCCACAGCCACAGTAATGTGGGTTCTGAGCCGCATTTGCAACCTACACTACAACTCACAGCAATGCCAGATCCTTAATCCACTGAGCGAGGTCAGGGATCGAATCCGTGTCCTTATGAATCCTAGTCAGGTTCGTTATCACTGAGCCACATTGGGAACTCCCCAGAATTTTTTTTTTTTTTAAAGCAGGTCTTAATCCCTAGGATTTATTATTTTTTATAATTAATTAATTTTATTACATTTGTAGGTGTACAACAATCATCACAACCAAATTTTGTAGCATTTCCATCCCAAACCCTCTGCGCATCCCCCTACCCTGTCTCATTCGGAAACCATAAGTTTTACAAAGTCTGTGAGTCTGTATATTTTCTTCAAAGAAGTCCGTTGTGTCCTTTTTTAGATTCCACATGTAAGTGATAGCATTTGATGTTGGTTTCTCATTGTCTGACTGATTTCACTTAGCATGATAATTTCTATATCTATCCATGTTGGTGCAAATTCCATTATTGCTTTCCTTTTAATGGCTGAGTAATATTCCATTGTATATATGTACAACATCTTCTTTATCCACTCCTCTCTTGATGGACATTTCGGTTGTTTCCATGTCTTAGCTATTGTATATAGTCCCCAGAATTTTTTTTAAAAAGAAATATTAGTATAGCAATAAGACGAATTATGACAACAAACAACACCTCCATTATTTGTTAAGAAAAATTTAGTAAAAGGAGTCCCCGTTATGGCTCAGTGGTGATGAACCCAGCTAGTATCCATGAGGATGCGGGTTCTGTCCCTGGCCTCACTCAGTGAGTTAACAGTCTGGCATTGCTGTGGTGTAGATCACAGGCCTGGCTCAACTCCCAAGTTGCTGTGCTTGTGGCATAGGCCAGCAGCTGCAGCTGTGATTCTACCCCTAGCCTGGGAACTTCCATATGCTGCACGTGTGGCTCTAAAAAAGAAAAAGAAAAAAAAAACAGAAACAAAAAATAAAAATTTAGTAAAGGATTGCAATTATTAATCAGTCAATATTTTATTGTTTTACAAGATACTGGGTAATGACTATATTATATATTGCATTGGTGTGTCATTAAATTTAATTCATATTGATTAATACAAAGATAAAGAAATAGAAGTATAAGATAAAATATTTATATTCTCTGTCTGAATTCCAAATTGAGATACTCATTTCATGCCTTATATTATTTGTTACCAATCTAAAATCATAACATTTTGTGAGTGGGAAACTGCAGAAGTTTGCAGAGAAATATATTTCTTCTTGGGTTGTTTTCCTACACTGACATGTAGTTCTTAAATTCATATTATATTTTGAAGGAGGTTTATTCATCTGTAAAATATTTTGGAAAATATACTTCCACTTTGCAAATTCACTATTTAAATATCAGTGACAGATGCATTAAACATTGGTCAACAGGGTCTCTGATCTTCAAAGTAGGGCATTTCCATACCTTAATTGTTATGCAAATTGATACAGTGGAGTGTGGGGACAAAATGTTAGAACATATACTTCTCATTAACTTTTGAAAAATACTCATCCGTTTAAAGTGGTTATTTTTATGAATTCTTATATACAATATTAGTACAGGAACATAATTGTTATTTATAAATAAAAACTGGGTGTACTGCTTTTTTTTCTTATAGCATTGCTCAATTTAAAAGTTTTTAGACACTGACTCTAGATATAAACTTCATTGTTCTGTATGACTTGTACCTCTTGCAGTGCTTGACACAGAGTAGAGATGCTCAGAAAATATTTGTGAATGAATAATTAATCAGGATGGGTAGAGAAGGGTTCCATGCATTATTTAAATCTGGGAATACCATGGAAACAGGCTCAGTCTATAAATAGGGAGAGTAAATGTTTTCCAGACCTTTTTTTTTTTTTTTTGGACACTTAGCCTTAATGATTGCTATGATACTGGATTGTCCCAAGGAAGCCCAGAGGCTTCTAAAATGCATTCCCCCAGTTTTATTTTTTTTGCTTTTTGCAGAAGAATAAAAATAAAAACAAATAAATAAACACAAGTAGTTGATAGGCTAGAACTCCATTTGGACTTAATGAAGAGAAGATTAGGGAAGAATTTATTATTGACTCTAAAAATGTTGAAAGAGAACAAAATGAGGTGTTGACAGGGATACTTACACAGCCGTATCTTCTGCTAATGTTCAAAGCCTAAACATTTAAAAAGGAATATCATTTAAATTTTTATGACTTTATACTTTTACACTTTTAGATTTCTTAGAATCTTTAAAATTAAGTAATAAGGAAAACTAGAAATTTAGGAAAGAATTATTTTTATAAAAGAATGAGTGTCTGTGTAGCTTCTCTTACAGAAATTATAGCCCTGTTCTTTAGGAGGTAATGGTAGGATTCTTTCAAGCACCTATAGTGTGTTCAGCCAGGTGTGGGAAAGGAAGGAAATAAGTTGCTTATTGAGAGTTAAGGATCAAAGTAGAGGGGATAATTGTATAGGTATGCAAAGTAATTAGAAAGACAGAAGTCTTGGCTGACCCCACACTGAATAAATCATGGTGTCCAAAGAAAGACTTGCCAATAACGTGGGAGCTGCTCAATCAAGGAATACCCAGTTACCTAGCAGTTGGACTTCATAGTATTTGATCGCTAATGAGTCCTCATGTAGTTATGGATGCAGGGTGTTACCGATAAACATTCAAGAGTATTTTTTTTTGTTTTTTTTTAAACCAAGAGTTTCCCTTTTGAGGTTCAGGTTAGTGTTTCTGCTTGATTTGATTTCATCCCAAGAAGGGACCCTCTGAACAAAGGACCTTCTGATTTGGTTGCTCCAGGGGCTCATCTACAAGGAAATTATACGCATTTGGATTTTGCCTGATTCCTTTGATAGTGATTTCTTCAAGTGGAGCAATTCAGTGGCTTCTGATAGTGTTTGGGGTTTAAGCTGAAAAGGCGACCATGCCAAAGAGGCTGGCACTCCAATCTATAAGAGCGTTCATGTTATACATGAACTGGTGTCTTCCTCCAGTTCAGATTCATTTTGGGAATAATAAATCTAGCTCAGGCTTTATCATATCTGAGTGAGGAAAAAAACAAAGTATTTGGCATTGAAAAATATTGAAAAGCTAGTCTGAATCTAGGATTTGGCAATCTAATGAACCAGTCTTTGCTTAAAGAATTTAGCTTGGCTACTTCTTTTGTGTTCTTTCTCCCTTCTACAAAAAGGATTTGAACTGCAAAGTGCTCTCACCTCTTTCTGAAAGAACAATGAGACTACAAAAGACCTGAAGATGGCTTGGATATTTGTTAGGAGTTTTCTTAATGGGGCAGTACAGTAATTTCACACTACACTTCATACCTGCAACCCCCACATCTATTAGCAGCTCTCCCCGACCTTTTCACATTTGAGCGGCTATTTAAAAATCACTCTCTCTCCCCACTCCTTTTCTTTTCAGGCAGTCCTCTCTATCACCCATATACCCTGCATTTCACAGTCCTCAGTCCAGACCCATTCAAAATCCCACCTAATGTCTGGCTTGACCTCCCCTAAGAAGAGTGGTGTGTTCTTTCTGCTAAGTAGTCCCCCTGAGATTCTGGAGAAAAAAAGTCCCTTTCCTCAGTTCAGCAGTGAGAACAAAAACTTCCTTAGAAAGACAGTCTTTGAATGGATCTGTCACTTGTGTTTTTAAAATAAGCAAGCATCAAATAGATGATTTATTTTAGCATAGGCACAAATTCTTTAAAAATGTGTTATTTCTCATTATTGAGAAAAATGATTATTCAAACCTTTGAATTTGGTAATAAATGACCCTATCATAGGTAAAAAAGGAAGGACTTTTGAAAAGAATTCCAAGGGATATTTGAAAGTGTTTAATATTGAAGAAATACTTAAAAGAATTGTGTTTATTTTTGATATTACGGAGCCAATTGCTAGAAAAAAAATCTTCCTCTCAATCTCAAGCCATTATCCAGGTTACTGTATTTTAAAAAATTAATTAATTTGGTGGTCTTTTATTTTTCTGTTATAACCATATTGAGTTCATTGTACCTATTTCTTTTTTCACCAGCTTTATTGAGCTATATTTGACATATAACATTGTGTAAGTTTAAAGTGTAAATGCATTGATTTGATACATATATACTGCAAAATGATTACCACACAGAATTAACTAACACCTTCAGCACATTACATAATTACCATTTCTTTTTTGTGGTAAGAGTATTTACGATTTACTCTTAGCAACTTTTTTTTTTAAGTTTTATTGAAGTATAGTCGGTTTATAAGATTTTGGTAATTTCCAGTCCCAGACCATCAGTCCATTCCCCTCTTCACCTGTCCCATTTGGTAATCATAAGTTTTTCAAAGTCTGTGAATCTGTTTCTGTCCTGCAAATTGATTTATTTGTATCCTTTTTATTTAGATTCCACATATAAGTGATAATCATATGATGTTTATCTTTCACTATCTAACTTCAGCTAGTGTGATAATTTCTAGATCCATCCATGTTACTGCAAATGGCATTTTTCATTTTTTATGGCTAAGTAATATTCCATTCTGAGGAAAACCGCCTAGCTAGACTTGACCCACTGTCAGTCCTTGTGATGCTATACTTCATTGAACTTCATTTTCTTCATCCATAGTGTAGGTTTAATACTTTCCCTGCAAAGGAGATTTAATGATATAATTAAAATATATGTAATGAGGAGAAATTTAACCACTCATACCATAATCCTTCCTAGGGAGAAAGTTAAGGGACAGTTGCCAATATGCTAGAACATAGGTGAGGTTTTAGTTTTTACCCTCAAAATTATTTATCCCTCCAAAAAATATAGCAACCATAAATTTAAATCTCATACTATAGGACATTATTTCAGTAGTTCCACAGTGGACGAAAAGAACCATTTGGGAGAAATCTGCCTGATACTGCTTCAATCAATATTAATTTCAGTTGTTTATAAAGGTCACCCAAGAGAATTGGTTACAAAAAAAGGAGGCAAAGAAACTTAACCTGGTTATAATCATTATTCCGTTGCATAACCTCTCAATCGCAAGTGTTGAATGTTATTGTAAATAAGGCTTAAAGGTCACTTTTAAAAGCAACAAATTAAGTGGTTACATTATGGAGAACATAAATAACAAGCTGATTCTTATGGCTTGGGATAAAATATCAGTAAAGCAGGCTGACTGGATTAAACATGCTGTACTTCAAATTAGTTCGAAAGACATGAACTTAATGTGTTTTAGAGAACTGTGTTAAGTGACTCAACAATGACTCTGTTGATGGCAAGACACCCACGTCAAATGTGAAGAATTTGCGTGAAGTTTGAGAGTAGGGAAAAAAAAATCTATGTTTTAAAAAGCAATATAGGTCCTCTTTAATGCATGCTTTTAAGTATGATCATGTGATTAAATTGATAAACTCAATACTGTAAGAAGACAGTTTTATATACGTAAAAGAAGTCTTTTATATACATATTTAAGTTGGCTAAAAGCTTTTTAAAGGGAATCTTCTCTTTTGGAATATACATTCTTCGAGCTTTTATATTCAGATATATTTCGTGTCTGGATGAGCATCTTGTTGGGGAATTTGTGACTCTAGAGATGGGGAGACAAGTTTGTTTACCCCTGAGAAAATGGAATAAGAAGGAAGGGAGATAGGAAGCTACAATCCTCTGACGGTATGGAACAGGAATCTCCATGGGGAGAAGGGCCAGTGCATATTCCCACAGGGAGCCTGTAGGACAGGAAAAAAAAGAGAGGAATATGTTCATCTGAAATTACCTGTGTGCTGCAAAGTAAACCCTTCTAAGAGTTCCATCAGCCATAATCTTCTGAAAATTCTATATACTTTCACATGCTTTGGAGAGCAATTTTCTAGGGAACTTAAGGAAGATGTTTGCATCTGAGCTAACACTGGAACTGGGTCAGAAGGATCTTGGAGGCCAGCATGACCTTAAGGATAAAGAATATTCCCTGTCCTCTCACTTCATACTTGAGAAACTTGAGGAAGGCTCAGAGTTTTCACTAAGCAGAGGTCAGGTCAGTCTTGCCCCAGACCCCCAGATGGCACATGGGCCACAAGCACAAGAGGTGGCAACAGTAATTCATCTTGTAAAGTTAAGACTATATTATTATTTTATTTAATTATTTTTACTTTCTTTCTAGTAACATATCAAAATTTACTTCGGATACAAATACCACAGTATCTTAAGTATCCCATTATATTCTGACTTAAAAAAGTTTTATACCCTTGTGAATTTTTATAACTCAGATTAATTTTCTTTTATTTCATTTGAGCCCTGTTTTCAAAGAAAGATTATTTGAGTAATTGAATGTTAATTTGGAAATAAGTACTTCATGAAATAAGAAAATTCATGTTTTCATTGAAGTCAAACCTGTCAATGAGTGGGTTTGAATCTTTCTCACTTTGTTTTCATATGAAATGTAAGTGCTTTTCCTAGAGTCACAGTTTTCTGTATCTGATTTTATAATTTAGTTATTGCCTACAAAGAACCACATTAGAAGTTCAATTTCATTTTTTATGTTATCAGTTTCCTGGGATATTCCACATATGTCTTTGCAGAAATTAGTCAATTGTCACCTCTATAAACAAACTGCATTTTGAAAATAGCAAGTGAAAGTGGACTATAAATACAATCATAATTGACCAAAAATATAAAAGTACATAAATAAATACTATGAACATAAGTAGCAATACTACTAGGAGTAGCTCATAGCTCACATAAGACCTTTGAGAAAATTATCATTATTATTATTATTATTATTATTATTATTATTATTATTATTATTTTGTCTTTTGTTGTTTTAGGTGCACACCCGTGGCATGTGGAGGTTCCCAGGATAAGGGTCTAACTGGAACTAGAGCTGCCAGTCTATGCCACAGCCACGGCAATGTGGGAACTGAGCCGCGTCTGCAACCTGCATCACAACTCACGGCAACACTGGATCCTTAATCCATTGAGCAAGGCGAGGGATCGAACCTGCAACCTCATGGTTCCTAGTCAGATTCATTTCTGCTGAGTCATGATGGGAACTCCTAGGAAAATTATTTTTTTTAATTAATGGAAAAAGTTTTAGCTTCAAGGATGATAACTTTGAAAATCATCAAAATTGAATTAATATATTCTAGTTTTATTCTAAAATGATCTTCATATATTTCTGGTTTCCATAACAATTAAAAAGAAGCTTTCAACATTTCTGGTAAAGGAAAGTGGTATCTTACAAGCTTTGAAAAGGAAAGCAGTTATATGAAGTTGCTTTTCTTAATAAATATTGCTAGTCAGTCTTGCTTGAACCATTTAACTTTGTAAATCACTTTAAGGATGTATCTATTTTGAAAGGAGGCATTTAGCTATACTTGAAAACAATTAAGTTGAAATATAAATATTCTTTGTAGTTGCTACCCTATGTAGTAAGGACTTATTTTTAAGGAGGTTTAAGATGGAGGAGTGGGGAGGAGAGGGATGCCACTTTTTTAGTCACAGAGGACTTTTACTGTGATCCTTATGTTTCTTGTTATCTTGGATCTATTTCGGTAAAACTTGTAGTAGCTATTTTCTATAAAAAGAATTTGGGCCCTTACTGCTGATATACAATTATAGCAGTATTATTATGTCTCTTGATGTAATTCACTATAATCAAAGTTGCATACTCCCTGATTACATATCCAGTTGTTCTACCAACCATGAAATAGTTGCTAGGAATGTTTTTGAGAACCAGTTTTGCTTCTCCTTATCAGCACTTCATAAAATTTGCTTTTGCAGATTTACTGTAAAATCTTGAAGACCTTATCCCTCAGACACTCACTTTCTTCATACATATAAAGATTCTTGTAAGGAATTTCTTTCAGAACTTAGTTTTGAGGCTCAAACTTTTCATACTGACAGAAGAGAGGTCAGAGAGAAGCAACTCAAAAAGGAATTTAAAAAACTGCTTTGGCCAACTTTGTTTATAATATTTTTTTTCTTCCCCCAGTAAGATCTTTTGTTTACCCATGATGATTCCGTATTGTTCTGGGAGTTGGAGTAGCATTTGTAATTCCACATTCACATGTCACACACTCTACTTCCAGTGCCTGTGGCTGATATTGCTAGTTAATTTGGCTACACTTTCCGAACATAACCTCGGAATCCTTGTCAAGGACTGACAGCCCCTCCTAAGTAATCATAGCTGGCTTGCAAGATGAAATCCGTTTGTCATCTTTAGAAGGTATGACTAACAATTCCCCTTTAAAGACTTTTACTGATGTTTGTGTGAAGACATTTAAATCTTCTTATTAGATTTACAGATGACACTGTGGTGTGATGACTGATTTTTATGAGAGCGTTTTAGTGTTATATGCAAAGAACAGTGGTCTGGGTTCAAGTTCAGACTTTGAACCCCTCTCGCCTGCCCCAGTATGACACTACACAAATCGCCTTCATTCTTCTGTCTATTTTCCTGCTTTGTAAAAGACTATCATAATGTACCACTTAAGTCTGCAGTTAGAACCTAACTTATTATTGGATGTGACAACATTTGTAAAATGACTTGATGATATATGTATGAAGGTCAGTGTTATTTTTATGTTTTCTTTGGAAACCTGTGAAAGAGGTATGTGTTTTTCTCTTACATCTTAGTCTGCTAGGGCTGCCACAGCAAAACACAATTGACATTATCTAAGTAGAGCTGCAGTCAAACAGACTACTTACCTCTAAGAGGCAACTGAAGCAGTTTAGTCCTTTTTTTTTTTAACTGTAAATGGAAAGTAACTTTATTTTTTTCCCATTAATGAATTTTATTACAATTATAGGTGTACAAAAATCATCACAACTCAATTTTATAGCATTTCAGTTTAGTCCATTAGCCACAAAGAGCTGGGAAATTTCCCTCTTTTCCTAACCCCCCTCTTCCCTGTCTCCTCTTCTCTTTCTTTTCCACCTCTTTCTCAACTCTTACTCAACTTCTTCTCTTTCCTTTAGAATGTTTTAGGTGGATATTTGGCTAAAGATTAGGAAAGATTCTCTCTGCTAGGCTTCAAATAAAATTAATAAACTTTTTATAAAGCGGTAAGGAAAAGGTTCATAATGCTAAGAGATAGTCTACAATCAAGGTTTTCAATAAAGTTGCTTCATTGTCTACTCAAGAAAAGACGAGGTAATAATTAGATTTTTATCTACACTGGTTTCTCAGCCCTGACAGTTGAGGCCTTTCTGCTTCCACCTGTTTCAAAGATCTTGAGAAAGCTATCCTAGAAGGAGAGATCCAAAGAGGATCATCCATGGTCTGGATCCATGGCACAGCCTGGTCACTCTTCCTCCTCCTTCAAAAGAAGTATCTTTCCATTTTATATACTTGAAGGATAACTGATAGTGAGGAAGTCATTTACAACTTTCCTATTCTCATTTGTGGAGATGAAAGGCTAGCTTTCTTTGTCCTCTGATAAATTTATAAGGTCACAAGTTTGCTCAATTGCTGAACAAAGGGCAGGCTATAAAGCATATCATGCTTTTGTTTTTTCCCCTTATTTTTATTTATGTAAATTACCTCATGGAAATGGGCCAGATTAAGCTTGCCATGTCAGGCTTTCCTAGAGAGTGGATGCCCATTGCATGTGCCCATAGACTGCAGGGAACCAAGACACTTCCTCTGTGTGCTTTATGAGGTTAGGCAGTAATTTGGAAAATAAAAGAAAAAGAAATAGAAACATCCTTGTTTAGAGCTGTATAACAATGGAATAGATTTCTTCACAAAACAGTGAACCTCCTGACACTGTAAGTATTGAAGGAGTGGTGGGTGCAACTTTTAGAGACATGGCAGTAGGGTTTTCCTCTACTTTGCCTCAAATGATGTCTGACTGTTCATTATAACTAATATTCATGGATTTTCTGTTCTTTATGACCTTGTAGAGGGGATAGAGACTACAGACAACTGAAATATAGAGAAGTAATTGAGGAAAACTATTGAGTATGTGGAATACATGGTTATATGAATTTAAACTATAGATACCAGATCTGGTCACAGAAATTTATCATTACCAACACACAAAGGCTGCCTACTGTAAGAAGGACTACTTTAGCTTCCTGTATTAACATATTAGGTCAGCCTAATTGTCATATATCCAATAATACTAAGAGTGTGAAGATCAGTAATCCCAGGTGAAATAGTCATAGGATAGGAACACTTCACTATGGAGAGCAGAACCCCAAGCTTCCGTGACTGGATGGTCTTGCTCCTATAGCAGAGGTTCATACCATTGCCCTGTTTTCCTCACATTTGAAAGTTGAGGCTCTGGCCAGAGGTTCTGGATCCCACCTGACTCTGACAGTACAATTTGCTCCGTGAGAACAACCCAGACAGTTTCCTGGGAGAGAGAAAGCAATCATACCTACAAGGCAACCAATGGACCAATGCAGCTGCCCACCTAGAAGACCTCAGCCTTCAGGAATGTATGTGTGATGGATGGAGATGCATGTATTAATGGAAATGGGTCTATATTTGTAACTCTCTAACAACTATAGGAGAAGTTATATTCCACTTCGTACATGAAGGCCATGGATGTTACACTGCTCACTGTCCATCTAACCCACTAGGAGCTTTTAGGGAGTAGATTCAGTATCTCAGTACTTTGGGTTTTTTCCAGAGAGTCTTCCACAGCAAAGTTAGACTCTTTTGGAAGTAAGAAGATCCCTAGCGATTATATTAACCAAGGCAAGTCTTATTCACTCCCAGACTCACTTCTCCAAGGCAAAGATGTCAACACTGATGGATCTGGGGAGTCCCACTCTGGCTGATATTGGCAATGGTAGAACTGAACAGGGCCAAAAGGAACTTTCCTCTTGCCAGTGGAGTGGGATTGGATGTAGTTTTAGGTTCAGTATTCAGCAAGTCTTGGGCCTCTGTGTATGGAAAGCTCTGGTCTTCCATGCTGCTATATCCCTGCACTAATGGCCTGCTCAAAATCAGTACTGTTTCTGCCTCAGTTTTCTCTTCAGCACTCTGATTCTCTAGGGAACTAAGTACCCCAGCACAGCCCTTAAACCTGGGCGGAGAGGGCTCTCACCCCAAGCTCTGAACTTTGGACAGTCTATGTATCAGAAATATGAAGTTGCAAATACTACGAGGTTGTTTTTTAGATGTTTGGTAACTAATAGAACAAAGGGGAATTATAAGAGAGGAATTTATGAGCTGAACTGGGCATCCATCCAGCCCGGAGGATGCAGGGCTGAGAACTCTCACCTATGAGTGTTGTAGTGAGGGTGGAGAGATGTGGGTAGAATAAAATCATAGTCTCTGCCCTGGGAATTCAGGGAGAGGGATGATTGCTTTATTTGAAGTTGACCGCTGCATTGCATCTGCGCAAACTGGATTTCGTAGATGGGTGTACTTACTCCTTTCTACTTGGGAGGTGCTAAAAATTCTGAAAAGAAAAAGTTCATTGTGGGAAAGAGAACTGGCCCATCTCATTCTGGGGGACTTTTCTGGATCATTGGGCCTGGGCCCAGTTTCTGCCCTACCTTGCCCAGGTGATCTGTGTTGGACCAGAAGAGGGGCTTGATCCTTTAGCCACTGAAGCTCCAGGGCAATACCTGTGAAACCTGTGGGAGAGTAGATGCTGGGAAGAGACTGTGGGCAACACAACAGACTTTATTCCAGTCTCTTGTGCTGGGTTATATGATAGGGATCAGATTCTTCTTCTGAGACTCTTGTCATGATCTGCAATGTGACTCAATTAACTGATTACCTGGAAGGACAATGTTACTGCCTCCTCTTTTAGGTTTGAATTTTACTGCCTAGAAACTTCTGCTGCTATGTCCTTCCTCCCTAGAGCACCTACCATCACTACCAAGATACCACATTGGACCATCTTGGATAACTTGGCCATCTACAAGCCAAGGGGAGAGGCCTCAGTAGACACTAACCCTGCCACTCCTTTATCTTGAACTTCTAACTTCCAGAATTGTGAGAAAATAAATTTCTGTTGTTTAAGCTACCCAGTCTGTGAAGTTTTGCTATGGCAGCCCTAGAAAACTAACTATAGTAACTAACCCACAATTTCCAACTGGCTTGAGATCTTACTATTTTTTACCAGAGAATCAGGCCTAGGAGGAAATGGAGTTAAGGAAGAATTAATTTTACTTAATATCCAGTATCCTAAGGCAAACTGAGGATTTGAGCTAAAGGTTTATTGAATTATAGTTTATTTACAATGTTGTGATAAAAAATACAAATCTAAAAGAAAGATACAAATGAACCTATCTGCAGAACAGAAACAGACTCATAGACTTTGAAAACAAATTTAGGTTATTAAAGGGGACAGGTAGGGCAGCGGCTGGACAGGGGGTTTGGAACTGGAATGTGCACACTGAGGTATGTGGAATGATTGACCAACAGGGACCTGCTGTATAGCACAGAGAACTCTACCCAATATTCTGTGATAATCTATGTGGGAAAAGAATCTGAGAGAATGGATATGTGTACACATATAACTGAATCACTTCGTTGTACAGCAGAAATTATCACAACATTGTAAATCACTTAGTTACCTCTTTAAATACCATGTCTCCAAATGCAGTTATATTTTAATGTACTAGAGATTAGGACCAACATATATACATTTTGAAAGGGACCCAGTTCAGCCCCTAACTGTTACTTATCAGCTGTGTACCTTGGGAAAATTATTCAGTCTTTCTGATTCTCAGTTTCTGTGGTTATAAAGTAGAGGAAACCATAATCACCATATAAGGTCGTTATAAGAATTAAATATAAACTACTTGTAAATAACCAAAATGATCATTGGGGCAGAGAAGATCCAGAGACCTTGGGTGCCAGCTTGACTACTGTGGGGTGGCCAAATGTGTGATCAACAGCTCTGTTGACTCAGATCACTCATGGTATCCATGTGGGTATGTGAATGTGTGTAGAAATTGTGTGACATCTAGATAACCACTCATGTATGCGTCTTCATAGAGTCTGATACAAATATTTATAATTTAATTTGAAGAAACAGCACTATACAATTTCAGAAATGAAAGATACATTCAAATTCAGGTGTTAGAAAGTAAAGGAAAGCCTGTTTTCATTTTGGTGTAGTTTTTTTTTTTTTTTTTTACCTTTTTAACACTTTAACTTTACTTTGGAGTAAAGCAATTCAAATTATGTTCCCTAATGGTTTTTGGTGTGCATTTTGCAGATTGAAGAAACAATGGAACAGAAGAAAGAGTCTGCCATTGGTATAATAGGTTTCCTTTTTCTTCTTTCTTTTTTAATATGTTATATGTTTTTGAAGTAGATTCCCACAGGAATTTCCTTCTTGAAAGTTGAAATGAAACCGAAGAGCTCTTCACACACAGAAGGCCATGTGATTCCAAATGTGCTTCCCTTTCATCTCCATAATGAGAATGGATTTTCAATGACATCACTGAGAAATGTGGGCATTATGGTTGGGGTTATCAGTTAGGGCAAGGTACATCCCAGGGAAACAACAACAAAAAGAAAATGAACTACAAGAGTATTTGCTTTTCCTCAGTGGCCCTTGTCACACACAGCCAGTAATTTTCAGAGCCTCTGGTCAACGGCTTGTCTAGGGATGGGGCTGAGCTGAGCCTCTGGTCAACGGCTTTTCTAGGGATGGGGCTGAGCTGAACCCAGCTCAGGAGGAGTGGTTAGGCCCAAAGCCATTCCTGTAGCCTGATTTAGAGGGCTAGATGTTTGGACCTGAGGAGATGTTTCACTTCATGGGCATAAACACACAGAGGAAGTGGGGAAAGAGGCCCCACACTGCTCTTTTGAGGTCTTTCTCTTAACAGTCAGGGAGTATTTTCAGGACATCTTGAAATCATATTTGGCACTCTTTCCCTATTCTAGTGAGAGAGTTCTGTTGTCCTGGCAGCTAATCGAAGATGTGTAGGTAGCTTTCCAAATGCCCTTATACCTTCCATCTACTTTTCCCATCTCCTGGACAGCCCCAGGACTAGGTCTCCTCAGTGGTCTCCCCAGCCTTTCCCAGATCCACGCTTTACACTGAAGTCAAAGAGTCCTATAGATAAAGCTCCAAATTCTTTCTAGATCATGTAGCAATGCTAGATAAAATGAGGATAGAAATTAAATTTAAATTTCAGGTAAACAGTAAGTTTTTTGTGTTAAGTTATGTCCCTTGTAATACTTGGTATATAATACAGTGTTATTTGCTATTTATCTGAAATTAAAGTTTACCTGGGCATATGTATTTTTATATGTTAAATCTAGCAAATAAGAGCTCTGTGTTCTGTGGCCTAACTTTGCTTTAACTTCTTTGGATATTACATGTTTCCTCTGTTGCTCAGCTGCTTGCAACTCACCTAATAAGGCTGCTTAGTTTAGATTCCCCAGAGCAGATCCTTTGACAGGACTGGCGTGAAAACACTTTATCTGAGAAGCACAAAAACACTGGTAGGGAGTGGGAAAATGGCACAGGAAAAAAGAGGCCACAGTGATGGACTGGAGCTTAATCCCTGGGGAAACTCTGAGAAACACTGTAAAGCACACTCGGAATTATCCCACCTGAGGGTAGAAGGAACCATGGCCTTTTCATATCAACTGCAACCTTCTGTCATTACTTGAGGGCTGCTATTAGGGTTGTGAGTCCCCTCAGACTCTCCAAAAGTGGGCTTCTGTAGCCTGGGAGAAAACTCTCATGTGCAGATGCAGATACAAGTATGGAGGTGCACTGGAAGCAAGCACATTTTCAAGCCCAAGAGACATAGATAGGGCAGCCAAGGGTCTGCTCCACAGGTAATGTTTTTCCTCTTCTAGGTCTCTTTTATTTGCTACTCTTAGACTCCTCCCATCTCCCACTGCCATTTGTTCTATTCACGCTGTAGTATTCAATTTAGGTGCCACCTCTGGAGGAATTTCTCTTCACCTCCCCCCATTTTTACATCCAAAATTCAAGTGCTCCCCACGTCCATGTACAAACTTCTGTTACAACTCTCAGTAATTTTATTTTCCTTTCCTTTTTCTTTTTAAACTATGTACAGTTGATTTATAATATTATGTTGTTTTCAGGTATACAGGGTATTGATTCAGTGTTTTTATAGAAAAAAAATCATGTGTTCATATCAATAGATGCAGAAAATGCCTTTGACAAAACAATAAACATTCATGATAAAAACTTTGAGAGTATGAAGAGTAGAGGGAACTTCCTCAACTTGATAAAGAATATATACTATCTACATATAGCTAATATCATATTTAATGATCAGAAGCTTGAAGTGTTCTTGCTAAGACCAGTAACAAGTCAAGGATATTCCCCTCTCACCACTGCTTTTCAACATCCTACTGGAAATACTAGCTAATGCAGCAAGGAAAGAAACGGAAGTTAAAAGTATGTAATTTGGGAAGGAATAAATAGCACTGCTTGTTTGCAGATGCTATGATGATCTATGTAGAAAATCCAAAAGAATCAACCCAAATTTCCTGTAACTAATAAGTAATATAGCAAAGTTACAGGATAAAATGTTAACATATAAAAGTCAGTCGATTTCCTATATACCTGCAATGGACCAACGGAATCTGAAATGAAAAACACATTGCCAATTTATATTAGCACACAAGATTTAAATACTTAGATATAAATCTAACAAAATATGTGTAAGATCTACATGAGGAAAACTACAAAAATCTGAAGAAATATATCATACAGTAGATAAATGGATAGGTATTCCAAGTCCATGGATAGGAAGACTCAATAGTGTCAAGATATTAGTTCTTCCCAATTTGATCTACAGAGAATCAGTACAATCCCAAACAAAAGCTCAGGAAGTTATTTTGTAGATGTCAACAAACTGATTCTAAAGTTTATATGGAGAGGCACAAGACCCAGAATAGCGAACTCAATGTTGAAGAATAAGAGCAAGGTTAGAGGACTGTACTACCCAACTTCAAAACTTACTATAAAGCAAAAGTAATCAAAAGAGTGTGGTATTAGCAAAAGAGTATAAAAATCAATGGAACAGAATAAAGAGCACAGAAATAGACCCCCATGCATATAGCCAACTAATCTTAAAGGAAGGAGCAAATGCAATACAACACAGAAAAGACAGTCTTTTAAACAAATGCTGCAAAAAAAGAAAAAAAAGGACACCAGATGTAAAAAAACAAAAAAACAAAAAAATAAATCTACTCAGAGACCACCCTTGAAAAAGTTAATTCAAAATTGATCAAAGACCTAAATGTAAAACAAAAAGCTATAAAACTCATGGGAAATAACCTAGGAGAAATTAGGTGACTTTGGGTATGTTGATAACTTCTTTGATACTATACCAATACTTTTTTGATACTATCCATGAAAGAAGTAATTGATAAATAGGCTTCATTAAAATTAAGAATTCCAGGAGTTACCTGGTGGTTTGGTGAGTTAAAGATCTGGTGTTGTCACTACTGTGGCTTGGTCACTGCTGTGTCATGGGCACAATTCCTGGTCCAGAAACTTCCACATGCTCTGGGCATGGCCAAAAAAAAAAAAAAAAATTAAGTCTTCTGCCCTGTGAAACACAATGTCAAGAAAATGAGACAAGCCACAGACTGGGAGAAAATATTTGCAAAGACATATCTGTTACTGGAGTATTATTCAAAATATGCAAAGAACTCTTAAAATTCAACAGTGAAAACATAAACCATCCAGTTAAAAAATGGGCAGATTTGAACAGACACTTCAGCAAAGATATACAGATGACAAATAATCATACAAAAAGATGTTTGCGTAATATGTCACTAGGGAATTGCAAGTTGAAAGAACAATGAGATACCATTACATAACTATTAGAAATGTCAAAACTTGAAACACTGACTAGTGAGGATATGGAGCAACAGGAACTCTCATTCATTTTTGGTGGGAATTCAAAATGGTATAGCCACTTGGGAAGACAGTTTGGTAGCTTCTTAGAAAACTAAATAGATTCTTACCATATGATCCATCAATCTTGCTCCTTGGTATTTACCCAAAGGAATTGAAAACTTGTGTCTTGTGTCCACATAAAAACATGTTCATAGAGAGGGCCACACTCACAGCATATGGAAGTTCCCAGGCAAGGGGCTGAATCGGAGCTACAGCTGCCCGCCTACAGCACAGCCACAACAAGGCAGGATCCGAGCCATGTCGGTGACCTACACCATGGCTCATGGCAACGCTGGATCCCCAACCCAGTGAGCAAGGCCAGGTATTGAACCTACAACCTTGTGGATACTAGTCTGATTCATTTCTGTGGCACCTCAATGGGAACTCCTGTTCACAGATGTTTAAAACAACTTATTCATAATTACCAAAACTTGGAAGAAACTAGGATATCTTTCTCTAAGTGAATAGATAAATAAATTGTGATGACACAGACAATAGATTATTATTTAGTGCTAAAAAGAAATGAGCTATTAAGCCATAGAAAGACATGGAAGAACCTTAAATACATATTAGTAAATGAAAGAATCCAAACTAAAAGGCTACATACTGTACATGCCTGCCTATCTAACCATTCAGGGAAACTCAGCATAGGGATTTATTTATTTTTGAATCACTCTTGATGACTTAAATTTTAACACAGAATCAAACATGAACCTCAAAGAGCTATGAATCCAGGCTATTATTTCCTTTTTAGGGCAGCACCTGCAGCATATGGAAGTTCCCAGGCTTGTGGTCAAATCGGAGCTTCAGCTGCCAGCCTGTGGCCCAGCCCACAGCAATGTAGGATTGCAGCCTACACCACAGTTCATGGCAATGCCAATTCTTAGCCCCCTGGGCAAGGCCAGAGAGCAAACACACATCCTCACTAATACTAGTCAGGTTTGAAAATCTCTGAGCCAGAACGGGAACTCCCTGACTGTATTCTTTTTCTTTCCAATGAATTTTATTATATTTATAGTTGTACAACCATCATCACAACCCAGTTTTACAGCATTTCCATCCCAAAGACCTGACCCACCTATCTTCTTTGGAAAATACAGGTTTTTCGGTTTCAGAAACTGTAAGTCAGTTTCTATTCTTTTAAGAAGTTCATTGTATCCTTCTTTGAGATTCTACATGTAAGTGAAAGCAGATGACGTTTTTGTTTCACTGTATGACTAACTTCACTTAGCATGATAACTTCTAGGTCCATTCATATTGCTGCAAATGCCATTATTTCTTTCCTTTTAATGGCTGAGTAATATTCCATTGTGTACATGTACCACATCTTTAGCCACTCCTCTGTTGATGGTCATTTATGTTGCTTCCATGTCCTGACTATTGTATGTAGTGCTGCAATGAACATTAGGGTACATTTATCTTGTCGAATCATGATTTTCTCTAGATAGATGCCCAAGAGTGGGATTGCTGGATCAAATGGTATTCTATTTTTAGTTTTTTGAGGAATCTCCATAATGTTTTCCATAGTGCTTGCTCCGATTTACATTCCCACCAACAGTGTAATAGGGGTTCCCTTTTCTCCACACCCTCTCCAGTATTTATTGTTTGTAGACTTTTTGATGATGGTCATTCTGGCCATTGTAAGGTAGTACCTCACAGTGGTTTTGATGTGCATTTATTTAATAATTAGTAATGTTGAACATCTTTTCATGTGTTTTTTGGCCACCTGTATGTCTTCTTTGGAGAATTGTCTGTTTAGAGATGGGGTTGTTGGTTTTTTGGTATTGAGCTACAGAATTTTTTCATATATTTCGGAGATTAATCATTTAGTTGTTTCATTTGCAAATATTTTCTCCCATTCTGTGGGTTGTCTTTTTGCTTTGTATTCATTTCCTTTGATGTGCAAAAACTTTTAAGTTTAATTAGGACCCATTTGTTTATTTTATTCTATTTTTGTCTTTTTGCCTTTTCTAGGGCTACACTCACTGCATATGGAGGTTCCCTGGCTAGAGGTCTAATCAGAGCCACAGCCGCCAGCCTACACTAGGCCACAGCAACACAGTATCCGAGCTGCATCTGCAACCTACACCACAGCTCATGGCAACACTGGATCCTTAACCCACTGAGCGAGGCCAGGGATCGAACCTGCAACCTCATGGTTCCTAGTTGGATTCTTTAACCACGGAGCCACAATGGGAACTCCTGGTTTGTTTATTTTTGTTTTTATCATCATTACTCTAGGATCTGAAAAGATATTGCTATGGTTTATGTCAGAGAGTGTCCAGCCTATGGTTTCCTCTAAGAGTTTTATAGCATCCATTCTTATGTTTAGATATTTAATCCACTTTGAGTTTATTTTTGTGTATGGTGTTAGGGAATGTTCTAATTTAATTATTTTACATGTAGCTGTCCAGTTTTCCCAGCACCAATTATTGAAGGGATTATCTTTTCTCAATTGTATAGTCTTGCCTCCTTTGTCATAGACTAGTTGACCATAGGTGTGTGGACTTAATTCTGTTCCACTGATCTAAATTTCTATTTCTGTGCCAGTACAATACTGCTTTGATGACTGTATCTTTGTAGAATAGTCTGAAGTCAGGAAGCCTGATTCCTCCAGCTCCTCTTTTCCTTCTCAGGTAGCTTTGGCTATCTTTGGTCTTTTATGCTTCCAAACTTTAAAATATTTTGTTCTAGTTCTGTGAAAAATGCCATTGGTAATTTGATATGGATTGCATTAAATCTGTAGATTGCCTTGGGTGTTATAGTCATTTTGATAATATTGATTCTTCCAATCCAAGAGTGCTGTATAGCTTTCCATCTGTTTGTGTCATCTTTGATTTATTTGATTAGTGTTTTATATTTTTCAGAGTACACGTCTTTTCTCTCTTTAGGTAGGTTTATTCCCAGGTATTTTATTCTTTTTGATGCAATATTAAATGGGATTGTTTCCCAAATTTTTTTCTGACTTTTTTTATTGTTATTATATAGAAATGCAGTTGATTTCTGTGTATTAATTTTGTATCATGCAACTTTACCAAATTCATTGATGAGTTCTAACAGTATTCTGGTAGTATCTTCAGGATTTTCTAGGTATAGTATCATGTCATCTACAAATAGTGCTAGTTTTACATCTTTCTTTCCAATTTGGATTCCTTTTATTTCTTTTTCTTCTCTGTTTGCCATGGCTAGGACTTCCAAAACTAGGTTGAATAGCAGTGACGAGAGTGGACATCCTTGTCTTGTTCCTGATCTCAGCTGGAATTCTTTCAGCTTTTCAACATTGAGAATGATGTTAACTGTGGGTTTGTAATATGTGGCCTTTATTATGTTGAGGTAGGTTCCCTCTATGCCCACTTTCTGGAGTTTTTTGTTTGTTTGTTTTTTGTTTTTTTAATCAGAAATGGATGTTGGATTTTTTCAAAAGCCTTTTCTGCATATATTGAGATGATCATATGATTTTTATTCTTCAGTTTTTTAATGTGGTGTATCACAATGATTGATTTGCAGATACTGAAAAATCCCTGCATCCCTGGGATAAATTCCACTTGATGATGGTATACAATCCTTTTAGTGTATTGTTGGATTTGGTTTGCTAGTATTTTGTTGAAAATTTTTGCATCTATATTCAGTGATATTGGGCTGTAATTTTTTGGATGTGTGTGTGGTATCTTTGTCTGGTTTTGGTATCAGGGTGATCCTGGCCTCATAGAATGAGTTTGGGAGTGTTCCTTCCTCTGCAAGTTTTTGAATAATTTCAGAAGGAGAGGTATTAGCTTTTCTCTAAATGTTTGATCAAATTCGCCTATGAAACCATCTGGTCCTGGACTTTTGTTTGTTGGAAATTTTTTAATCACAGTTTCAATTTCAGTACTTGTGATTGGTCCATTCATCTTTTCTATTTCACCTTACTTTAGTCTTAGAAGATTGTACTTTTCTTAGAATTTGTCCATTTTTTCCTAGGTTGTCCATTTTATTGGCATATAGTTACTTGCAGTAGTCTCTTAATGATCCTTTGTATTTTTGTGATGTCCATTGTAACTTCTTTTTCATTTCTAATTTTATTGATTTGAGTCCTCTTTTTTTCTTGATGAGTCTGGCTACGGGTTTATCAATTTTATTGATCTTTTCAAAGAACCAGCTTTTCTATGGTTTTCTTCTTTTCTATTTCATTTATTTCTGCTCTGATCTTTGTGATTTCCTTCCTTCTGCTAACTGATTTGTCTGTATACTATATGTATATCTTCACTGGTGACCCTTGTCATTTGTAATATTTTTGTTTCTAGTTGGGGCCTTTTCCACCTAGAGAAGTTCCTTTAGTATTTGTCATAAAACTGGTTTAGTGGTGCTGAATTCTCGTAGCTTGTGCTTGTCTGTAAAGCTTCTGATTTCTCTTTTGAATCTGAATGAGAGCCTTGCTGGGTAATCTTGGTTGGAGTTTTTTCCTTTCCTCACTTTAAATACTGTGCCACTCTCTTCTGCCCTGAAGAGTTTCTGCTGAAAAATCTGCTAATAACCTTATCGGGGTTCCCTTGTATGTTATTTGTTTATTTTTCCTAGCTGCTTTTGATATTTTATCTTTGTCTTTAATTTTGGTCAGTTTGATTAATATGTGTCTCAGGGTGTTCCCCCTTAGGTTTATTTTACATGGTAGTTGTGATTCTTGGATTTCAGTGAGTTATTCCTTTCCCATGTTAGGGAAGTTTTTGGCTATTATCTCTGAGTATTTTTTCTGGCCCTTTCTTCTCTTCTGGCACTTCTATAATACGGATGATGATGTGTTTAACATTTTCCCAGAGTTCTCTTAGACTGTCTTCATTTTTTTCAGTCTTTTTTCTCTTCTGTTCCTTGTCAGTGATTTCCACTTAGTCTGTCTTCCACCTCGCTTATTTGCTCTTCTGCCTCCTGCATTCTGCAATTGTTCACTTCTAGTGAATTTTTTTATTTCAGTTATTGTTTTTTACATATCTCCTTGCTTAATTCTTAAATCTTCTATTTTTTTGTTCAGTATTTTTTTGTAATTTATCCATCTTTGCCTCCAGTTTATTTCCAAGATCTTCAATCATCTTTGCTATCATTAGTCTAAAGCCTTTTTCATGGAGATTGGTAATCTCAAGATCACTTAGCTGTTTTTCTGGGTTTTATTCCTTGCTCCCTTATCTGAGTCGTAATTCCCTGCCTTTTAATTTTGTGTAGATTTTTAGTGTGGTCTCCATTTTGTGTACAATAGGTTTGTAGCCAATCTTGCTTCTAATGTCTGCCCCCCCTTGTGGCTGTAGTTGGTATGGGGCTTGCTGCAGGCTTGCTGATGAGAAGGACTGGTGCCAGCTCACTGGCAGGTGGAACTGATTCTTACCCCTCTGGCGGGTAGGGCTTTGTCTCTGTGTGTGATTAGAAGCAGCTGTGTGCCTGGGGGGAGGGATTTTTTGTCAGCCTGCTTGCTGATGGATGGCACTGTGTTCCCACCCAGTTTATTGTTTGGCCTGGGGCTTCTCATTCCTGATGGGTGGGGCCAAATTTTTCCCAAATGGCCACCTCTAGAGGAGCTTATGCTGATGATCATTCCCAAGACTGTTGCCTTCAATCTCCTTCCCCCACAACGAGCCACAGTCATCCCTTGTTTTCCCAGGAGATCCTCTAAAAACCACAGGCAGATCTGACCTAGATACCTATGGAGTCTCTGCTTTGCCCTGGGACACTGTGCATATGAAAGCCTGGGTGCATCATTCAAGAGTGGAGTCTGTTTCCCTCAATCTTGTGAAGCTCGTGCACACAAGCTCCCACTGGCCCTCAACACCAAATACTCTGGGGGCTCCTCCTTCCAATGTCAGATCCCCAGGCCTTGGAACCTGACAGAAGGCTCAGAACTCTTACTTCTATGGGTGAGCATCTGTGATATAGTTACTTTCCAGTCTGTAAGCTCTCCACCAGGTTGGTATGGGGTTTCATATATCGTATAATTTCCCCTCCTACCATCTTGATGTGTCCTCCTCTTTGTCTTCTGGAGTAGGGTATCTTTCTTGATAGTTTGTAGTCTACTTGTTGAAGATTGTTCAGCAGTTGGTTGTAATTTTGTTGCTTTTATGAGAAGGTGAGCTCCAGTCCTTCTACTCTGCCATCTTAATCCCATCTCCAGACTATATTCTTTTGTCCTCATAAAGTAGCTTTTATCTGTGTTTTGTCAATTTGTGATCTGCCTGTACTGAAGAATGCAATGAAAAGGCAACCCTTGAAACTCAAGGTCATTTTTATTGTAGCAGTGATTCTCCAAATTATGTCCACAGACTTGACTACATTGAAAGCATCCAAAGCTATTGCCAAAGCACTGATGCAAAGCTACTGAGCAGAACCCCGAGACTGGGGCCAAAGGTTATGATATTATATGTTAACATATAATTCTGGAGGTGAAGGATCAAGATAGTGTAGGAATAAGATACCACACTCACTGTCTCCCACAAACACATCAAAAAAAAAAAAAACTTATCTATATGTTGAACGATTTACACAGAAAATCTACTGAGCACTGGCAGAAGAATTTAAATCTCCAAAAAGAGCAAGAGACCCTCCACATAACTGGGTAGAACAAAAGAGGGAAAAAGCAGGAGAGAGAGAAAAGGAATCAGGATGGGACTGGCACTCCTGAGAGGGAGCTGATAAAGAGGTAAGGAGCCCATACCCTGGGAAGCTACCTAACGGATGGGGTGATCACCAAGATGGAGGGGTCTCAAAGTGGCCAAGAAAAGTACAGTAGTTGGATTGAGGAGGGCAAAGCAAAGTGAGAGCCACACAGGTCATCTGAACCACCACTCTAGAAACCACAGCCTGAGATTCTCAGGCGGGGGCTGGGCACTGAGACTCAGGCTCCAGAGGTCAGTTCCAGGTAGAGGACTAGGGTTGGCTGTGTGGAGATGATGTGAGGGGCTAGGAAAGAGTGATCCACAGGCTGGAGAGTGGAAAGCCATGGCCGAGGGAACCTGGGAGGAGGTCAGGGCCCATAGAAGAATCAAGGTGCCATTGTTTGGGAAGGCAAGAGGAGGAGCGGAAGACTGCCATAGGAATCTCTTTCCCTGCACACTCTAGGACTCTCAGGGTGCAGGGAGCCTCTGAAACAGTCTAAGATGGCAAGAGGCCCACTTGCTTGGGCTACTGGAGCCTGGGCACCTCTTGTGTGGGTTTGGATAACTGAGCATCTCTTATGTGGGCTAAGGACAATTGGGGAGTAAGTGTTACGCAGCACCTCTTGCATGATCTACAGGCAGTGGGTACAAACTACAGCAGTTATCTGAGAAACCAGAGCGGGGCATGGCCCACCACCACTAGGGATCTATGAACGGGCTCCACATGCAGCTCCAGTCACCTCAGAGACTGGCAAAAAAGAGGGTACTGAAACGAAGCACCACCCATTGCTGCTCTCAGTCCCCTGGGAACACACCTGCCCTGCTGCTGCCACTGTCAAATGCTCCAGGCAGCACCCACACATACCTGATCATTGCCACTTCAAAGGGCCCTGCAACTAGGAACAGCCTGTGCATTACCTCCTGAGTGGGCTAAGCAGGACGGGGTGCTTCTTGTGTGGTCTACAGGGGTTGCAGGCAAACCACTGCAGTTATCTCTGACTCAAGAGGTGGATGTGGCCCGCCACCACTAGGGGTCCATGAACAGGCAGCACTTGTGGCCCCAGTCACCTCAGAGGGCACCACAGAGGAGGGAATTGTGACCAAACAACACCTATTGTTGCTCTCACTTCCCTGGAAACTCACACACCATGCCATTGCCACTGCCAAATATTCCAGGCATGGCCTAAGTCTGCCTGAGACTCATTACCACTTCTCAGGGCCCTGAAACTACAGGTGGCCTGCATCACCTTCCTGCAGGTTCTTGCTACTGTCAAGAGCCCAGCAACGAACCGGGCACTGACTACTAACCCTTCACTTTGCCTCCTCCCTGGAAACACAGCCAGCACCCTATCAAGGGGATAACAACTCACACTGAAGAAAGAGACAGCAAATATCCAAACTTCCACTCCAAAAAGAAATAGTAACCCCTCACAAAAAATGAAGGCGCTCTCTTGCATAGAAATAGTCTTGGAAGACTACAGTAGTTGTTTTCCCTAAACTCACAGAAAAAGAAAAAATAAGCAAAATAAAGAAGCTCAGAACTATATCCAGTTAAAAGAACAGGAGAATTCTCTTGAAGAACAATAAGATAGATCTCTGCAGTCTCATAGACACTGAATTCAAAAAGGGGACAGTGAAAATACTGAAGGAATTAAGGGTGAATATGAAGGAATTAAGAGCAGATATAAAGAGTATTGAGGATTACTTTATAAAGGAACTAGAAAATATAAGGAGCCAAGAAAAATTAGAGAATTCATTTGCAGAGGTGCAAACTGAGTTAAAGGCACTAAAGAGCAGAATTAATAATGCATAAGAATGAATTAGTGACTTGGAAGACAGAATATGGAAATCACCCAATCAGGACAGAAGATGGAAAATGTAATGAAAAAAAAACACGATGGCAATATAAGAGATCTATGGGATAATATAAAGTGGGCCAATCTATGCCTAAGGGATTTCAAAAGGAGAAGAAAAAGAAAAGGGGATTGGAAATATAATTGAAGAAATTATGTCTGAAAACTTTCCAAATCTAATGGAAACAGATATCGAGATACAGGAAGCACAGAGGGTCCCCAAACAAGGTGAACCCAAACAGGCCCACACCAAGACATGTTATAATAAAATGGCAAAAGGTAAAGGTAAAGAGAGGATTCTAAAGGCAGCAAGAGAAAAATGAAATGTTAATTATAAGGGAATCCCCATAAGTCTATAAGCTGATTTCTCTACAGACACACTACAGGCCAAAAGAGAGTGGCAAAATATATTCAAAATGCTAAAAGGGAAAAATTTGCAACTTAGAATACTCTATCCAGCAAGAATATCATTGAAAATGGAGAAATAATTTCTCCAACAAACAAAAATTGAAAAAGTGCAAAAATACTGAGCCAATTCTAAAAGAAATACTGAAAGGGATTCTTGAAATAAAACAGGTAAGAAGAAATAGGATGGAGGAGATCACAATGGGAAAGCAATCACTTAAATAAGACAGTATACAGATCTGAAAGGAAAACAAACAATGGTGAATGACTTATATGCTGAATATTATAAAACATTATTTGAAGAAATTAAAGATGATTCAAAGAAATAGAAAGATATTCCATGCTCCTGGGTTGGAAGAATTAACATCATGAAAATGGCCATATACCCAAAGAAATCTACAGATTCCACGAAATCCCTATCAAATTACCCATGACATTTTTCACAGAACTATTAACAAACAATTCAGAATTTTATATGGAACCATAAAAGACTCAGAATTGCCAAAGCAATCCTGAGAAACAGAAACCAAGCAGGAGGCATAACTCTCCCAGATTTCAGGCAATATTACAGAGCCACAGTAATCAAGACACTGTGGTACTGGTACCAAAACAGACATACAGACCAATGGAACAGAACAGAGAACCCAAAAATAAACCCAGACATCTACAGTAAATTAATCTTTGACAAAGGAGGCAAGAATATAAAATGGTAAAAAGACAGTCTTTTTAGCAAATGATGCTGGAAAAGTTGGACAGCCACATGTAAATCAATGAAATTGGAACATCCTCACACCATGTACAAAAATAAACTCAAAATGGCTTAAAGACTTAAATATAAGACTAGACACTATCAAACTCCTAGAAGAGAACATAGGCAAAACATTCTCTGATATCAGCCAAATAAATGTTTTCTTAGTCCCCCAAGGCAACAGAAGTAAAAGCAAAAATAAACCAATAGGACCTAATCAAGCTTAAAAGCTTTTGTACAGCAAAGGAAACCATAAAAAAGAAAAAAAAAAGAGACAACATACAGAAGAGAGAAAATAATTTCAAATGATGCAAGTGACAAGGGTGGATATCTCTAAAACATATAAACAACTTATACAACTCAACAGCAAAAAAACCAACAACCCAATTGAAAAATGGGTAAAAGACCTGAACAGTCATTTCCTCAAAGAAGACATACAGATGGCCAAAAGCACATGAAGAAAATGCTCAACATCATTAATTATTACGTGCAAATCAAAACTATTATGAGGTACCATCTCACACCTATCAGAATGGCCTTCATTAACAGGTCAACAAATAGCAAATCCTGGAGAGGGTGTGGAGAAAAGCGTGTGTACCTCCTACACTGTTGGTGGGAATGTAAATTGGTACAACCACTGTGGAAAACAGTATGGAGGTACCTCAGAATAGTAAATATAGAACTCCCACATGACCCAGGAATTCCACTCTTGGGCATATATCCAGACAAAACTTTCCTAGAAAAAGACACATGCACTGTATGTTCATTGCAGCACTATTCACAAGAACCAAGACATGGAAACAACCTAAATGTCCATCAACTGATGACTGGATTAAGAAGATGTGGTATATGTATACAATGGAATACTACGCAGCCATAAAAAGGACAAAATAATGCTAAGTGCAGGAAAATGAATGAAACTAGAGACTGTCATACTAAGTGAAGTAAGTCAGAAAGGGAAGGACAGATACCATATGATATCACTGATATCTGGAATCTAACATATAGCACAAATGAACCTTTCCACAGGAAAGAAATTACAGACTTGGAGAACAGACTTGTGGTTGCCAAAGGGAGGAGGAGGGAGTGGGATAGACTGGGAGTTTGGAGTTAATAGATGCAAACTATTGCATTTGGAGTGGATAAGCAATAAGATCCTGCTGTATAGCACAGGAAACTATGTCTAGTCACTTGTGATGTCTAGTCACATGATGGAGGATAATGTGAGAGAAAATATACATATGTATGACTGGGTCACTTTGCTGCACAGTGGAAACTGACAGAAAGCTGTAGTTCAACTATAATGGAAAAAAATAAAAATAATATAAACTTTAAAAAAGCATGTAATTCTGTATATTAACAGAGACCTCTTCTGTTGTATATATATCCCAGATGAAAACCATTACAGCACATCACCTATTTCCCCTTTATAAGAAACCATGGAAAATGCCTCTCTTACCTCAGTTCTAAGAAAAATTATTCTAAACTAATCACCCCATTCCCACCTACACTCTAACCAACACAAACACAGGATTTAAGATGTAGTTAATTTTATAACTGATCACTTTTTTTCTCTAATTCACCTATCAGGAGATTTTCCAAAAGCAAACTCTCCTTTTCTTTTTATCCTTTTTAAGGCTGTGGCATTTGGAAGTTTGTGGACCAGAGATTGAATCACAGCTGCAGCTGCAGGCCAATACCACGGCCACAGCAACACGGAATCCAAGCCACATCTCCAGTCTACACTGCAGCTTGTGGCAACACTGGATCCTTAACCTGCTGAGCAAGGCCAGGAATTAAAGCCGCATCATCACAGACTGTGTCAGGTTTTTAACCCGCCAAGCCACAATGGGAACTCTAAATTTTCTACTTGTTTATATGTGATATGCTAGTGTTAGACTGAGATAATTTTTGTTTATGCCAATTACCTCAGCAATTTATTTTATTCTGCTTGCTATACATTTTTATAAGTCACCCGAAAAACAAAGGGTATAGATATGTTAATAACAAGATCTTAGCCTAATATAAGTTAATATACAAGATCTTAGCTTAAAGTATCAGGATTCTATAGTCAATCAATCGGTTGTGTGCCTTTCCTCCCTTGAACATGTTTATGTCTTCGGGAAACAACTATTCATCTATCTTGTCTAAAGAGCAGAAATGTGTATAGGTTGTCCCTTTGTTATTAGCCATAATATTTAAAAAAAATTTTGGGAGTGGGGCCTTGGCACGCAGTGGCTTAATGTGGGATCTAGTTCCTAGACCAGGGATTGAACCCTGGGCCACAGCTGTGAAAGCACCAAGTCCTAACCACTAGACCACCAAGGAACTCCCTATTAGCCATAATATTAATTATGTAGATAACATCCTAAATTTTTAGAAGAAACTGAATTTTATCTAAAGCACCCCCAGAAGTATTTTTAGAAGAAACTGAGGTCTAGAAATAGTAACTAATTGCCCTAAAGTTATTTAGAGAGTGAGAAGGCTTGGATAATAAGGCAAGTCCCTTAATTCTTCATTCGATCCTTTTCTT
Source organism: Catagonus wagneri (assembly GCA_004024745.2). Lineage (NCBI taxonomy): Eukaryota > Metazoa > Chordata > Mammalia > Artiodactyla > Tayassuidae > Catagonus > Catagonus wagneri. The sequence continues at coordinate 2,066,845 of PVHT021183693.1, read as the reverse complement.
ACCACCTCACTTACTGATTTGATAAGTTTTAGGGATCAGTCAATGAGAGTCATTGCTTCTCATTCCATGCAGACATATTCTAAACACTAACTTGAGAGGTGCACACTGGATGACCTAAGACTTACTACCTGGAGCTAGCACATGAAAGGAATTGGGAGCTAGGGGTCTATTGAGTAATCAGGTATTAAAGAAACTAAAAGTCCATAGGCCTTTGCCTCACTGCCCAGTGGGTCAGTCTAGCCCTCTTCCATGTTACCCCTAAAATTCTAATCTTACCTCCTTTCAGTGGGAACACTTAGAAATGTGAGATTCCTCATATTTCTGTGGAGAAGATCAGTATGATATGAGCATTTTCAAAGTGAAGGTAATTCTTTGAAGAACATTTTATTGATGAGATTTTTCCCCTTAAGAAACATGAAAGGTTTGTTCTGAAGGGCCCAGAGAGTAGATGAAATCATTCATATTTTGGGGTTTCCAAGGACCAAAATGTGTGCAAAATCACAACACTCAGAAGGGCAATTTATTTATATGTCAATTAGCAATATGTAAATGCTCTAAATTTGGTTATAGTTATATATTGCAGTAGTTTCGAAGCTATTACTCAGTAAAATGACAAATGAAATTATAAAATATAGCAATGGATCTGTTTCCTCTTAAGTCAGTTTGCTCCTGTAATGGCTCACTTATTCATTTTTTTCCCCCTTCTACCCACCGCCCCCCCAAACACACACATTCATAGAGTAACTCATTCACTAAAAGATGAAGCAGTTTGGAGATCAAAGATTTTCAGGTTTGAAGTTCCCTTGAATAATTTAACTCTGTCTAAAATCACTTAAGTTGGAGTTCCCTGGTTGCCTAGTTGTTAGGGATCTGGCATTGTCACTGCTTGTGACATTGATTTGATCCCTAGTCTGGGAGCCTCCGCATGCCACAAGGGCAGGGAAAAGCAAACAACCCCCCCCAAAAGAAAACATTTAAGTTTTCATATATCTCTTTAGCTTTTTTTAAGCAGCATCCTATCTGGTTCATCAAGAGGGAGTGGTGAGGAAAAGCTCTCGTGACTAACCTTCAGTAGTTCTTGAAATAAAGCAATAAGTCAAGTTAAAGATAATAACCATTTGAAGCGATTGTTCAACTGTTTTGATTCAGTTATTGTGATTCCAGAATTTGTGCAGCTGAATATAGGGCCAACCTTACAGTTCTTAGTATGTTTGTGGGTTGATCACGTTTTGGACTGTGCTGTCTGCTTAAATTCTTGAACCTTAAAAGGGAAATATTCGAAATGAGATCATGTTAGACAAATGACCTTACTTCTTGGAACCTGTTTCCCTATCTGTTATTTTCTCATTTTTCAAGTTTATAGTGAGAGGTAGAGATAATAGATCTGAATCACTTAGCATAGTAACTGGTGCATTGTGAAGTATTGTTATTAATGATACTAATACAGAAGTTCTGGTTCAATAATTATAATACAAAAATCAACTGGTTTTATAGCACAAGTAGAATAATTATAACTAGAAACTACTTTCTGTATCATTCTACAAGCAGCACCTTTATTTTCTTTGACATTCTCTAGGAATTCTCAATTTCTGAGTATGTTCTCTCTAAAATTTTTTGTAAAATTGTACATTGATAATATATCACATTGACACTGCTTTTGTCAGCATATCTGCTCAAATAATGTCGTATTGATTGACACCTTTGGTAGAAGCAAATGTAGGAGCCAATGAATGAGCTGATTCACAACCTCTCTCTTAGCAAAATTTCTATTTTGACATCCTTTACCTTAGCACGCTTCATGATGTGCTGTTTTTTTTTTTCTTCCTTTTTGGTTGTATATGGTCAATTTATAACGTTCCTATGACATTTTGTATATGAGAACACCTGTCACTAGAAAGGAATCTTTTTTTATAGACCTTATTTTTTTAAAGCAGTTTTAGGTCTTTTGACATAAATTCTGAGGAGGCTTTGATGCTATAGTTGCTTCCCTATTCCACACGAGTTGGCAAATATGAGAAGGTCAGCATGAATGGTTGTAATCTGTTTACCTTTACAGCCTAGGGAGGTGACAAAATTGCAACAAAATAAAAATATTTTGTCCAGCTTTTCACGAGTATCTATGAAGCTGAAGATAATTATAAATTTCTTTATATTTTCTTGAGAATAGGAAAGTTGTAACAACAACAAAAAGGATCATGAAAATAGCAATAAGTACCATCTTTTTCTTCTAGTTTATCTACTATTCAAGGATTAAATACTGATAATACACATTGCAGTATTCTGTAACTCCTTTATTTGGGTCTATTTCCAGAAATTGATGTCTGTAAAATCAAAAGCACTTAACAAGATCTATAAAGGCCCAGGCTGCCGTGACAAATACCATAGATTGGATGGTTTAAACAACACATATTAATTCCTCACAGTTCTAGAGGTTGGGAAGTCCAAGAACAAGGTGCAGGTAAATTCAGTTCCTGGTGAGGACTCTTCCTGAATTGCGCACAGCTGCCTTCTTGCTGTGTTCTCACACGGTGTAAACAGAAAGAAGGATCTTTCTCTTCTTGAAGGGCTACCAATTCTGTTAGATTAGGGCCCCACCCTTACAATTTCATTTAACCGTAGTTACTTCCTAAAAGCCCCAAATGTAGTCACATTGTGAGTTAGGGTTCAATGTTATGAATGTTTTGGAGACTCACTTCAGTCCACAGCAGATATGTTTTTAATATCAAGAATAAATAGAATAGTAAAGGAGGGCAAACAAAGACAGGTAAGAGAGAGAAATTTTTCAGAGTGTGAAGAGGTAAACGTTGGTGTCTTGGTTTTTTAGTACCTGAATGGGCTGCCATTAAGTTCATGGCCTAAACTTTTACTGCTACAAGCATCCATTAACTAAGAAACATGTCCTGGCAGGGTGTCCCACACAAAGGTATAAACTAGCATCCTTTTCACAAGTTTCCACAGAATTCTCAGCTAACTGATATTGTTATAGCAACCAGAGTACCAATAGAAGCAGTCATGGTCTTCATCATCAAGTATCACTATGGCAACAGGAGCCTCTGGAAAGTAAAAGATAAAAAAAAAAAAAAAAACCTTAAACTGTCAACTGGAATCAAAGAGGTTTGTGAAAGAAAAAAGGTAGAGGCTGAAATGAACATGAGACTGGAGCAAGGGGCAGAGCAAAGAGAAATGATTGTACAGAAGCTGAACAAACGATAGAGAAAGGAAACAATAAGCAAAACAGAGGGCAGAGACGTGACTCGCATAGGAAGGCAGGAAGAAACATGCAAACACAAAGTAGTGAAAAAATGTTTCCAATGAAGGATTTGTAATATTTATTGATTTGAATAGCCCAGAAATAAACATAGGATATTAAAGTCTATATTGTTGGAACTATCCATTATGCCACTATTACTATAAAAGAAATATTTAGAATGAGGCCACAAGTTAATAAGAAAGGGTAGACCAATTTACAGAGTGCATTTGGCATGGCATCCTGCTGACTAGGAATGTTTGTAATACTTGGTGTTCACAGGCACCACATTTAAATGTGTTTCTTCCTTTATTGGACAGTGTGATTGCTTCAGATAAGGGCATGTTGCCATTTGGTCCATTAAAAATATATATTTCCTTCATTAAAGGTTCTTAAGGGATATTTTTTCCAAGAGAGAATTAAGGTAATTACTCTAATACTATTAAAAAATAAGTGGCATGTCATTTGGAATAAAACATTTTCACTTAATATTTTCTGTTTTATTAGTGCTCAGACAGATTGAAGTTTTTAATGGCCCAATATTAATTTTTATAAAGGGAAAATATATACTTTGTTAAAAGTTCCACTAAAATGTTGATACCTTTTTTTTTTTTAGAATTAAAAGATGATTTTGAGAAAGAAGGAATGAAAATAGAGACAGGGAAAGATGTGATAGGTGCAACCATAAAGAAATAAAGCAAAAGAAAATTAACAAAAGCTTGAGATTAAAGCATAGAACCAGCAGTCCAGGCTTTGGAAAAATCTGTTCCCAGTATTTTAATAGGATTTTAATTATTTCTGTTTTTATTTTAATGACAGGTATTTCTCTCAAGCACTGTATTTTAGGTGTCATTTGTAAAATTGGCAAGGGATGATTTGTGGCCACTTCTGCTCAGAAAAAATCAACTGGTTGACACCAGAGATGAGCAAACCTCTTCAGGAAGGGTCACATGTTCAGTAGCCATTGGCCCCTAGTGACCTGTTCTCACTAGAAATACAGACCAATCCCAGAGCACATCATAGGATGAATATCCATCTGGTCTTTGGGATACCCAAAAACTTGGATGCCAACAATGGTAATGCCTTTTGGTAAAAGTTCGTGATTTGAAAACTAACATAAAGCTTTTTACTGATAATACTCTCTCTCAAATGTTTCATTTTTCTTTTGACTACTACAGGAATGTTTTAATTTTTTCCTATTTTTCTTCCAACATAGGCACCAAATATCATAATTTATAAAATTTGTATAAAATTCAATGAAATGTATAAATAAAATAGCCAATTTCCATTGTTCTAAATACTTAGGAATGAAACAAAAATATGAGATAACATGCAAATAGAAGACAAATTATGGGTTATAGCTTTCAAAAATTCACTTTTTTGAAGTATAATATGTAAACAGAAAACAACCTAAATGATAAATGACAAATTAGCACATAATGATTACACCTGTTTATTCACTCAAATCATATGGAACATTATACCTTTTTAATAGTTTTTGAGTAATGTAACAAAAGAGTTTTGACATATTTTGCAACTGTGTCCATTTATGTTGTTAAGATGGATAAGCAAAATGAAGATATTTCACTTCAACATCTAAGAATATTTTGTACCATGTGTAGAGAGAGACCCCTGCTGGAAAAATTTTTAAAAAGAGAATGTCTAAACCAATCCAGAGAAACTGTATGGAGAAAAACCCACTGTAATTCTACCGGCTTTGGGATAAAATTTCTTAATGCATTTTACTCCAATAAATAGGAAACATTTAACCTCTACCAAAAATTTTTTCTATAGTAGGGGAAGCTTTGGAATTTTCCTTGATATTTACTTCTTGGATTATTTTCTTTTGATCTTCAAGTTTTGATAAACAGTAGGGTCTTTTTTCAGTGTGTTTTGAGATCCCTATTTCTTTGCTCCTTGCTTGGCTGATCTCCCCAGGTACCAAAGGTGCCTCTGGAGATCACCATCCTATGGGGTACATGGCTGGCCTCAAGTTCTTTTTCACATTGTTATCTACTGTTTGAGATACACTGTCGGTGGAGGTGGCAATTAACTCCAGAGTGAAGACCATAGTTTCATAGTCAGATGGATGCCTATCACTTATACTTTCTCCACTAATTGACTTAATTTATTCCAGGGTTTTGTATTATTGTACCTGCTTTTTGCTGGGGCTTTCCTGGTGGCGTATCTAGAGTCTGTTTGCAAATAATGATGTTTGGATTTCTAGTCAATCCCTTGGTATGGAATGACAGCTGAGGTGGGAAGCCAAGACTGGGAGATTGTCCAGCCTGAAGTAGGATGGTGTATGCAGGAGCAATTCCCTGCCCCAATTCCCACAGAGCTGGGTCAGGTTTATCAAGGGTTCCTTACTTAGGCAGAGAATATGTCCAGAGGGATTCAAGAGCATAGGACATGGGAATGGTGATAATTTTAGAAACTGAACCACTTTAATTTTATCTAAACTCTCTCTAGCACCGTACTTGTCCTCTTTCTGTATTTCCTCTCTTGGCAAAATACTGCAAAATAGCTTCTCCCTCACCACAAAACTCAGGATGCAAACATCCTTACTTCTTTTGTCTCCTTCACCTGGACCACTCTCAAAAAGTTACCTAGTTCAATTGAGCTACTGTTTCTAATTTTTTTTTTTTTTTTTTTTTGCCACACTCGCAACATACAAAAATTGCTAGGCTAGGGATCCAACTCGAACCATAGCAGTGACATGAGACACAACAGTGACACCACCAGATCCTTAACCACTAGGCTGTCAGCAAACACCCTAAATATTCTGTATCCATTAATTCCAACTTCTTGAATGCTCCATTGTGCCCAGTTAAGGCCATAATGTTTTTCACCCGGATCACCATGATAGTGTAAGATTTAGTGCCTCCAACTAATTAGTTCTCTGAATGGCAGGAATAAAATCATAGCTATCTTATCATTAAAATATTCCAACCCAGTCTTCAGTACTTTTGAGGAAAAAATTTCTTGGTACAACATAAAGTGCCCTTCCATCATCTAGATAATTCTGGGGTTTTTAGTTCCATCTTGGTAGACATTTCCTTGCATCCCTACACGCTGACATTCCCAGCTGCTTAAGGTTTTCTGGAAAAAAAAACTTTGCATTTGCCATTCTAACAGGAATATCCTTTTCCTCCCATATTTACCAGGCCAACGACTTTTGAAGTTTTTATAATTCTTCCCCCCAACCTCAATTGAAAAGAGCCTTTTGCTCCTTCATATTACTGTTTTAACCTATATGCTCTTTAATGATCATTCCTTTCCAATTTCTTGAACCTGTTTATTTACCTCCCAATTTCTGCAAGCTGAAAGGTAAACGTAATCCACAACTGGTTGATATTCTTAGTGCTTAGCCCAAGGCCTGGCTCCTAAAGAAGCTCCTTAAATATGTTAAATATGTAGTAAGGTGCTTCAAGACTGAACCCCAGTGATTCTGAAGGAGCGACTGCTGGAAAGATAGACAATTTGTTATTTTATCTAAGAGATTAGCTAAATTGCTTAAATTTATTTTGAGAAAATATATTAATGGGCTTTTATTTATGCAGAGGTAAAGAAAAAATCAATCCCAGAATGCCAAGTCAGGATATACAAAAGCTAGATTGAGCTGCATTAACACGTGAAGTAGATTATCTCCATTTTGGTCAAAGTGGTGGGGTTTTTTGTTTGTTTTTGTTTTGTTTTTAAGAGATTACCATGGCGTTCATCAAATTTCAGGCTGGATATAGGTTGGCATAAGGAAATAATACAAATTCCCCTCCTTGTGACGAGGTAAAGTCATATATAGGTGTGGGTAGCAGGTTGGCCACTAAATGACATCTATTTGAGTGTTCAAGAGATAGTTGGGTAGCAGATTGGCCCAAGGGAAGGTAAGAACAATGTTATACAAATGCTTTGCTTTTTCTTCTCCTTTATTTAAATTCCCCTTTGTAAGCTCTCAGCCTTCAGTTGTATTAAACACTCTAGCCTGGATTCAGTTGAGCTTTTGGGACATAGGTGAGTGGTAGTGAATGGTGGGGTCCACTCAGGACAAAGCAGCTTAGTTAGGAGCAGTGGGAGCACCTTATCATGTGCCCCCAGAAGCTCTGGGTTCAGAGTGAAATGGCTGGATGAGTGACAGCAGAGCTGCCGCTGTTAGCTCCTTGTAAAATTAGAAGACATCCATTCTTCAGTATCCGCTTACTTATGTCTGCCAGGAAACTGACCTGATATACTTATGCTAACAAATTAACATTTGTTAAGTGCAGCCCAGGCTGCTGGAGAGTGAGCAGCAGTTCAACAACACACCCAAGATAAATTGAAATAGAGAAGTTTATTACATATAGGTTCTGGAGGAAGTGCCCTGCACATATTGTGAGGCCACGGTCAAGTTAGAAGAGAGAGAGCCATGACCCAGGCACACACCTGTATAAAGGTGGAGTGCTTTAGGGTTCCTAAGTAAAGGCCAGATTGGCCAAATCAAACCAAGAGAGGTGGGTTTTGGTAAGTCCCATGAGTGTCTTGCCTAAGAGGCACATAAAGCAAGCAGGCACAGGGAGTCAGGGGAGACTATTGATCACAAAGGAAGCTGGGGAAGTAATATCAGAATTTACATTTGCTTCTGACCGGACAGGTTTCTTTGGGGTATGATAAGGGCTAGGGTCAGTTTAAGGTTACTGCAGCCGGCTTAGCTGAACAAAATGAATGCAGAGGCATCAATTCTATGGACTAGCTTAGCTTAACTCTTGATAAGTTACTTTGTTAAAACAATTTACTTCTGTCTGCCAGAAAAATTTGTTGCAATAACTCTATGATGTCTGCGACTGTGGATTGTGAAATGCAAAGGAACGCTGAGTTTTGCATTTGGGAATGGAGGAAGCTAGGAAGAATGGGTCAATATGGAATATTTGGGCTGATGGGGAAAATGGGAACAACAAGTATATCAGAAGCAGCAAGTCTAGAACAAGTGAAAACTGATTTGGCAGGAGGTGGATGGGGAGGGAGCTACTAAGGCCAGAGGCTGGTTCAGAAGGAAACTTTGTCACTTCTGTGACTGTTCAGAATCCAAGCATTTTTCTTATTTGGGGTTAATTCTAAACAGAAGAGAGGCAGGGATCCACCTCTCACCATGGCCTCATAAGTGAGGTAGAAGTTCCTTTTCCCAGACTGCTGGCACAGGACATAAGCATTGTAGTCCAATATCAGCCAACTGACTGATCCAGCCTGGAAATTCGCAAGTTAACGGTATAACACTGGCTCAGCACTGGTTCGCTAGATAAAAGAGCCTGGAAAAAAGTTAGATGCCAAATGCTTTTGTTTGCCAGGGAAATAAGTGTGAGGAAAAAAAGACAGAAGTGAAGCAGGGAGGGAGGGAAAGAAAATACAAAGTGATACATGACATATCTGGCTATAGCTTCTCAAGAAGACACCATTGGCAGCTCAGTTTTGTGAGACATGACCACAGTGTATGAAACTCTGTCTTAGAACAGTCCAGTGGGGGAAGAAAGCAGGAAGAATTATCTTCCAGCCTCTTCCCATCTTCCCTCTCCTGTAGATCAACATCCTGCTTATTTGGGTGTTAGCTGACCTGCACTTTGGATTTGTGTTAACCTGTCCTCAGGGGCAGCTCTGGTGAAGGCTTTATATATGTGGATGGATTGGATTGGCCCTCAAGCTGCTTTGGCCTTGCAAAACCTAACCCCATCTTAGGGGAGACTTACAAAGTGGGGGATACTAGGAGATGTGATGATATTTGCAGCAAAGCATTTAGCACCACAGAAACAGCATGAGCCATCTCTGGAGCTATCTGTCCAGGAAGCCAAGCAAATTGCTCTGGCCTGAAGACATGAGGGTCCAGCAACTCTGGGTGGTACAAAAACTGGACCTGGCAGTAGTAGGTAATCAAGGAAATGGCTGAAGATTACTTCAGGACACATCTAGCATCCCAAGGTGGCCATGCCAACAGTGATATTGTAACAACTGTCTCCATGACTAGGGAGAAAGGTAAATGAACAATCATTTTTCAGCTTTCTGTGGATTCTGTAAGCTGCTAGTCCTTTCCAGTAAATCAGCTTTCAGCATCAATAGCCAGAGTGAAAGTTTCTTGCTTACATCTGAAACCCCTGTTATTCATCACAGCCAATTATTCTTTGGTTTGCAAAATGCAATAATACTCTTTATTGCTCTGGATGGAGAGTGTATGTGAGCATATGCATATATGTGGGGGCTTGAGATAGGCAACTGTTGTTTATGGCTCTAGAACAACAATGAAACATTTTGAAAATTACTTCAAGTTTTTAAGATACTACATTACAGGGTATAAAGAAAGGGACTAGCATTTGCTGCCGCTCATTCAATTCACAATGTGCCTTATGTATGTTACTTTGTTTGTCTCAGAACAACTTTTGTGATAGGCATTAAACAGAGATACCAGAGAAAGTTTCAGCATAGCTGGATCAGTTCAGGGACTCCTTAACTGCCATTTCTTAGAAATGTAAACCTCTGTTTTATTTATTTATTTATTTATTTATTTATTTATTTATTTATTTTTAAGGACCGCACCCAGAGCATATGGAAGTTCCCAGGCTAGGGGTCAAATCGGAGCTACTGCTGCTGGCCTACCCCCAGCCACAGCAAGTGGGATCTGAGCCACGTCTGCATCCTACATACACTACAGCTCAGAGCAATGCCAGATCCTTAACCCAGTGAGCGAGTTCGGGGACTGAACCTGTGTCCTCATGAATACTGGTCGGGTTCATTAACAACTGAGCCATGAAGGGAACTAAAACTCTGTTTTATATAGCACTCTCTCCCTCTTACCTTTATTAAAGTTTTTGTTAGTATCTTTGAATTCTTCATTATATTTAATGCGATACTTCTAACACAGTAGACTTTCACACTGTTCAGCAAATGGATCTGGAATTATACGCAATATACTATCAAAAACTGCCTTTTACAGAGTACATTAAAAACTGCTTTGTATTCATTCTGCATGTTGTTGCAAAGGATTTTCATTTTCTTATGGACCATGCACAGCATAGCAATCTTGATGTCTCATCAAGCTTGTTACCAGAAGGATTTACCTGTCTGTGCATGTATAAATCTTTTGTTTTGGAAAATGACAGTGACTGTGATTATTATCTGCAAATCATTTAAATGACTGCTGTATAATTAGCAATCATTTCTGCATTGTACACACAAAGATTTCCATTTGCTTTTAACCCATTGGTGCTATTTGTGTGCTATTGCTCATATTGTAGATGGCAACCCACCCCTTAGATTTACTTTTAGGCAGATAATTTTATGAGACAACTGGGCATCTCTTGCCCAACAGGTCCTCATTGTGCCACACTTGTTCATTTAGTAACTATTTATGAAGCACCTGCTGTGGGGGCTTTGGTACTCTTGGGCTTTAATGAATTGTAAGCATTGCCTTGATATTTTACATGGACCCTTGCTTTTTGTATTAGTTACATGAGAATCTAGTTGCTGTAACAGAGCCCGATGAATCAGTGGATTAAGGAAGATTATTTCTCTTACCTAGTGGTCCAGTGTGGGTGGGTGAACTGTGCTGTACCACAAAGCTGTTCAGGGACCCAGCTTCCTTCCCTCTGACTTCCACCGTAAGTTGTTGTCCTCATTTGCATGGTCAAAGGTAAGTCACTAGCACCAACTTGTTCTAGTTCACAGAAAGGAAAAGTGGAAGGAGGCTGTGTGGCCTTGTTTTAAGGCCCACGCCTGGAGTGATGCATATCACTTTTGTTCACACTCCTTGTCACACCTAGATGCAAAGAGAGTCAGGACATAGAGTAGCCTCTAGCTAAGTGGCCAAATAGGCAGGCACAACTGCACTCACATACAGAAGGGGAAGAGTAGAAATTTGTCTGTCACAGGCTCAAGACATCCAGGACTTTTTATGCTTTATACTTTTTTTTTTTTGAGGAGTGTAAACCGCCACCTTTTTAAAATCACCACCACAAAGCCATCCAGGCCTCACTTTGGGAAATAAAGGTTTTGATGACCCCCCTCTCCAGAAGTTCATGCTGGCCCAGGAAAATGCCATTTTTATCCCCCATCATTGATGTAGGACCTTTCTTCATCTATTATCTCACTTTACTGGACTCATTCCTGACCCCAAGTCACTCCACCTCTACCACATTTCCTTATTCCTAAAACTTGCCTGTTCAAAAATCTATTATTGTTGGAAGTTCCTGCTGTGGCACAATTAGTATTCATGAGGACAGGGTTTAATCCCCTGCCTCTCTCAGTAGGGTGGGTATCCAGCATTGTCATGAGCTGTGGTATAGGTCTCAGGTATGGCTCGGCTCTTGAGTTGCTGTGACTGTAGCACAGGCCAGCAGCTATTGCTCCAATCTGACCCCTAACCCGGGAACTTCCATATGCCTCAGGTGCAGCCCTAAAAAACAAACAAACAAACAAAAATCTATTATTGTTAAAGTTAATCCTTATGGCCAGATAATTTTTTTAATATTTACTTAGATATTAATTGGTATTTTATTTTCCTGTTTCAGAAAAATCAGAGAAATGCTTGTTTTTTTTCAAATCTTTATTGAGACCTATTATTTAATTGATGTACAACAGATATTAATCTCAAGCATATAGCATAATAATTCAATATCATATCTGTTATGTATTATGAAATGATCAGCATTGTAAGTCTATTTAACATTATTATATATTGTTACAAGGTTTTCTTTTTAGTGATGAGAACTTTTTTTTTCTCTTAATGTATTTTATTTCAGTTACAGGTGTACATAAGTCATCACAAGTCAATTTTACAGATTTTGTATCCCAAACCCCCAGTGCATCCCCCCACCCACCCAGATTGTCTTATTTGAAAAACCAAGGTTTTCCAAAGTCTGTGAGTCATTGTCTGTTCTGTAAGAAGGTTCATTGTGTCTTTTTAGTTTCTACATGTAAGCGGTAGCATTGGGTGTTGCTGTCTAATTGTCTGACTGGTTTCACTTTGCATGATAATTTCTGAGTCCATCCATGTTGCTATAAATGTTGGTAATTCGTTCCTTTTAATGGCTGAGTAACATTCCATTGTGTGTATGTACCATATCTTCCCTATCCACTCCTCTGTCATGGGCATTTAGGTTGTTTCCATGACCTGGCTATTGCTTAGAGTGCTGCGATGAACACTGGAGTACAGGTGTCTTATTGGGTATGGTTTCTGCTGGATAGATGCCCAGGAGTGGGATTGCTGGATCAAATGGTAATTTTATTTTGAGTTTTCTGAGGAATCTCCATACTGTTTTCCACAGTGGCTGCACCAATTTGCATTCCCACCAACAGTGTAATAGGGTTCCTTTTTCTCCACACCCTCTCCAGCACTTATTGTTTGTAGCCTTTTTGATGATGGCCATTCTGGCTGGTGTAAGGTGGTACCACATAGTGGTTTTGATTTGCATTTCTCTAATGAAGAGTGATGTTGAACATCTTTTCATGTGTTTATTTGCCATCTGCATGTCTTCTTTGGAGAACTGTCTGCCTAGATCTTCTGCTAATTTTTGGATGGGGTCGTTTGTTTCTTTGGTGTTGAGCTATAGGAGCTGTTTGTAAATTTTGGAGATTAATCCCTTGTCAGTTGAATCATTTGCAAATATTTTCTCCCATTCTGTGGGTTGTCTTTTCGTTTTGTTTAGGGTTTCCTTAGCTGTGCAGAAACTCTGAAGTTTAAGTCCCATTTGTTTATTTCTCTTTTTATTGTCCTTACTCTGACACATGGATCTGAGAAGATGTTGCTATCATTTATGTCAGAGAGTGTTTGGCCTATGTTTTCCTCTAAGAGTTTTATA